>JAPPUR010000037.1:0-334528 GCA_027569015.1 Ascodesmis sphaerospora | reverse complement strand
ACCCTAACCCTAACCCTAACCCTAACCCTAACCCTAACCCTAACCCTAACCCTAACCCTAACCCTAACCCTAACCCTAACCCTAACCCTAACCCTAACCCTAACCCTAACCCTAACCCTAACCCTAAAATAAAGAAATAAGATATAAAAAAAAGGACTTAATTTCTAAAATCTTTATAATATAAAATTATATATATCTCTTTTATAAAGCCTTAACCCTATAGGAACCCTCTTTTTTAAAAAATATCGGCTAATTAAGAAAAAAAATATTAGCTACCCTATGGTCTACTAGCGTAAAAAATTTCCCCCATAGTAAAAAAACATCGATAGCTTAGCCGACGTTTTTCATAGGTGATAGGAGTCCAAGCAACATTTCATTGCTCTGGCTATGCCCCAGACTTGTAGGGAGCACGGCTCTAAGAGGCTTGGAGTAGGTATGATCTTTGGCTGGGACATGTTAGAGGGGTATCGAAAGGATCGCCAGCTTCAGGTTAATTTAACACAAGATATCTCTTCTCGCTCCCACAACAGTGACCCGGAAAGACACCTAGAACCAGTATTTGTTAGTCTTCTTTTCTTTTGGGCGGTTACCACTGCAACCAGACTTACCTGGTGATAACTACGGGAGGAGCCATAGGCCATCAATACCTTCCATGATCACAACACTTGATTACTCATTCACTACTTGGTGCATGATTACTGGTACTCGTCTCCCTGCCTCGTATCTACATTAAACCATACATCATCAACGTTTTTGTTCGACTTGGTATACCAACATCAGCCTTTCATCCCATCATCTAGATATCGCACGAATCATCCATCTCAATAGTCTCAATTTTCATCCCAACTCGTCATTATACGATCATGTCATCCGACAATTCTGAACCGGCGCGTCTTTCACAGATCCTTGACATTGATCTTGACACCCCTGCTATGCGCGCGCGACTTGACTGTCGACCTTTTCGAGCCATGCACCCCTGAAGCCTACCGAGAAGGATTGCACTATCAGATTACTGAGATAGCCAAGATTAATCGACGAAAGGAGGAGCCAAAGGCCGGCAATCAGTGGTATCTGCAAGAGATGGAGTTCCAGCATGAGAAATATACACTTTGGACTCGCTTGCAAAACGAACAGGCTGAGGAATTTTGGTGGTTTTTGCCTTGGCTGTTTGGCCAAAAAGCTCCAAAAGGCTGGCAACGTTTCTTTGTGTGGTTCCAGGAAAAGTTGACCGAGCCAGCCGCCAACCTCGCTGCGGTTAGGGCTCTCTTGGCCATGGCAAAGGAACTCGTCTTTGTCACCTTGATGTAAGTCAGCAACTATCTAGATGCCCCTAAGCAAATACTGATATATTTACAGGAACGCCAAACACCGAAACATCTACCTTGAGCGATACCCATTTGGGTATGATACCATCGAGGACCGTTACACCCACGAGCATTGGGTTGCAGAAGCCAGGCAGCGGGCCGCCAACTAGGAACGAACAGTGGAGATGCTAGACCGTCGGGAACATGAGCTATTGAGCAGTGCTTAAAGCATGCATGGGCAGTAGTAGAGTCATTAGTTGATTTTGCGCAGGGGTTTAACTGAACCAAGTATCTATTCATATTAAAGTCTACTGTGAACAGTGCGATATTACAGACCAGGAAAATGGTTAGCCTCTGTATAGCTAGCCCTAACCCCAATAACTAAAGTCCCTTTGTGATCGCCTCCAAAGATGATAATTCGAAATGGTGCGATCGAACTCCTGGGCCCAGCCCGACATGCTAGTCTAACCCTGTCAATGCCCATACCACGTCACCGTGTCGCCACGTTATGGCTTTCCAAAGAAACGCGGGACATTACGCCGGATACCCGTCACATTAGTAACCAGTTCTCTGCTATCGCTATCTTCCTCGTGCTGCTCGAATGGATGATCCAGGGTCCGTCCAGACCAGTAATCTTGCCACTTCTGTGACCTCCGCCTATCTCGTTGATGGGCTAGGGCTACTGTGTTTTTAGTCGACTCGTCTTCGCTCACAAGGTTGCTCCATGACGGAAGAAGGGGGCTTGGGATAGCGGACATTCTTAAATCATGGAAGAATACCCAGGCTCGTTGACGGAAAATCTTGAGCTGAATATTATGGATGCGAAATTGTCGGATCTGCTGCTCAATATCGATATCTGGAAGAGGCGAATACATGACGCCAGGTATGAACCTGAACGAATCGATGTAATTCTCCATCCGCATTTTCCAATCCCAGATATCCGTATCATCAACACTTAGGGATTTGCGACGCCCAACGAAGTGGGGATTTGATGTCCAAGGTGTACAATCCGTAGAATATTGGTACGAAAGAGCATGGAACCATGTCCTGAGGTATTGACCATTCGTGCCATCCGTTGCCAGGGATATAAGTACAGAGCTGAGGAGGTCAAATCCAAGACAAGGAAGGATGTCTCTCACCATCCCATTCATTAAGCCGCATGAGTACTGCTGCATGTCGAAGTAGACATTGTCAGGGAAGAGCAGTCCGTAGTTTTTGCAAGAGGCAAGGGTCTCAGGCTCGACCTCGACTGTTTGATCGACGGCGGCAACATTGAATTCTGAACAAGTCGGCCGATCTGGAAACCAGGAGTCCTGGCATTGAGCAAAAACAGCACCATAGAGGCTCTTCAGATATTCGTGAACACAATGGAGTGCCTCATAGTCTTTGAGACTCATCCTTTCATGCGAGCTGGTGACGGTATCCGCATATGTAGTTCCCTCCAAGTAGGGCCATACTTTCGGGTGGTAGACCTTACAAAGGAGCTCGTACCTCACAAAAGCCTGCAGGAGGCGACGCCTCTCAGGTTCCCTCATGGCACCAAAGACCACAGGCTCCACGTCAACATCTCGACCTTTGAAATGCATTCTGGGGACGATTGACAGAATTTCCGGTAGCGCCATACAAGCTCGGGCAGGCGATGGATCCAAGGACTTTGCAAGATAATCTTCGATGAATGTGATTAGCCGAGAGAAGAAGCGGTAGAGTCTGGAAATGTTTTCTGCCTCGTACTGCCTTGAATACTTCGGAAAACGACGCTCTTTCCATGAGTCAAGACATCGGGTAACGGCGAGTATAGATGTCGTAGGTACGGGCGAGTCAGTGTCGATAGGGGGAAAGTGAATGACTGCTTGAGTATCTTGGATAATACTGCCATCACAGTCAATAGCAAGAATCTCGGCAATTCTATTTCGCATGATACTTCGACGGTACTGAACGTAGTGTCGAAGTGCTTCTGGTGATGCTCGTATAAGTTGCAGAATATCTCTTTCGGACTGAATTTGAGCAAAAATATGGGTAAGTACCAATGATGGCATCTTAGAGAAGACGTCCATTTTGCTCGTGTTGAAAATCAGATAGCGATAAAGGTGAATTGACAGGTGGGTAAGAAAATGAGAGATGGAACTGCGAGAGTCTGAGGGACCAGGTGTTTTATACATTTCAAACAAACCTTACGCCTCTTAGTGAGTCATGAAAATTTCTCTCTTGGACCTCGGCTTTATTAATGGTTTGAGTTCTGCAACTGCAGCATTCAACGGTCTTCTGGCCTAACCCATCAAGGGGCAGGCTTCAACTATAATAAAGAACAGATTGAGCAGCATTCAACTTTCTGTTATAATAAGCTTTAGTAAAATAGTTAGAGTTAAAGCAGTGAAGACCCTCGGATTCTTATGTAGCCTTTTGACCAAGTAAAGACCGGCGAACATAGCTATAGCTCCAATTTTGCAGCATTGCTATGCTCTCCGTCCCGATATAAATATATAAATAATAATGATTTTTATAATAAAATTTTTTATAAATACCTTAATAATCTATAATATATCTACTCTAGGCTTAATTTATATAATTATAATATAACATATATAGTTATAAAATTTAAGGGTTTTAAAATAACATTTCATCCGGTGTCATCCAGCCTGCAGATATATCATCCGAGAAGGAAGCATAGAGGAAATCCTGAAGCTTATGCAATCCCTTGTTGCTCTCCCAGAGCTGCATTACTGGCGCAGACCTCGTGCCAAGAGCCTCGAAGATGCTGATAGCGAGACCGACCTCGTCACTGTGATCTCCCCAGTTGGCGGAACCTCCATCGACGAGAACAGAAAGGAGGTTAAGTAGAGCAGTAAGCAATGGGTGTTTGAAAAACACGGGGAGGGTCCGAACGTATGTGGTCTTCTCATTCAAGTGTGCTAGTGTCTGGATTGTTTCGTGGGCAAGCTTTGTTGCTGTCTGCGTATACAAGGCATGATGCTCGATTACTTTGCCGGACTGGAGTATATGCCTGTAGATGGAGTTGCGGAGTTGAATGTGTTGAAAGTAGAGAAATCCCTGAACGTGAAAACCCATGGACTGTCCATCGTATGGTTGATCCATAAGCTTATTCAATCGCACGTCCCTTGGCAATCTCTCGTACCATTGCTTAATCTGGTAGTCCAAGTAGCTGAGGCTGTCCAAGTTTGGTTCTAACCCTGTGTCGCCTAGGTTTGTCAAAGCGTGCCATGACTTGCCGCATAACACTGCCAGTTGAAGGTGTGCACTCAGGATGGAATTGGAGCAATCCTGAGGTGAAACTGGAGCGGAAGATGGGGGTTGTTGAGTGCTGTGTCCCAACTGGGGAAACAGTGACCGATCAATATAGGCATCTTGAATTATGAAGGGAACTCCCTGGCCAAGGCAGATCCTTCTCTCAAACATGTAGACGGACCAGAACGTCTCTAGAGCAGCCGATTGCAACCCGTCATTTGGGAATGCTGCTTCTAGCGTTGATCGGCGATGCAGGCCCATCTCCAGACACAGCCTTGCTGCCGATGCGGCTGCTCGACCAGAGAGAACCTCATCGTCGATTTGATAATGATATAGTGCCTTCTGGATCATCAGCGTTGTGGATGAATCAGACGGATCAAGACAACTTACCATGAGCAGGAGAATCTGGATGTTGTTGATACTGCTGGAGCTGCAAATCAGGCTTTCCATTGTTTCGGTGACACTCTGGAACAGCTTCTGAGCTTGCTCGTCTCTTCCTTCGCTTTCGAGCGTGCGGCTGATGGCGAGGATCAACTTCAGCTTGTTCGTCTCGGCGTCGAAAAGTGTCTCTATCACCTTCGCCCACGGCAGCTGCACGCCGGAATCACGCGCGTGTTGGAGTGTTATGAGGATGTCGTCCGCTTTGCACAACGTCATCTGGCGGTCGAGAATGGGATACAACAGACCAACACCGTCGCACCATTGATGGATGAGCTTTGCAGCCGTTTTCCTGTCAATGGTGAAAATGGGATCCGTGGCGAGAAGCTTCGTGAAAGGCCTGTAGAAAGCTGCCTCGCACGACGGGCCCGAGAGGAAGCCTGATCCTAGCCCCCCAATGCCCTTGAGATCTTCTCTAATTGTGCTCAAGGTGGTTTCCAACTCGGGCAGGTAGTGTGGCCTGGACGGCGAGAAGCTCAAGGGATCCAAGGATGGGAAGATACAGGGGCTGTCTTGAATGCCAGGCATCTTGACTGATTCTGATGGTGTATTCTCCGGGTGGGTGCCCGCAATTTCCTCTGTATCCGATATTGGGCTTGCGCTGCTTGTCTTGACCTGTACCTCAACAGGCAGACGATCCTTGGCTTTACATTTGTCTCCACTAAGGTCAAAGCAATCAGCTATGCACCATAAAACGGCGAGTGGCAACTGACGGCTTGAGCTGGAAACTAGCAAGTGGCCTTTCAGGGTACAAGCAAGGAACAGATTGAATCTTGCACCTCAGGCAAGGCTGGCCGCCGTCGCACTTGGTCTTTCGTCTCCTGCATTCAATGCTGCATGCCCGGATCAGTAGGGGTCGGCATTGATGGCAGGCCGAGCTGTACCAAGCTTGTCTTACGTAGCGCTGTCTTACAGATCGAGTCTTGGTTGGCTTTTGCATGTCCATCTTGAACTGAACACACGTAGGAGGGAAAGATGTGTGGGTGTCGATTGGTTTAAGCCGGATGCATGCCCGTAAACGGAAGTTGGGATATATAGTCATTCATTCATTGGAACCGTCTCACTTGACAATTAAGTCATTGAGCATTAACATGCGTGGGACTATCAGAGACCGGCCAATCTGTTTACGGCAATCAGCCCGGAATCTCGGAAACTACTTGCTATGGCTTTGACTCCTTGGAGAAGGCTGAATTACAAAAGCTGGGGTTCAGCAAGGATGCCGGATCCAAGCTACTCTTTCTATCTTGAGAGTTTGGGTAGATTCGGGGTGGGGTCGCGGTTTGTCCGTGAATTCTCGGAGTAGGACCGATTTGCCCCAAGAAGTTCGGAGTGCCGGCTTTGTAGTCCGGGCATCGCAATATCATGTATACTGTGTCGAAGGACGTCACATCATAGCAAGGTTATGCGGAAGCCGACAGCCCATCACGATCCGGTATGCCGGACTGGCTATTGCTGCAGGAGTTGGAACCCTTCAGTAGGCCGCCTACCAGTCTTATCTCGGCCCGCGTCGTAGGCGCAACACATGGACCGCGATTGCGGACTTTTATGTCCGGTCCAGAAACGCGTCCGATGTCCGTTCTTTGTCCAGTTATTGATCCAATCCTCGCTCCAGAACCTGATCTATATGTCTCGAGCAACTAGATCGGTAGTCATCAAGCAGATCTCGTTGAATCACAGAACCATTTCAGCTCAGTATTCTTCTCAATCAAGTCTTCATCATGGCGACCCCAACCTTTGATAAGCGCATCAGCCTTAAGAGTCTCATGTATGTGCGGTATGCCCACCCAGACATAGAGGCCTCTGATCGGTTCTTGACCGATTTCGGCATGATACCCATCAAGTCCACCGCGGATACGATCTGGTACCGCGGTTTTGGAGAGAGCCCCGTCAGCTACATCTCCGACAAAGCCAAGGACGGCAAAAAGGATTTTCTCGGCGGAGGATGGGCTGTTGATGCTTACGAAGACCTCGAAGCGGCCGCAAGGTTGCCGGGTGCGTCTCCCATCACTGACGCTGATGACCAGCTTGGGGGCAAGGTGGTGACGGTCACGGACCCTGCGGATGGATCAATCCACCTCCACTGGGGACACAAGGGGCGCAAGATTGAGGATGGCGACGAGCCCAAGAAGTTGATCTTCAATACCTGGGACACCAAGCTTCGCAAGGGAGAATTCCAGCGCTTCGAAGATGGGCCCAGCTACATTCACAAGCTGGGCCACTATGGCTACGAAGTCCATCACGTCAAGTTCGAGCAGGTGCTGCGGTGGTACCTTGACACATTTACTCTGACCACGACCGATTCCATCTTCAATCCTGAGACTGGCAAGGACATCATGACGTTCATTCATCTGGACAAGGGCGAGCAGTACGTAGACCATCATGTAAGTTTTCTTCAGCACGGGTTGTCTCTACTTAGCCAACTGTTGGTAGAATTTCTTTCTTGCCTCTGGAGAAGGCACCCGCCGCGACGTGCACCACGCAAGTTTCGAGGTCGACGACGTCGATAGCGAGCTAAAGGGCCACAACTATCTCAAGAAGAAAGGCTGGTCCCTAGTTCTAGGCGTGGGAAGACATCTTCTCGGTAGCCAGCTCTTCGACTATTGGTTCGATGACGACGGCTTTGTGCTGGAGCATTATGCCGATGGAGACATGGTGAACAGCAAGAATCCGCCCCAGCGGATCGCCGCGGGTCCAGAGTCGGTCGCCATTTGGGGCCCTCAGGTGCCGCTTGGGTTCTTCACGAGGAGACATGAGGACATGGGGATTTTCCCCTTTCTCCAGAAAGGGGGCCCAGGCGGGCCGCCTCCTGAAGTAGCATCTGGGTAGTATCTTAACGAGGCTTGGGTTGTGTCCGGGTTACTACGATTATCTCATTAAAGAATATGAATCAATGCTTTTGTATTCCCAAACAGACATGTCCACTAACTCCCTTGACTCTTGTTGTGCATCTTGCGCGTGAAGCAGACCCCAGGTCCGCCTGTTGCCGTACCATAATCCTCTTGTATAATCGACCTTAAGTCAACTGATGAATATAAGGAAGATCGCGCATGTATTTTCAACAACCGGGAAAACAGGTAGAGCAGCGACATAAACATTCACTGCCTTGTTCAGCATGTTTAATTCCATTTTAGCATTGTGTATTTGATTATCTGAGCCAGAACCTTAAGAATGTTGAAAACCCAATCAGATGCTATAGCAACTGTGGGTAGTTGAATGATGGCTACTTGAGAGCGAAATCTCTGCATCGGGTCGGTCATTGAAAAGCGAACGTTTCTTGCACTCCCCTCGTGGTCAAGACAAACCGAATCCCTTCCTTCTTGTCGTGTTCTTTACTCCTTCGGCCTGCCCACTACAACTTCAGATGCGCAACAAAGCCTTGGCATTCTTGTAGACGATCTTTTCGAATGCTTCGTCGTCGACTGCGCCGCTTTGTTTGAGCTTCCTTAGGAAATCGTAACCCTCGTCATTGCCCTCGAGTGGATAGTCGACGCTAAAGAGGATGCGGTCGATCTTGGTAGTCTTGAGTAGGCACTCCATGGGCCCCATGGTGAACATGCCGCTGGTGGTGACCCAGATGTTCTCGTCCCAGACCTCGCGTAGCTCACGCCTGCGTACGGAAGCCTCAGGCCACTCGGCTGTTCGCGGGATGATGCGGTCCAGCATGAATGGCAGCGTCTCGCCCATGTGGCCGATGACAATCTTCACTTTGGGGAACTTATCGAAGATGCCAGCCGCAAAGAGGCGCAGGATGTGGATGGCCACGGTCACATGCCAGCCGAAGCACCACGCGCTGAGCTGGATCTCGGTCGCCTTGCTGTATGGCCCTTCGAAGAGAAGCTTGGTCTGGTCGGGCGTGGGATAGATGGGGTGAAAGTAGAGCGGCACATCTAGCTCTTCTGCTTTGGCATATAGCGGGTAGAATCGCGGTGTATCATAGAAGGTCCCATCGTCAAGCACGTTGGGAAACAATGCACCGACAAAACCATGGTCCTTGACACACCGCTCGAGTTCCTCAGCCGCTTCGTCTGGTTTGTTCATGGACAGGAAGGTGAAGCAGTGATATCTTCCGGGGTGCTGGTCCTTGATGGTCTTGAGCTCGTCGTTGACTCGCTTCATGTCCTCTCGGCTCGTGTGCATAGGGATGTGCGAGAGAACTTGGGTCTGGATGGAGTACTTGTCCATATCGGCAATGCGGCTCTCGCCGGTGTCCAGAAGTCTCTCATGCACGCGAGGATTTCTGGCTGACATACCCTTCCTAGCCCGCTCGTCGAACCTCTCCCACATGTACTTGGTGAAGATATGCTCCTCGAGCGTGATGGCGGGCAAGTTGAGAGGCATTTTGAGAAGCTAGGTGGGAAAATAGTGCGTTCTAAAGGATTAGCGGTCTTGTGAAGTGATTGTAGGGTATTCTGGTTGTTATGATAAAATCAAGGCTACGCAGTAGGTTACTTAAACAATCATGTGTAAAGAGGGTGTTTTGATAGTTCGGAAATCACCAACCCATCCATCGGCCAGATCAATGCGGCGCCAAAAGTCCGTCAGCACCCGGAACTCCTTAGCACTGACGTCGAGCCCGGAATTTTCGATCCGTCGTTCTAGAATTCACTGACTCATTTCGGAGAAGCTAGGGACTTTGCCCAGCTGGGCCGAAACGGACGGGGTCAAGTCCGCGATCGACCGAGTCCGTTCTTGCGAAGCTCGGTCTTTTACATCCGCACCTACGTTAACTCTAGCCTGTCCGTCCCGGCCACGCAGCACTGACACCAGGAATATCTTTCTATTTTCTTCCTTTTCCATTCAAGCAAGGTCGAGACATAATTTCACAAGCAAAGTCTCGCTACCATGGGCTCCGTCGTTCACGGGGATCTTCGCAACGTCGCAGTTGCTGGTGTAAGCACTCCCGTCCTCCCCAAGGCATTACAACAGTCTCGTGTAACACGATCCTAGGGCTTCGGTGGCCTCGGAGGCCTTGTAGTCGAGCGCCTCCTACAGTCCGGTGGATTCAACGTCACCATTCTTTCACGAACCCCTCGGGACGACATTCCTCATGGCGCAAAGTTGGTCACTGTTGACTACAGCGACCAGGGTACCCTTGTTAATGCGCTTCGAGCCCAGGACGTCGTTGTGTCCACCCTTTCCAGAGACGCAACCCTACTTCAGATTCCTCTCATCGACGCGAGCGCTACCGCTGGCGTCAAGAGATTCATCCCATCCGAGTTCGGTGGTAACCTTCAGAACCCCAATACACGGCAACTGCCAAACTACAAGAAGAAGGTGGAGGTTGAATTGTATCTTGAAGAGAAGGCCAAGACCCACGACATATCATACACCTACATCTACAACAACGTCTTCCTAGACTGGGCCATCGAGAATGGAATGCTCCTTGATCTCAAAAAATGCCACGCTCCTTTGTATGACGGAGGAGAAAGACGAATTTCGCTGACCAGGATGCCAACCGTGGCGAAGGTAGTGGAGGAGGTTCTGCTGCACCATTCGCAAACCAGAAACAGGTCCATCTGCGTTCACGAGGTTTGTTTGTCTCAAAAGGAATTACTATCGCTTGCAAAAGAAGTCACAGCAGACGAAGGCTGGACAGAGGAGCACATTGATCTGCACAAGCTTGAGCAGGCGGCCAACGACCGCGGGAGGTCGAGGGTGTCAAACGTGGGCCTTTTTCATGCGTTCGCTCTCAAGGGGGGGTTTGGAGAGGGCTACGGCAATCAATTCAGTAACGTTGACAGCGAATTGCTAAACGTACAACCTTTGTCTGTCGAGGATGTCAAGGAGATCCTAGCCGACGGTGCCAAGAGGCTCTGAATGGGATGGTGTGAGCTGATTGAATCTATGCTGCAAGGACATGAAGATAGTTGGAAATATCATAGAAGGCACCAATATTCAATTATTTTCACCCTTACCTTAGGCAGCCTGAAGGTAATGCCAAAATACGTGACTGCTGTAGTAAAACACCATGAACGTCCGGAATGTTCGCCTGCCAGGTGTTGAAGATCTGTTCTTTATTATAGTTGCAGCCCGGCCCGCCAAAGGCGTATCCAGGTCAACGGCATTTATCAATTCTAGGTAGAAATATCCACCAGCTTCAAAGGCAGTCTGATTAGACGGAATTTCATTGCCAATGATTTTATTCGGCTACAGCAACGACCGATTACCGTTCTTACCGACCTGTTGGCCTCTGGGAGTCAACTGAGCGAAAGGACGTGAATGGACGCGGCTATTTTATCTGTCCCGTCCAGCCCGGACAGGACTGGCCGAAGACCGTCCTTGGATCGGGTTCTCCGTCACCTAAATCAGCGTCTCGCAGATGCCTGACCACGCAAGAATCTCTCTGAACTCGGACTCTCGGAGTCCGGGGTAGCGACACGCGACCATGTCACGCCACCCACACGCAAGTGGCTAGTGAAGAAGGTCGCAGCTCCGGGGCCAAGTCCGCCTCGCCGCACAGCTCGGGGTCGGATGCCGTCCGGCAGCAATCTCAAAGATGGTTTCATTGAAGTAACAGGAATGAACGTTCTGACGATGAATAATCTTTACGGGCATGGTGCCCCCAGCAATTTGTATCGCATCGCTGCACCGTCAAGGGCTTCTGCTTCCACACTAGTAAAGAACTCACCTATTAGTTCTAGCATCTGGAACACGTGTTGAAACGCAGAGTTGCCATGGAACATTGACGTTTGAAATTCAATACATTCTTGTATCACGTATTGGAAAGGGAGTATGCAGTGACTTGGACAGAAACAAATCAATTTAACCGGGGTATATCTGGAAATTTAATAGAATTGATTGTAAATTGATAAACAGAAGCCTGCTTGATTATGTGAAGCAGTAGGTTCAGAGAAAAGTTAATATGTTTGCTATATCCTCTTGCCTAGAGACGGAAGACTTTTTATTATATTAACAGCATCTCCAAGCAAACAAGACCGTTGGCCACAATAGATAAGAACATCATTAGTCGCACAGCGGCGTTGAAACCAAACCGGTAGTAACATGTCTACTGATAAGTTGATGAAGCATTCCTCTACTCAACCCACTTGTTCACTAGCCCTACATAGTCTGTACCACCACATGGCATGAGGGGCCTCCTGAAGCCAAGTCGCTTTTCTCTCAATGCCGGCCAGCTGAGCTCATCAAAGATCAGCGGCGACATCGTAGATCAGAAGGATAAGGAGAGGAAGGTCCTAATGAGGGTAAATAGCAAGAGGAAATTGAATTGTGATTGAAGAGGCGTCTACGAGATCCTTATAAGCTTCTATTGCCTTTGGCACTCCATGAGCAACTGAGCCCCTTGACATATTCTCCAACCAGCAATATATTTGCCAAGTGCAAGGAATAAGTCAACTCGTGTTTCATGTATATCAAATCACTCAATCAATGAAAAGTCAATTACTCCGACGTATCTAATTGCTTTGCATCGTAAAGACAGTATAGATCCCCTTCTCCATCGTCATATCAACCAACAAGTCCCTCAGCCACTAATTCCCTAGCTCTCTCACAAGATCTGTTCACGGCGAGAATAGCCATCTATCAAAAATCAGCTACTGTTACTTCACCATGGCGGCATAGCTGTAGTCAAGGAAATCTTACTTGGATCATGTCCTGGGTGAGCTCTTTGTGCTCCGGTGCACCCTCCTTGATGGACGGAAAGTCCCACTCAAAGATGTAAGTGAGAATCAACTTGTCATCAGACACCCCTGGGAGGTAAGACACCAGGTTGGTGCTCACAGATCCTTCGGTCTGCACAAAACGGATCTAAGCAGCGTTAACTCAACAACCTCACTGCCATCTCGGTGTAACGAACCCACAGATCTCCATACGAAGAGACGGTCTCGGCCATCGGTCGTTTTCCCCATTTACCAAAATCCATCAGCACTTCACGCTCCACAACCCCATTCTCGTCCTTGGTCACCTTGCAGCCACTGAGGATCGGGACAAACTCTTCAGGCCGTCGGATCTTTCGCTGGAGTGCTTGCCAGAGCTGGCCGCGATTGAGCACCAGAGAATCATCTGGGCCATTGACGGGTCTGGAGCCTGAGGCGTAGATTTTGACCATTTTGAGGCAAATGTTGGCGGTTGAATCAGTAGGTGAGGTGGTGTCGCTGTGTAAGAGCAAAGAAGGGGCGATGACTGACAGGAGAATGCTGTTGACTGCCGATGAATCATGATTTGATATACCCGCGTCCAGCCGAATATCGGCTACGGTGATCCAAGAGAGCGGCCGGAGATGGACGGACTCCGCAGGGCCCGAAACGCGACAGTCAGCAGAGTCCCGAAGAGGCACAACTGACGCCCGACGGTAACGCCTCTACAGGCGCATAGCTTGGGCTCGAGACAGACCGCAACAACGTTCTGGTTGAATCAGCACCAGTGAGCATTCACCTAGTGCAACTCTGGGGTCGGCCATGAGCCTACTGTCCTCGGACTGCGGAGCTCTGGTGACGAACTGACAAGGCTCACCCTTGCGATACGGTTTGGTCCAAATCCGGCCTTGGTGCAGAGCAGATAGCGCCGGTTCCCTATCTTCACTAAGTAATGCCAGGGGCCCGATTGGCGCCCCCTCAAGTACGCACCCCAGTAACGAGATAAAGGCCTCTCCACTCCGGACGGGCCTGGTTCCCCGAGGCAGGTAGACAAGCCCGGCTCAACCCCGACTTGGTTGGAGTAGACAGTCAGGTGAGCGTGCAGGTTCGGATAGAGAAGAGTGACGCACTAGCCAACTGAGTAACTACAGAGTCCTCGCAAACTTGACAATTGAATCTAGGCGCTTGGGAACAATGTAATGAGATTTTGGTATGCATTTGGTCCTGACAGGCGTAAAACTTTGGCGGGTAGCCAACCAACTCAGTAGCATATCATCATATTATCCCTTTGAAGCCTCAACGTTATCGCTCCAGGGTGGCCTAGTCTACCCCGCAATATGCCCAGGTTCATGAATCGATAAGGATCGACGCCCAGGTGTACAAGGGTCCGCCTGAGCGCTGTTGGCCTCCATCTCACATCTTCAATCCCACTTCCGTCCAGCGACTCTCGGTTCAACCAGAATGCCCTCCCAAGTTCTCCGTGCGGTATGCAACTGAGCCCCCGATTGTTGGTAGTTGAGCTGAGCTGACCAGAACAGTGTGACTGGTGTCACGCCAAGAAGGTACAGAAGTCCCCCAGCGCAGACAACCCAGCCCATTCACTAACAACCCCCTCCAAGATCAGATGCGATCGCAAAGACCCATGCGGGCCATGTCGCGACAACGCTGTCAAATGTACGCGCGACAGGCCAAGGTATCCACGGCAGCCAGGTGCTTCCGCGTCAAAGTAGGTCTTGAGAGTGTTGCAGCGCATCGACTTGCTGACGTCGTCCGACTGCAGCGACGAGCGCTTCGGCGCGCTGATGCATAGGCTCTCTAGTTTGGAAGACGCCCTCAGTTCCAAGCCGGCTGAGAGTTCCAGCAGTGCCCGGCTGGCAGCGACCAACGTCTCAACACCTCCCGTCCCATCTCCCGCACCCATCGACGTACCGGTATCCTTTCTCGGGGCCGAATGCCTCTCGTTGGGCGGCGAAGATGGCGAGCGGAGACAGTGCGCAGTGCCGAGTTCCTCCAGCGACGGGAATGGGGCAAGCCCGACGCGTAGGAAGGCTTCTTCGGCCACATCGCTCGACTTCGCAGCACAGACCTCGCAGCAGGGTGAATCCCCCGAGACACCCAGCAACCCCGTCCTGAAGCAGGCAGAGCACTACTTCAAGATCGAGCTCGGCAGGTCCGAGTGGGCCATGACCAAGGACAGCAAGCTGCTGTTCCACTCGGGCTTGGCGCTTGCTCGGACCGTCGAACCGGACGCGGGGGCTGCGAGCTTCTCCGAGTTTGCCCTCGATCAGAGGACCGACTTCTACTCAGAGGGCATGCATCCCTCGCTGGCCTTTCTCTACGCCACGTTCAATGGTTGGTGATCAGGTGCCTCCCTGCCGCCTTCGTCCTTCTGTTAACCTCGCCAGGTCTGGACTCGGGCGCCGTCGTCACCGAGTACTACCTCCTGCTCGGTGCCCACCTGTCCAAGTCGACGCTGGAGCGTATGGGCCTTGCCCTGGTCGAGAAGACAGTACATGGCCAGCGTCGACTGGAGTTCCTTGTATGCGTCAACTTCTGGGCGTATCTTGTGCTCACCTCGCTTGAGTCTGATCACCCCGTAGCCCTCATGATCCAGCGGCTAGGAGGCTCCCGAAACAAATACTCGAGCAACGCAAAGTGCGCGCTCAGGAGGATGAGCGTCATGGCGACACCTTCGGTGACCACGCTCCAGGCCTTGCTCTCCGGCGTCAGTTGGACCATCCCCGAGATGTGATGCATGCGATAGACTGACGCCGCCTAGGTCATGCTATTCCTCGAGACTGGGGACTTTGACACGTGCTGGACGCTCAACTCGGCAGCGTGCAGAGCCTGTGTGGCGCTCGGTGGGCACTACCTCAGCAACCAAATGTCCGACTCGACCTCCACTGAGGCCGCGGAGCTCCGTGCCAGCTTATTCTACTGCTATACCTTTGACAAGACGTTCTCTGTCACAATGGACCGGGCCTTCAGCCTGCCAGAGATGGAAATCAAAGCGGCTAGCTTGGTACCAGCCGTCGACGATCAGGTCAGCTATAATCTATGCACAATTCTCATTGAACTCTCACAGGGCATGGATGCGTGGTTGAGGGAGCGCAGGACGCCGGGCGAGGGACCAGACGGGGCAGCCAAAGTCAATCGACTGCACCGGATTCTCGAGAGCCTGGAACCCGTCAAGGAAAGACTGGACAAGGTTTGTCATGCCGAATACGACCTTCGAGTGGCGCTGACAAGCTCAAGACTTCGCAGCTACTGGCGGACGAGTCAGACAGTTTCCTGAAGGGAGAGCTGATGGCGATGGAGTTCACTTATTGCTCGGTCCGTTCTGGGATCCTGGGCCTGGTCCTTGCAGCTGGCTTTGACCCCGACACCCATCGTGCTCGGCTGGAAGCCGCGCGCAGGGCACTCGTGGCTCTCAAGTCGATGCAGGATAATGCTTGGATCCACTGCACCCGATCCATGGCTTTTGCGTCCTCGTTGACATGGTGCGTCATTTTGGCTGTCTCCTGAACAGGAATGGATCGGCTCTCTGACTGAATCTGCGACAGGACAATATTGATCTTTCCGTTCTCGGCCTTCTTTGCCGTCTTCAGTAATGTGGTCGTGACGGCAGACCTCGCAGATCTACGGCTTCTCAAGGAAATCTCGGATGGCTTCACTGTCGTATCAATCGACTCGCCAACCATTTGCAGGATCGAAGAGTTCTGTAAGAGGTTGGTGAGACTATGCTTCGACACCATAAGCAGGCCTAGGCTGTCAAATGCGAGGGACCCAGCCCCTTTTCCGCAATCCCTCGGTGCGATAAGGAGCCGTCACCGGAGCTCCGCTGAAGATCCGATAGAAACCACTAGGGGTATGGGAAATTACCCGTCGATGCCGTCGCCACTCGGCCTCATAGGCCACGAGACTCTTTTTCACGATCGTAACGTGCAAAACGTGCATTTTTCCGACATCTTTGACGGGGCAGCTGGGCGGCTTCGGTTGGAGACTAACGACGAGCAGTTCTGGCAGCTTGTTGAGGCGCAATCTGGAGGTTTCGCTGGTGTACCATGACAGACATTTTCTCACAAGGTTCAAGTTAAGGTTGATCAATGTAAATTGAATTCTTTTTCTAGGTCTAGGTCTTGTTCTAGTATTGTTGTAACTAGGTCTTCGGGGACCATGTCCTGCCGTCGTCTACCTCCTAATCAAGCCTCCAGAAACGTTGATGCAGGCTCCATTGATCCAACTAGATCGCTCCTCAGCGAGGAACGCAACTGCCCACGCCACATCCTTCGGGTATGCGAAGCTCCCGCTCACTGGCGTCCTCGCATCGAACATGGCCGTAAGCATGTCCTCCAAGCCCGGTGTTGCCTTCTTGGACGCCTCGGTTATGATAGGCCCCGGTGCCACAGAGTTGACCGTGCAGCCGTACTTAGGGGGCAGCTCGCTGGCCCAGCACTTAGACATGGCATGGCCGGCAGCTTTGCTTGCGGCGTAGATGGTCTGGTGGCTTTCGGGATCGGTCGATGCTGCAGAGATGATGTTGATGTTCCGCGAGCCACTACCGGTGCCTTTGGGTGTGAGATGTGGGAGGGCGGCCTGGGTGACGAGAAACATGCTGCGGGCGTTGGTGTCGATTGAGCTCTGCCACTCTTGCAGGGTGGCCTCGGCCAGGGAGCTCATCAGAACTCGTCCGACGTTGTTGACCAAGATGTCGATTGTGCCGAATTTCTCAACAGCGGCGGCGATGAGTTTCCCGGGGCCATCTGTGGTTGAGAGGTCGGCCTCGACAGCGGTCCAGTTCGTGGTGATGGACTCGCCAACCTTCTCAGCCTCTTCCTTGAGCGTGGGATAGGGGTAGTTGAGCACAATCTTGGCCCCTCGGCTTCCCAGCTCGACGGCGATGCTGGCACCGATGCCGGTAGACGAGCCGGTGATGACAGCGACTTTGCCCAGCAGGGTGCGGTCGTGAACATCAACTGCACGACCAAGTGTTGTAGAGGAAGTCAAGCTCATGGTTAGTATTAATTGAGATGTTCTGTATTGATTCTGAGACGGTTTGCAATGTTTATTTTCTTGAAGGGACAGCTGGAGTACATTGACTGGGTGGTTAAGAGCACGCTGGCGGTGGTTGAGCCGTCGGAGGTCTCTTTTTCTCCAAACCACCGTCACTAATGCTAGATCCGGAGCTTAGTTCGTTTGTCGGGATGCTAGGTTGACCGGAATGTATGTTGACAGGGGGAGGCCCTCGTCACATTTGACCGGATTTTCGGGATCCGTGAATGCTTCCATGTGTGGTGTCTGGCCAATAGGCCAGCACAGAGCTATCCAATCGCCACATCCTTATCACACTAACACTAAGGGAGTCCGGGGTAAATAGTGAGTCTCGCTAGTGCGCAGTCTAGGCAGTCCAGATGCCGTCTGGTCCGGGTGTGAGTGGGGGAGGGGTTGCCAGGCCGCGGACGTCGGTTAGCCAAACTCCGCTTGTCGATAACCGCGCATCCCCCCGATACCTTGGGTGCCTCTTTCTCGACTTTATCAACAATGCTTGTGCAGTGGCTGATAGCTGTAGGGCGGTACTGCGCGGGGAGCTTCGCTGAAGTAGGGTTGCTGGGCGAGTTGGGCGTAAACTATAAATGAACCGCATCTACCACATTCCTAGACCAGGCATTCATTGATTCTCCATGGCGAATGCGGAATCATAGTTCCAGAACCCTCAATTGGCTACTTTGAATCGAAACATCCAGAATGACTTCAAGCGACGTGAAACATCTCCACCTCGTCCAGTTCTCTGACGATGCGGCAGGGTTAGCCGCCATTGGCAAAGCACAGGCCTTTGACAGGAGATACAACATCTGGTCTGTGGTGGGCATCGGCATTTGTGTCACATCGACTGTGAGAGGCCTGGGATCTGCCCCTTCCGCCATAAACTGATTTGTCCTGCAGTGGTGTGCTCTATCCTCAACCATTCTACCGACGCTGGTGTCTGGAGGAGCCGTCACCCTCGTCTGGGGTTTCGTTCTGGCCGCCGTGGGAACCCTCTTGGTGACGGCCTCGTTAGCTGAACTGGCGAGGTAGCTCCCCCCTCCCGAACCTTCTCAGAAAATGCATCCCATGTTGACCATAATCCTGCAGCATATGGCCCTCGAGCGGAGGGCAGTACCACTGGGCTGCTGAGCTAGCAAGCGATGGCTGGCGGCCACTCATCTCGTGGATGACTGGCTGGTTTGCGTTCACGTCAATGATCTGTGGCGTGACTGGGTCTATCTTCGCCTTTGCCATCCAAGTCCAGGTCTTTGCCATGGCATGCAATCCTTCCTACGTCCCGCAACAATGGCACGTCACAATGGTAAGTCCTCAACTGGGTCTCGTCTCTATCCACCGCTCACTCAAGTGTGGCAGATCTTCATCTTGACGTGTATAATCAATGGACTGGTCAACATCTTCGGAGTAAGATACTATCATGCCATGAACATCTATGGTATGTCTCGCCGCCCCATGTCTCTTTGCCAGGCCTCGCTTACGCCAAAACTCAGTCATGGTACACCAGGCCGTCTTTTACATTGTCTCCATCGTAACGATCCTGTCTTGCACAGCTCCAAACTTCAACTCGGCCGAATACGTCTTCACCAACTTTCAGAACGGCTCCGGTTGGTCCAACGACGGCATATCTTTCCTCATCGGCATTCTTGGACTGGCCACTGGGTTCGTTGCCCTGGAGTGCGCCGCTCACTTTAGCGAGGAAATGAAGCACGCGACCAGAGATGTCCCTCGAGCAAGTAAGTCGATGAAGGCCAGACACAGAGGTTCCGCAGGCTGACAATGGGTTCGAGTGGTGTACAGCGCAATCGGGAACGCGCTGTTTGCGTTCCCCTGGATCATCACTTTGCTCTTCTCCATGGGCAGCGTAGAGGAACTTGTCGCGACCAGATTCGGCTCGCTCATGCCGGTCTTTCAGGTGTTCCTCAACGCGACTAAGAGCACTGGCGGCAGTGTTGTTCTCAACTTTGGTGTCTCGGTCGTCGCTTTCCTGAGCGCCATCGATCTCAACGGCGCCTGCGCCCGCACTATCTGGTCAATGGCTCGCGATAATGCCTTTCCAACCATATTCCGTCAGGTCCACCCCGTATGGGATGTTCCAGTATACCCCGTGATTGCGATTTGCATAGTCGAGTGTTGTCTGGCTTGCATCTACATTGGCAACGTCACGGCGTTCTACGGCATCATGTCGGGCATTCTCATCCTACAGATGAGCTCATACGCGATCCCAATCTTCCTTCACCTTTTACAGAGAAGAACGATGACGTACGGCCCATGGAAGATGCCCCACTACCTAGGCTATGCTGCTAATATCGGTGCACTGAGCTGGTGCATCTTGGCAAGCGTCATGTTCACCTTTCCGATCTATCTTCCCGTCACCGCGGCAAACATGTACGTACCACCGAGCTAAACTAACATGCGCGAGACGATCTAACAGTGACAAACAGGAACTACTCCTCGACCATTCTAGGAGGCATCGTTGTTGTATCGGCTGTCATGTATCTGGTCTATGCCAGGGGCCGGTTTGTCGGCCCGCTCAAGGAAGTGAACGGGATCTCAGACTTCGGAGATTCCCTACGCTGTGATATGTCTGAGTTGGCTGTTGAGGTAGAAGGGAAATGATTTTTCAAGCACTCCATATTGCGTCCCCTTTTGGGAGACTGAGTTTTGGATTGCTTGAGTGGACTTGGTACGGAACCTTGAGAGCAGCATGAATCTATGAACAGAGATGGACAGGGATAGGGCAAACCCGGATTACTTGTAACAGAAATTAGTGACCAGTTGCACCATGCAGTTCCTATGCTCAAGTAAGATATCCGAGTTGCGTGCGTTCCCAAGTTCCAAGTCATTTTGATGCCACCTTTGACTTTTGCTTTCTTAAGTGATTTAGTTTGTCAACACCTAGCCACGGACACCAGAGCCATCTCAAAACGTTTTACACAGAACCACTCTGTTGAAGGGGGCAGAGGCATGATGTCCTCCAAAGGGGCGAATATTCCTGTCAACATTCCTACATCTTTCACCATTTAAATTTGTGTCTGTCTCTCAGCTCAGCATTCTCTATCGACCCTGCGCGAACTTCCTTGTCAGATAGATAGTCTCAGGGAAGCGAGATCATGATGAGATATAAAACAGGATAAGATTCATGAAAAACTACCAGAAAGAGCCGCCCGCTCAGCAGTCCATTTCGCCGCCAGGCCAAGGCGTTATGCATCACTAGAACATGCCAGTGCCAGCCTCGGTGTTTGTCGGGTTCCGGATGTCCGGGACCCGACCGCCAGTCTTCGGCTCACGATGACCGTTTGGAATCTCGGACTTGGAATGGCCGGATGCAGAGAAAATACGTGCTGACAGTTCTCTTACGAGCTTGATATTTAAATACAGAAGCATTTATTCTTGTCATTGTATCCCTAGATCTCCTCGCCCTCTTAGACATTGTTTCAAGATTCATTATCATCCGAGCAACAATTGCTGAATTTCACCATGTCTTTTGATAGATTGATCCGATTCCTGGACGATGAGGGAAGGACGACATACGGCAATGTTGAAAAGCCCTCTGCGGCTAAGGACATCATTGGACAAGAAGTTCTAGTCCTGGAGGGAAACTTCCAGGACGGCTTTACCAAGACAACTGAGAGGCGCAAAGTTAGCAAGGTAAGGAGCAAGATCTGCGAAACTCACCGATGATGCTCATACGGTAACAGTTGCTTAACCCGATACCTGATGCGCCTACGGTTCTGTGCGCCGGCATCAATTACAAGCTGCACTCTAAGGAGACAAAGGTGAAGAGTTCTCACGGCACCTCTACTTGGGTTGAAGCTAATATTGACTCAGTTTGTCGTTCCTGTCAGCCCGGTCATCTTTATGACCCCATCTGAGCGCCTCACCGGGCCGCTTGACGATGTCATGGTTCATGATGATGCGCAGCCAATGCTTGACTACGAGGGAGAGCTCACCGTCATCCTATCAAAGGACGCCAAAGACGTCAAGGAAGAGGACGCCCTCAACTACGTCCTAGGGTACACCGTGGGTAACGATGTTTCGGCAAGAAGCCTTATCCCCATCGAGATTTCTGGTAACCAGATGGGCTATTCCAAATCTTTCGACACGTTCGGCCCTATTGGGCCGTGCATCACTTCGGCCCGGCTGATTCCTGATCCGCAAGACCTCCGCCTTGTCACCAGGGTCAACGGCGAGACGCGACAGGACACCAGCACTAGAGCCATGACGTTCTCGGTCAAGCAGCTAATCGCCTATGCATCCAAGAACCGAACCCTAAGAAAGGGGACCGTATTCATGACAGGCACACCTGACGGAGTAGGTTGGTTCTCGGATGGGCTTTTGAAGGATGGCGATGTGGTCGAAGTTGAAGTCAGCGAGGTTGGGTCCATCTCAAACAAGATGACATTCAAGTAGATGATTAATTGTAGAATGGTACAAGAAATCTAATAGACCGACATTAGTAGACTCATTGTAGAATCTTATACGCATTAGACCTTTTTCATCGTCCTAGCAGTGGCAGATCCCAAGCTGTACAACAAAGAGTCTTGCTATTCCGACACCCATTATTACTAGCTGCACAGCTCTTGGCCCGTGCGGCACCACGTGATTGTCACATGGTAGTCACGTGGCCCACCCAATCAGCATCCTAACCACCCTCGTTTACATCAAACACACCATAAGGTCATCCCGTGATAGCCTCGCAATCAGAGCCCCAGTTTCAGCGCAAATTGCAACGCCAGTTGCGGTCCCGATTGCGGCTTAATCTACACTTTCTATATGCCATAAGAAAGGTCTCTTTCAGCGCAAGCTAAGGTTAGTAATCTGGTCATGAAATATGCTCTCTTGGCATTGCAATTGGCGCCGCAATTTGGGCCTGATAAAGCCGACCTGGTTGTGGTAGAAAAGGAAGAGGAATTCAGGGGCGGGATATTGCCAGGCTTACAAGTGGCTGCACGTGACCTTCACGTGATGAGCTATGCGGATAGTAATAATGGGCTACGGGAATAATACGATGCCCGCGAGCTATTTTTACGTCACCACCTACAACTTGGTTTGATTCACAGGACAAAAACGTTCTTCTCATATAGATATTCCAGCATAAGATGAATCGGGTATTTCACAGGCCCCTCGTCGACCAGAGGGTTCAAATAGGCTACCTTGGGCCGTTCTGGCCGTTAATCATACAATGGTGTAGGGTAACCGTGCAGCTAATCTCGCCCATCTCCCGAACCGATTGATGCCTGAGAATTAAGACTCTCTGGGTAGTGGCTCCAAAATCCGAAGCTAACCCTTCCAAGGCATGACCCCATAGTTATCTCCAGACAAGGATTTCCCTTGTTCCTAACTTATCCGGGTCATCGGGGTCCGGACATCCCGGTGATGATGACCCACTATCCGGGGATATCTCCCGAGGCGAAGACGGAAAGGACCCTGGCACAATATCGACGGCCATTGGAAACCCGGAAGTGTTGGGCATGTGCATCCCGATGGAAAGGATCTGTAGGGTGAAAAGCACCACGGCGGGTGCGTGACCTATAAGAATAGAACGGCTTTGCAACAAGTTATCACGTCACAGTCTGCCTCAGACACGTGAATCTTTACACGGAATATCACATTTGTCACTCGCCAGTATGGGTTCCATTGCCCCAGCCACTCAGCCTCTCAAAGTCATCGTTGTTGGTGCTGGATTTGGCGGACTCGCAGCTGCCATCGAATGCGTCCAGCGAGGCTTCGACGTGACACTTGTGGAGCGTTACCGCGATTCGAACTCTTACGGAGGTCAGAGCATGCTCTCTCTCACCCCTACCCGAGAGGTCGTGGCATGAAGCTAAAAGTGTACCAGACATCATTGACTTCTTTGCCAACGGCGGCAGACTCATTTCGAGGTGGGGCGATGGCGAGGTCGCGCGGGAACTGAACAAGATATGCTTCACCAAAGTTTCGGCAATGGAGCTCTGCAAATATGACGGCAAGTCTCTCTACTCGGATCCCTGGTATCATCGTCCCAAGGACCATGGTCTCCAATTTGCCGGTCACCGAGGCGCCATGCACACCGTTGTTGCCGAGTACGTCGAAAAGATTGGAACCAAGATGCTCTTTGGAAAGCAAGTGGTTGACTACAAGGAGACCGAGACCCAAGCCGGCGTTGTCTTGGCTGACGGGGAGGAGATCTGGGCGGATGCAGTTATTGCAGCCGATGGTGGCCGTTCTCTCGCCCGGGAAAAGGTCCTTGGCATTACGGATACCAAGTCGAGCAGTGGATGGGCAATCTTCCGTGCCTTCTTCCAGGTCACCGACGAGATGCGGGCCAACCCGCTGCTGAAGGACTTTACCGACCCTGAGAAGGAAACCATTCGCATCTGGATCTCCAACTCCACGACTATGCTGGGCTATGCCTGGAACGGTGGAAAGAATATAGCCTGGGTCTTGATGCACAAGGTAAGGCCTCTTGTCTCGACCACACCGCTGAAGCTGACATCTGCCTCAGGACGAAGCTGATATTGTCGAATCGTGGTCTCTGCCAGCGAACAAGGAAGACGTGGAGCCGCTCCTTACCGAGCACGATCCAACCTGCCGAGCACTGCTCGCGTCGACACCTGCCGATAGGCTTGTTGACTACAAGCTGGTGTACCGGGACCCCACAGATACTTGGGTCAGCGCAGGTGGTCGAACAATCCTCATCGGCGATGCCTGCCACTGCCACTTGCCCAGCTCCGCACAGGGGGGATCCCAAGCTTTAGAAGACGCGGTCACGGCGGCGGTCTGTCTCGAAAAGTCCAAGGGCGATGTTCCGCTGGCCTTCCGGACCGTCGAGAGGATCCGCTTCAACCGGTCCAACGCCATCCACGCGAGTGGAGCCTTGAACAGAGATGAGTGGCACGAGATAGACTGGACGGCGCTGGAGCTTGACCCCAAGGTGCTGGCCAATCGGCGGTTCCCCTGGATGCTGGACTTTGACGCTCAGGAGCAGGCAGAGAAGCACTTTGATGCCATTGCGAAGGACATCAAGGATGGTAAGAAGGGGAATCTCAAGGATCTCTCGCTGCCATCGGGCCAGAATGATCAAGTAGCGTAAGACAGGCGCTATTATCATTGACGATGGAACACTCTTAGATAAACAGGATTACCCGTGTAAGGTTTATTCACCAAAGCCTGTAGTTGAAGCGGTGACTTGCCTGATCTTTGATGCTATTTCCTAGCCTGATGTGTTCCAAATGCCAACTCGATTGAAATGGCCTCGCAGACTATTGCATCAAATCACACCCGATGCAGCAACCACCTGTAGAAACCCACACTCACCTCCATCAAACATAATGATAATATAGCTACACGATGGCTCGTTCAGGCCAGTGCCGTTTGCCAACTTTGTACGTCGGTGCAAGGCATTGCTGATTATCTGAGGTTTGAATCATGTCCCGTCCGATGATCGGGGTGGATCTTGTTCCAGGTTGCCGGGATCCGGGGGTCCGGTGACTCCGGTGCCCCGGCCATTGAGTTCGGTACAGCACGATATAACATCAGTCATTATCCTTGATTGGCGAGCACTTGCCTACTGTCAGTCCAACTCACACGCATTTGCAAAGAACAAAATGTCCATTTCGAAATCCCCCACCAACATCCCAACCCTCCGCTGGGGCATCATCGGGTCCGGAACCGTGGCGACTTGGTTCTCGAGAGACCTGCTTTTGCCTCGCAAGGATGCCAAGATTCGCCACATCGTTCATGCTGTGGGCTCAAGAGGCGCTGCCACCCTGGCCGAAAAGGTCAACCTGCCTTCACAGACCAAGCTGTACAGCTCCCATGCAGATGTGTACGCGGACCCCGAAGTCGACATTGTCCAGATCGCAGTACCTCACGGCCTACACTTGAGAGAGTGCCTTGCTGCTATTGAGGCAGGAAAACATGTTCTGTGTGAGAAGCCGTTCGCCATGAACGCTCGAGAAGCCGAGGCCATATTCAGCGCCGCCCGTAAGGCACGCGTCTGGGTCGGCGAGGGTTTGTGGACACGAGCATTGCCTATCACAAAGCGGCTGATTGAGGTTCTCCACGGGGAAAAAGCCATTGGAAGCGTCCAGAGGATTGTTTCGGACTTTGGGTTCCGGGTCGACGTCACCTCCCTACCGTGGACGAGCAGGTACAAGGATCCAGCCCTGGGCGCAGGTTCTCTGTTGGACATGGGCGTCTACTCTGTCAACTGGGCCCTGATCGCTGCCGGAGTCCACGCTGCGGAAGGAGAAGAAACCGATGTCGACTTGAAAGGATCTTTCCCCACAATCCTTGCAACACAGACCCTGGAAGGAGTGGCCGAGGGCCAATACGTTGACATTGCGACCGGAGTTCTGCTACAGTTTGGTTCACAAGGGCCCCAGGCCATCTTGTCATGCACGTCAGTCACGACAAGCGAGGGGGGAGACTTCTGTCGCATCGACGGCAGTGAAGGCTACATCATTGTAACGGGAAGGGCTCCACCACTGCCCACATCGTTCACTGTTTACAAGTACGAAAAGAGCGACGGCAGTGTCACTCACGGGAAGAGTGAGGAAGGAGGCGCGGCCAAAAAGTACGAGTGTGAAAGCCCTGGAGGAATGGGTTTCTACTGGGAGGCAGACGAGGCAGGACTAGACATCGCCGCTGGACGGACTACGAGTAGCATGATGCCGTGGTCGCAGACGATGAAGGTTACGCGAATCATGGATGAGATTAGAAAGCAAGGAGGGGCAAAGTTTTCTCAGGATGAATGAGAGCGAGACGACCGGTAGCATTCGAATTCAAGACATGGCTAGTATTCTCAAATCTGAGCACAATGGCTTCCCGCTCATGATAGTCTATGGGATATACTGCGAAGAAGTATAAACTAGATGATGACATACAAGTCTTCACCGGCTTTACGTGGCGATGAAAAAATAGACGTGTTCATTTGCGAAAGCCTCTTCAACTGCGGAAGGCGACGGTTAATTGGCATCGGTCTATTGCAGACAGGTCGTCACTGTCAAAGAGACAAAGATGAAGGACATGATGGCAATGGCCCGGACCCCGCTACAAGATGACCGACCTTGCCCCAAAGGGCCGCCGGGGCCGGGGTCCGGACCGAACGAATCCGGGGCGGGGGATGTCACCTACTCCGCAACGTTATCTTTCCGGTCCATAATTTCCAGATATGGAAAACATTACGTCTACTACGTTCTCCGGAATGCTATTCCCCCGGCACTAAGGACTGCTTGTGGATTGATATCCATGTGCCAGACTGCTCAACCTGCTACTGAAGACGCCCAATTTCTCCCGTCTGAGCTCGCCACAGACACCAAGCACACTCTCACGAGACCAAGTCAGAATCTGTCAAGCAGCGTTTGACATTCAATCTTCAGCACTCTGTATTCACCATGTCGGCATCTACATCCCAGTTTGATCAGCTCCTTAGCGACCGGACTGCAAAGGAAGTTGATGACCTGTTTGCCGTCGTAGTTGCGGCGGTCGACTCTTTGGGTAAGTTCCAAATCCAACTCGATTAATCACGTTTGGTAACCTGATCCCCGGCAGGAAACGTCTTCTACAAGAATCAGGCAGGACGCCGGTCCCTGTCCTCGGACGAGCCAGTTCCATTCGATGCCTTCTTCTCCTGCTACTCAGTTACGAAGCCCTTGACAACCATCAGCGCGCTGCAGTGCGTGGAGCGTGGCCTCATTGGCCTGGATGACGATGTGTCTGGCCACTTGCCCGAGCTGGCCAAGCAACCCATCATCTCTGCCAACTCGGACGGTTCTCTGCACTACGAGCCGGCCAAGACGGCCATCACACTGCGACACCTGCTGACTCACACCGTCGGCTTGTGTTACGACGCACAGAACCCTCTGATCGTGCGCTGGAGAAAGGAAGAACAGGGTGTCGTGACCCCCTTGTGGAAGAGCGGTAATCTGCTCCAGGCTTACGGTACCCCGCGCCTCTTCGAGGCAGGCGAGAGCTGGCAGTACGGCAGCGCCATGGAGTGGGTGGGCTTGCTGGTGTCCCGGCTCAACGGCGGCGTGAGTCTGGGAGAGTACATGGAGAAGAACATCTTCGCGCCGCTCGGAGCCACTGACTCTACCTTCCATCCGGCGAAGAGGCCGGAGCTCGAGAAGAGACGGCTAGAGATGGTTATGAGGACTCCCGAGGGCGGCTTCGTGCCTGCCGCGGAGCAGTGGCTGTATCCAGAGGATGCCAAGGATGACTGTGGCGGTCTTGGCCTCTTTTCAACCGTCCCAGACCTGATCAAGGTTTTTGGTGACTTGGCCAGCAAAACTCCCGTTCTCCTGAGCTTGAGATCGATCGAGCTGATGTTCACACCCCAGTTCGAGTCCCACCAAGGCGTTGAGAAGGGACTAGTCAACATGAAGGTAAGTCTGCTTTCAGTCAAGAAATACAGTGGTTTAGGTATTCTAACAAGCTGCTCCAAGTTTATGTATGAGAATCTCATCGGAGAGGGACCCATCAACAAGGATGGCGGTTTGAACCTCAACTTCGGCATCGGCGGGATCGTCACACGAAAGGACACAGTCAACCTACCCAAGAATACTCTGTCATGGGGCGGAATGCCTCATCTAGGCTGGTTCGTAAACAGAGACTTGGGCGTGGCAGGATTCCTCGCTGGTCAGGTGGTGCCTCCAGGAGATGCAAAGTGCAGCAGCATCATCGGGTCGTTCTTCCAGGAGGTCGTGAGGCAAGCGAAGCAGACTTGATTTAAACACTATTAATGTAGACACATCCTTAAACATTACTAGACAATGGAATAACGATATATTACAATACTTGTGACCTGGGAGGTTTAGACAGTATCTAGCTAATGGGATAGGCTAGACACGTCATGCTTCGTGATGCTGTAACCGTCGTGTTTCATACTTGATATCGTTACTTTTTAACATCAGTCCACCATCCATAGGTATCTTCTGACTTGCGGCATGGCCCACCGACGGCTGGCGAGCCGAGGTGGCATATTGAGGGTGAAAGAAACAGAAGAATGACGGCCGGTATTCCTAGATCGAGAGGCTCTGGGATATAAGCTCGCACTTCCTTGTAGAATAGGTTTTATTGCTCAATGATCAACATGTGGTCTATGGAAAAGGATAACTTCAGAAATGCTCCATCATAACCAGCACCTAGGTCAAGTCGTGAAGACCGGGGAAAGTCTCCTAGCATCTGGCCCTGGCGCCAGCTTGTCCGTTTCCTGAAAGGTTGACAGTCTCATTCGACACGGGCCATGCATGGACAGCTTTGGAGGCTATTCAAGTGTCTAGATCTAACGAACCCTGTAGTGCTGAGGTTAGCGGTATGCCTTCTTGCCTTGGCTTGAACTCACGTATGCGGGACGAGCGGCTAGAGCCTCTTCGTAATACTGGTCGATCAGCTGCGCCTTCTTGCTGTTCCTGGGAACAATGTTGATGGGCATCTCGACACCGGCGATGCCAGGGATGTAGTGGGGAAAGTCCTCCATCTTGATCGGGTACTTGGCTCGAGGTGCTGGCTTGATGTCAAACGCCCACGCAACGCGCATGATGGCGATGGCGAATGATCGCTCGGCAACATGCATGCCAGGGCCTGTCACAGTGTTAGGTAGGTAGTTGTATATATGGAATTAATTGTCCTCCTTACAAATTCTTCTTCCCACTCCAAACGCGAAGTGATCCCTTTCCGTAACATCCGGTAGGTTTGCGCTTTCTTGGGACTGCAAGGTGCGTTAGAAAGCTGCAGGACAGATAAAGTGTTGAGGTTTTAAAGAGCCAAGAATTCATCCACTCACGTTTCGTGTGTCCTTGGCATAGCGTTCTGGCTTGAACTCCCTTGCGTCTTCGTAAACCGCCGGGTCATGACCAATGGCCCTGGACCTCAGAGTCAGTCTCGCTGCCCAAGCAATTCTTCATGCAACACTCCTCACGTACCAAGAATTGAGCTTTAGGCAGGCACCCTTGGGGATCAGATAGCCGTCAAACTCAATATCCTTTGTGCTCCTATGCGCCAACATGCCAATGGAAATCGGCGGTCGGAGGCGCCATACTTCCTTCATGACGGATCGAACATGAGGAATAGCTGCGAAATCCGACCACATGGGTAATCGATCACCACACTGTTCATCTGTATGTTGTCCCGAGTCAGTTGCGTCTCTTTCACAAGCAAATGATACCAGAGAGTCTCACCAATCAGGCGCTGTAGCTTTTTAAAGGCTTCTGGGTTCTCTAGCATCAACTCCATCCATGCCCATGCAGCCATGCGACTCTGCCACTCGATTAGTAGCCAATAGCTTTCTTCAACTTGGGAAGACTCACAGTATCAGAACCGCCCAGTACAAGCATCAGTGCCAAGTATGCAGCTTCTTCCTCCGATGGGACTCCCGACATCTTTTCGTCTTGAACAACGCGGGAGAGAAAGCAATCCGGGGCACGACCCTCTTTGAGCAGGGATTTCATGTACTAGATGATTCATAGAGTTAGATCAAGGGGCCTTTCGCTGTGGGGGTTGCCAGTGCCCATACCGTAAGTCTGTCCATTGCCCACTTGACATCCCTCTGAAAGCGGTTATCGCCGGCGATCTGCGACTTGCGCAAGAAGTTTGGGAGGTGGTTCAGCATCGGAAAGCTGTCAACCAATTCTGCTCCAGGATTAACACCTGCAGTCTCCTGTTAGCGTTGAGTTGATTCCAAAGATTTGACTTGGCGAACCTTCGATCTGAGCTGCGCCCGTTTCTGTTCTCAGCAAGTTAGCAGTCGTTCTGCGAGGCGGGATATTGGTACTTGCCGAATAAGTAGTCAATGGTTGGACTGTCGGCATTCTTGATCTTGGACAATGTCAACACCCGATCACACTGATATGTCCCCAAAGAACCCACCTCTAGTCCAAACAATTGGGTTGTGAATGTGCTGTAGATGTACCTCCCCATCTTGAGCCACAGGTTTTGCTTATCAGTGCCGGCGTAGGGGTCATGTGCCACCTCGTGGATAAATTTCAAGACCTCGAACTCGAGAAAGCTGGGATAAACGAGCTGTTAAAGGTGTACCAGTAGGACTGATGATACGACTTACGGAACAGCTGCTTCCGCCTTGGACAAACTGGTTAGGTTCATATTCGTGACCCGTCTTTGCTCCTGATGACGAGTTTAGCAGGAGTGACTCCGTACGCAACCAGGGTGACTCGCCTTCCAGCGGGGGTTGCTCGCAGAGAGAAGCAGCATGTTCCAGTTACCGCAGACATGCTCACAAGATACAATCCATCGCGGTCTCTCCGCCGTGATGATGCTGTTAGTGTCCATGATCTGTTTCGCAGCACGGCGCGAGTTGACGTAGTACTCGTCCTCGAGCCCGGAGCGGATCCGCATCACGTCACCGTACTGCCTCGCCCAGTTCTCAAACAAGAGATGGAGCCGCTTGCTCTTGCCAGCCCTGACAATGTCCACGATATTGCCGAGGACGGGCCATCCTTCCGGTCCAGGAGGGAGGTTCTTGTTCGAACTTCCCAAGGTAAGGCGGATTAGGAGGAAGGCAGCGATGGGGATGAGGAGGTAGAGAGCAGCCGGAAGACCGGCAGGCAAAGCTGGCAACACGCCAAATACACTATCCAGAAGCATGTTAAAACACCGATGATGAAGTGGTTTGGGTATTCTCAAAGCATCGAGTTCGAGAAAAACCCCGACTTTTGGTCGAGGCAGTGGAATCTCGCTGTTTTGGAAAGCTTTGTACTTTCGGAGACTTTACAGAGACGATTGGATGAAAAGAGAGCCATTCGCAAATACACTGTCGTTGACTTGACCTAGTCACGATAGCCTATCATGGGCAATCTCCGATGACAATCCGGCCTATCCAGTTCGGATCCCGGCATTCCGATCTGTTGACCAGTTCCGCCGGAGAACCAGTCCGGCCCTCCGGCCGGGCCAATCGCAGTGCAAGAAGATAGTACTCGGATTTCGCCTAACCTCTGCTCCCACGAAGTTCACGTCCGGGTATCGAAGACCAGGGCTTTGATTGGGGATGTGTTTGATGTTGTTATTGCTTGTTGATCTTTGTGAGTTTATCAGCTACCCTAACAAAGAGCACAGTTATTAAACACCGTGACCTAGAAGTGCTTAATCTTATAAGCCTCAGTCGCTTGATAGATCTTATCTACTGTTCTCTCGTTGCCCTAGCATTCCCTGATTACATCTTCAGCCATCATGTCCACACCGTACCCAGAGTTAGGGGCTTTCGTCCGCCATCTCGCGAACTCGACTTCGGTACTACAATCCCAGATCGGGGACGGCATTTGGATCTACGTTGTATCCTTCCTCTTGCTCTCCAGCTCGGCTGTCGTAATTCTCAAGCCTTACGTCCAGTCCGAAGTAAAGGTACCAATACCTTTGGCGACCCGAGTCTCGAATAAGAAGAAGCGGAAGCTCGCGTACAGCTTCGAACCGAGAGAGACTCTGAAGCAGGGATATGACAGTGTGAGCCCCCGTTGCCCAAAAGCCATGCCAGACTCCCAACTAATGCTCTGTAGTTCAAGGAGAAACCGTTTGGCATCGACTCGGTGGAAGGTGATGGAACAAGGCACAAGGTTCAGATGGCGGTTGCTGACATTTCCAAACAGGCGTCAAGCTGATTGTGCCAATCAAATTTCTGGACAAGCTGAAGAGCCACCCAGCCCTCAGTTTCGAGAAATCAATCGACAGCGTACGTGGCCGGCGAGATCCCCTACCAGCAAGCGGTTTGACTTACTAGGCTAAAGGATCTGGTGAGGCCCTTTACTAGACTGGGCGGCCTTGGCACTATGGAAGTGAATACAATTCACTCCAAGTTTAATCCTTCTCTGTGTATAGTCACCGCTCCAATGATCTGACATTACTTACGGCTGACCTTTTCAAGCCTCCTTCGTCCCCCACATCCATCGCATTGTTCGTGAACATCTTCCGGTGGCACTGGGCTCCCCCAAAGGTTAGAGGCCGAAGAAAACGTATTACAAAGAGAAACTAGACTAAATCAATACTGCACAGATTGGACCGAGACCATGCTCCACGAGAGCCTCACCAAGATCATCTGCAGGCTTTCCTCGTTTGTCATGCACGACAAGGAAGCGAGCGAAAACCCCGAGTGGCTGCGCGTCGTCGAGAACTACGTCATCTGGGGTACCAACTATGCGCAGGTTCTCAAGATGTGGCCTCCTTTTCTGAGACCTTTTGTGTCCGGCTTCTACCCTCAGCGCAAAGAGCTGGCGGCCCTCTGGAACACGGCGAGGGAGATCGTCAAGGCCACGCTGGACGCCAAGAAGTCTGGGGCCAAGCCCATCTCGGATCCGCCTACTATTCTTGACTATCTCACTTCGGGTTCGAATGAAAAGGGTATTGATGACGTTGAGGACCAGGTGCAGCAGCAGCTGCTTCTAGCTGTTGCAAGCATTCATACCACGAGTTCTTCTGTTCTTCATTGCATATATGACCTGGCTGCCCGCCCTGAATACGTGGACGAGCTTCGGCAAGAGGCCAAGGAAGTGCTGGAGGCCTGTGACGGAGTCTTTACCAAGCAGAGCCTCGCGAAGCTGGAGAAGCTCGACAGTTTCATGAAAGAAAGCCAGAGAGTTGCTTCACCAGATCTCAGTGAGTTTGAAACAAATGGTGTTTTCCGCTCCCAGTCTACTAATGTTCTCTTCATAGCCACCTTTCAGCGCATAGCTACCCAGTCCCTGACACTCCCCGATGGAACATTTGTTCCCGCCAAGACAAAGATGGAGCTTCCCACGTCGGCCGTCAACGTGGATGAAGAGTACTTTGCTGACCCCAACACTTTCGACGGCCTCAGATTCTACCACCGGCGCCAGAAAGGCGAGTCCAACATGACGTACACGAGCGTTGGCAAGACCAACCTCGGATGGGGTGTCGGAAGGCACGCCTGTCCTGGAAGATTCTTCGCGGACATCGAGATCAAGATCATTCTTTCTGAGCTGCTGATCCACTACGACATCAAGAACCCTGATGGAGAGGGGCGATCCAAGAACCTGGAGTTCGAGACAATTGTCTTTCCAAACCCCGAGGCAAGAATCATGGTGAAGGAGATTTATTAGTTTGGGAGTCAGTCTAGAGCATTTTGAACATAAACAAGACCACTGGGTTGATAATGTGTTCTTTGTTATAGCTGAAGCCAGGAAAAGTCGAAGACCATTGGACCACCCAACACTTGTCTTTGTGATGTTTACACGATTTGCAGAAGGTGGCATGAGCTAGCTTTGCTCTTCTCTGAAGACCAGCCTCTCCTGTAACAAGTTGCAAAAGGAAGGCAAACCGTGATTTATACAGGCATCACGAGGCCTGATGCCATCTGATTTAGTTACCTTGCCCATTCAAGTCGAGTTTACAGATGCAAAGCCGGCCTGTGCTAGCCCGACTAAGAATACGGACTTGATGTGATATGGTTTGGAGTTTAGGTGCAGGGCGGGGGGTATTTTAGGCGATGGGACGCTTTTGAAGAATTGGATGAAAAGTGATTTACATTCTTTGACCGTCAAAGTATTAATATATTTCATACTGTGAACTTGACTGAGTAGCAATGTTTATTAAGGAGAGCAATTAGGATGGCCTGTCCAACCCCAGTATAGGGAATCTGTCAGCAGAAATTTGGCAATTTCGTCCCCCAAAGCCCAGAATCGTTCAAATCTTTGATCCACAGGACAGGGCATCAACGCTTGCCTCCCTTGCGGTATTGCAACTGCTATGATTGGCCCCGGACTCTCCGGAAAGAAGAATCCGGCGCTACGAAACGCGGGGTATCGGCAGCTAAACCACCCGTCCGGGGATCTCGGGCCTGGCTACATAGAGCGGAGACTAGGATGAATCTTGGCTGCAGGCATAGAGCTAAGCCTGTCCCTCGTATCCCTCATAGTCCCTAGATTGCAGAAATGCTCATGCCTTGCCTGACACTCGCTCTGGTCTATGGACAGAGTGCAGCACCCGCCCAGCTACCCCCACTGCGATGCCTCACCTTCTTTCCTGTGTCAACTGCCGCCGGCGCAAGATCAAGTGCAACAAGACGGACCCGTGCACGCATTGTGCAAAAGCACGCCTGTCTTGCGTGTTTCCTCCCTCACGCCGGCATCAGAAAGGAGACACACAGCCAGACCCGGCGCTGATTGCCAAGATCCATGACTTGGAGAAGCTTGTCGACTCTCTCAGGTCCGTCAACAGAGAAGATGTTCGCTCTGGCCAGGAAGAGCATCGGCAACTACAATTCGAGCCAATGCAGGTTCAGAACCACGAACAAGACACCAGTGCAGTGGTTCAACTTGTCTCACCGATTAGTACATCCATAGACGCAGCCGTCACTCCTCCAGATCCCCAGATCATGCCTCCGACACCCGACTTCTCATCGAGCTCCATCTTGCAACAGTCTGGAGCAGACGTCAAGTTTGGCAAATTGATAAGGGACAACGGCAGGAGTATCAGTCTTGGTGGTACCTGTTGGCCCGCCTTGGTCCCTCAGGTGTGTTGCAACATGATGGAGTATGTCATGACATGCCTGCTAACATCAATCCTCAGATCGATCAAGCAGGGCAGCAAGACCCGAACAATAGCAACCGTGAAGACCACTCTGCCAAGGAAACCACAAATATGGACAGTTTGTTTCCCGACTCTCCCTTCAACTGCTCGGTTTCCGACCGAAGCTATTTACATCCCTCACCTCGAATACGACAAGCTCTTTGGGGTGTCTTCAAAGAAAATGTCGATCCCGTCGTCAAGATACTACACCTTCCTACAACCGAGACCCAGATTGATGAATGGCTTTCAAGGGACGACATGACAGACATACCAAGGAACTTGAACGCGCTGCTATTCGCCATGTACTTCTCTGCCGTGACCAGCATGGAGAACGATGAGTGCACCGAGCTCCTCGGTACAGACTGCGAGATCCAGGCGGCCAAGTATAGGTCCTCAGAGGAAAAGTCGCTGAGGGACGCCAACTTTCTTCTCACAGATGACATAGTCGTCATGCAGTCCCTAGTGCTCTACATAGCTACCCTCAGGCACCACCACCCGCGTCTCTCGTGGACACTGAGTTCTTTGGCGTTTCGATTGCTACAGGCCTCTGGCTCCCATCGTGATGAGGGGTCTTCCCCAATCACCGTCTTCGAGTCCGAGATGCGAAAGCGACTAACCTGGTTTCTACTGATCCTCGAATGTGGCGCTGCTGAGGACCCCGGCTGTGATCCAACGCTGTAAGCACAGTATACCGTCCCCGACGTCCCAAGGTCGCTAACATGGGTCATCAGGTCCGAAGCTAGCCAATTCAACTCCCCCCTACCTACAAACCTCAACGATCGGGATCTGAACCCATCAACGCTCGACCAACCAGATGGGCACACAGAATGGACTGAATCTACTCTCTTGCTCCTCTGGGCAGACAACTACCACATGTGGCGACTCATCTTTGACTCTCGGCGTCATCCCGAAGTAGCATCCAACCCATTGGACTCAATAAACATAGATGACAGGAGACGGTTAGTTGACAGCACCGCTCGTAGATTTGACGAGCGGTATATCAAAACGTGCTCGCCCTTGACTCCAATACAATGGGTGAGACAGCCTTGGGACCCTCATCGAAGTAACTTGTCAAAGCTAAACGATCTACCCAGGTAACGGCCACCTCGGCTCGCTTGTTGCTCCATGAATACAAACTGGTTGTCTACAAGCCTCTCAAGCGAGACGCTCAGCTAAGCCAGGAGGACTCAGACGACTTCTTCAATGACGCCATCGAGTGCCTCAGCCTAGCCAACAAGCTCCTGACAGATCGCCGAGGGGTGAGGTGGGCTTGGCTGATCAAGACGTTCTTCTCATGGCGCCCGTTGGCACATATACTAGCTGAGTTAACTTCTCGGCCCTTCCGAAAGGGATACGCCAGAGCGTGGTCGGTGGTGGAACAGGCCATGGTGTCTCGCTGGAAGAACTCACACGATAGGCAGGGCCCACGGTGGCGATCCATGTCGAATCAACTGGCCATGGCGAAAGCTGCCAGGTCAAGAGCGATGCAGCGTCAGCGGGAGCCCTGCAATGGCCGAGCAGACAGGTTACTTGATCATCCGCAGGGCGTTCAAATGAGCTCCTCGTGGACGAAGTCAAGGGTGACTAGCGAGCCTCCTAGTTCTACGTGGGGGAGCACCCCGGAGCTATCCAATACGGCATCTTCCGATGCCCATTTTCTCGAGAGCTACATTGACTTCTCATTTGACGTTCCCACGGGGGACCACCTCGATGACCTGGACAGCTTTGACATTGTGGGTGATCTCAGCTTCTAAGGTAGTGGGACTGGTTTGGGGCAACTCAATTCTGTTCTTGGCTAAGTAATCGGCCAATTGCAAATTGTCGTTTCAGTCATGATGTGTAGACTATCAAGCAGTGCCAAACTGTGAGAAGAGAGACTGTGCAGATGATTTATGAATAAATCACGACCGAGGGATTAGTTCAAAGGAAAACAAGAGCTCGTTATTCCCACGTCTCAAGATCTCAATCACGACCACGATATGCACCTAAAACCTTTCTGATGTGTCCTGTCTCATCGCTTCCGTATTTCATATTCCAATGCCTGCTGCTTTTGTTCTTGCCATAGATCACTGATAAGCATTCTGATATAATGAGGGGAATTAGAGACACGGTGGCACGTATATTGCAATCAATCCAGTATACAAGCTTGAGAATCCTTCCAGAAACTTACAACTAGCCTGAATATCTTTCTGTCAAGTGAATAAACCTCACTATTCTACTCATCTCAAGGTGACCTCACACTTCTGCCCCTTTGGCACAACAACAAACACGTTAAAGAACTCCATATCTTCGTCCTTCATCGTATCCGCCAGCTTCAAGCCCTTGCAAGACCTGAACAGACCAGCCACTGCATGCAGCATCATCACGTCGGCCAGGTGCATGCCCAAGCAGATCCTGCTGCCTGCCCCAAAAGGCGAGAGCGTCGTCTTCTGCTCCGGCTTAAGGTTAGCCGGGAGGAAGCGATCCGGATCGAACGTCTCGTGGGACGACCATGTGGCGGGATCACGATGCATAGTGTAGGCCTGCGTCACGACGGTGCTTCCAGGCGGGATCGTGTAACCTGCAGCTTGGAGTGGCGCTGACGGGGGCACGACACGCTGCAGGCCCCCGGGAATAGCGGTGTAAAGACGCAGAGACTCCTGGATGACTGCGTTTAGGTAGGGCAGTTCCTTGAGACGGAGAGTGTCATAGTCATCTTCGAGCTGCGCGACTTCCTCTTCAAGCCTCTGCTGAACCTCGAGGTTCTTCAGCACGGCCCAGATTAGGTAGGAAAGCGTGATGGCAGTGGTGCCGGCGCCGGCGAGGATCAGGCCAAGCACCTCAAAGGCTGTGGTGGCATCCGTGTCGGCGCTCTCCTCATTGATGAGAGCCGTGAAGACGTTCGCCTTTGAGCCTTTACGCTCCCGGATACTGCGCACTACATTGGCGCAGTACTTGTGGATCCGCGTCTCTGCGTCAGCCAAGTCCTGGAATTGGCGGACAAGGCGACATGCGAGGGGCCAAGTTGGGCCGAACAGAGATCTGATGACGTTGGTCGTGTTCAAGGTCTCGAGGTCCTCGAAGAAGCCAGTTTTCTGTGAGACGTTAGCTGGTCTAGGCCACCACGAGTCAACCCCTCTTTTGCGTTGGTGATGGCTTACCTTACCAGCTTCCGTCAGGCCAAAGTCATCTCCGGTGGAGATCTGGCCGACAACGTCGCTGCTTGCGAGGTTGAACCACTTGTAGGCATCTCCAGTTCCCGCAAGCGTCTCCTTCTTCAAATTGGCGATTGCCTTCCCAACCTTGTCTTTGATCAGCCACTCCCAGTTCGTCCGGAGCGTGGCAGGGCTCAGTGCTGGATTGAGCACCCGCCTCCTCGAAGCGTGGATCTTGGAGTCGAGAGTGGAGAAGACGTCTTCTACCGGCGACTTGGTGAAGTCCTTGTACCACCTGTGCTTGACATACCCATTCCCGATCTTGTGGATGGTCTTGAAGCCCTTCACGTCTGACACGTCGACCTCGTCGTACGAGATTCGGACTACTGGTCCGTACTTCTTATGAAGATCGTCCACGTAGAAGATGCGCCTTCCTCGAAAGGTATGGAACGTGAGGACGAGGCTAGTGAAATAGTTGTACCATGGCCCTGGGATCCGACGCAGAGGGCTGCTCAAGGTAAGGTAAACGACCTGAAAAGGTTGAGTTAGACATCACCACCGGCACTGCTGGCTGTTGCACGACTTACCCGTAGCAGTAATAGTACGGGGGCTGCATATAGCAAGCCGGCAGTCACGTTTAGGTCTTCAAAATATGGAAAAGTTGGGGCCATGGTTGCTTACAGAATTTGATTCAAAGGAGGAATAACGAAGGTGGGTTTTCTCTGTTCATCCAGAGAATATCTCTGCCATTTGTAATCATCACTCGTACACACACTGCGTCAACAACTGTATCTTCTCTATCAGACGCACCGCTCGCCTGCTGTAAGGCGGGGTAGTTTAGCCAGATTACGACCGCGCATCGGAGTCCCGAGCTAGACTGGCTATGTTCCGCCGGAGTCCAAGTAGCCAAGCCAAGTTGCTTGAGCCGGAAGAGGTCCCTTCCGATGTTACGAGTCTATGCCCAACACTGAAGCGAAGCCCTTCCGGGCAGAGCATGGCCTGTACGTAAAATTTTGTTACGCCGATGGTACCTGGCAAGCACTGCTCGGATTGTAGACCCCGAGCTGGGTGATAACAAGGGGGTAGTGATCCGGAATCTCGGATCCCGGATTAGCGGACATGGGAAGCTAGATCTGGGGTGACAACGCGGGGTAACGCAGGCTGCTCAATTGATAGGACAAGGGCTATCAGGAGCGGTTTGCAGTTGAGTTCAGATGTGCTCTTCCGATGGAAAGCGGTTTGGCGTCACCCGGCTCTGTCCACCTTTGTCGAAGCCTGATACCGACTCGCCAAGAGCAAAAGGGGGTTCGATAAGCAAGAAGAGGAAGGGTAATGAGGGAAACAACCGACATCCAGTGCTGGCAGAGATACGACCACCCAGACGGCTTGATCAGTCAACATGGCGTACCCAGTGAGAGAGGACACGTCACAGCAGTGCAAGCGATTCTGACTATCTGTTTGAGCGGGGCAACTACGAAGAGGTCCCTGACTAGCCTCCTCTCTATGAAGGAGACATGTTTGACACTCGGCTGAAACATATAACTTTGAGAGAGTAAAGCAGCGCAAATTATTCCTACTATCTGTTCCTATATGAGCTTACTTACTAATACATTCTATGCCTTAAACCTCTCCTAATTGCACTTATAGCTAAATAAATCAAGGTAAAAAATTAAAAATACTTATAAAGTTTATTTATTTTTACCTTAATATTACCTTTTACTAACTAAGTTTTATTTTTTTAAATTAATTATTATTATAAATTATTATTACTTATTTATTATAAAGTTTTATAAAAAAAGTAATTAAGTTTTTATATTAATTACTTTTAAAAAAAGGAATAAAACTATATAAGTATATAATAATATTTACTAATTACTAGGTTTAGTATATTATTATTTGCTATTTATATCGCAGCTCATAAATTAAAACTTATTATTATTTAATAATACGCCCTAATCTTTTCGTAATATAATATATAAAATAAAGACCTATAAGATACTTCCTTAATATATAAAAATTAAGAAATACCGCTTATACCCCCTATTACTAAATTATATAATAGGCATCTTAATTAAATTAGCCTCTAAGCATAAAGGGATTAATCTAAGACTATAGGCGATTTACTAAAGACTCTTCCTATAATATAATAATTAGCCTTATAATATAAATACCTATATTTACCCCTATAAACCTATCTAAAACTAAATAATATATATAATAGCCTCGTTATGCTAATATAAAGCCCTATTATAAGCTAATAGCCCTTAGTTAATTATTAAGGCTATTTTTATTACCTAAGATATAACTAATAATACCTAATTTAAAGATAATTTCGCTAATAAGAATAATACCTTATTACCCCCTCTAAGCTAATTATTAGCATAAAGAATAACTTAATTAATATTATTAAGGCTTTTTAGGCTACTATTACTAATATAAGTAAATAAAAAAAGGCTAAAATAATCTATATTATAGATCTTATTATTATTAGAGCTCTATAAAGAAGTAAGGTTAGCTAGGGACCTTAAAAATAAAAAGGTAATTATAATAAAGGCTATATATATATAAATAGCTTTATAATTTTAAGAAAAATAATTAGGTATTAAATTTAATTATATAAAAGTTAATAAAAAGATTATTAGCCTCCTAGGATTATAAAAAATCTTTATTTTAATTAATAATATTAATAATATTTCTTATAATCTTAATATTAGGATAATACTTATTAATAATAAGCTATAAATATATTTTATAGGGAAATATAAAAAGCTAATAAAGTATTTAAAAAGGTATAATATATAATATCGCGAGCTATATAAGAGGGTATTTATAGGAAATAAAGAGGTAGGCCTAATTACTATTAAAGTATCTAATTATAATAAACTTAATACGCTCTATAGAGCTAAACTTTTAAGTAAAAGTAAGACTAAAAAAAAAAAAAAAAAGTTAGCTATATATAAAATTACTTATAATATCTCTTTTATATTAATATTTCCCTCTAGTTAGGTATAAAGCCTAAGATCTACTTAGAAGCAAAGGTATAATTCCTTATAGTTATTAAATATAAGTCCTATAATCCTATTAGTTAAGAGGCTATATTATGCGCCTAAGATAAGTAATTAAGCTATTATAAATAGGATTATTATAGTAATAATAACTTCTTAGTAATAATTATAATATATAATTAGAGCTTTTAATATAGAGGTAATAATATAAGATATTAAGGAATAATTTATAGATAATATAACTAATAAGGAGATTAAGAGCTTTATTAACTAAGTAATTTAAAGCTAAGTTAATATTATTTAGTATAATAGCTTAAATAAGAGGTTTAAAGAGAGGCTATTTAGGCGGTATACTAAGAGGAGGTTAAATAAGGGCTTACTAAGAATATTAGCTTTTATACCTACCTTAGCTAGAATCTTAATAATAAATAAAAAAGAGATTTTATAATTATATAAATAAAGAAAAAAGCCTTTAATTAGTAGTAATATTTTATTATAGCCTTAATAAAAAAGCTATATAAAAAGGGGTTATAAAGCTTATAATAATATAAGATAAAGCTATAAAGTATAAAATAGCCTTATAATATAAAGGCTTAATCCTATTAATCTTATGGGCCTGGGCTACTAGCGTACTTAGCGATAGGGTAACCTCTATAGTCTACTTATTTTTAAAGACCTATAAAGTCTTTAAAATAGCTTTAAAATAGCTTAAAATTAGACTATAGCTTAATTATAATCTATATTAATAATAGACCTAATTTAAGTAATTTTAAAGCTATTTTAATACTCTTATATGCCTTATAATAATAACTTATTACTTAGTAATCTCTTATATAAGCTAACTAGCGCGCCGCGGGCCCTATTATTACCTAGTACTTATAGTAATTAAGCCTTATTACTAAGTCTAGGCTCGTAATAATAACTATTAGCCTCGGCAGAGAGGGTATATTTTTAAATTACTATAATATTACTAATTTTTATATAATTTATAATATAAATAGGTTATTAAAAAATATAATAATAATATTATCTAATTATATACTTTTTAATAAGATCTTATAAGAATTAAAAGAATAAGAGCTAAGATAAGTCCCTTTATAATAATTTAATTAATAGCTTTTAATTAGCTTAATTAAAAGCCCTGAGAAGCCCTAATTTACTATATAGCCTAAAAGTAAGGTTATTTTAAGTAATTAAAATATACTTAACTTTATTAATTTCGCCTATTTAATATTATTACTATGCCTTATAGCTTATAACTAATTAAAAAACCTTATTTTAATATTATTAAAAAGCTATTACTTTATAATAATATTCCTTATAGTCTTTTTATTACTTTTTTATAATAGTCTCGCATAATATAAGTATATTAAATGCCCTTATATTTTTATTTACCTAAGCCCTAATATCTTTTAGATACTCTAAATCCCCTCTCGAGAGTTTAACCTCCCTATCTTTTAATCTAATAAAATTTTATAGCCTAATATATATATATACGAGGAGAACTTATATATAAATTAAGTATTTTAGCGCTAAGTAATATATAATCTAAAATTTATATTTTATACCCCTAAAGACTTACTTTATAATAATATAAAGCCTTAAATACTATAAGTTATATAACTTTTTTTTATTTTAAGGATTATCTTATAATACCTCTTAATTATTAAGATAATATTTAATTTTAAGATAAAGAATTAAAAGACTAATATATAATTTAAAGCCTATATTACTAATATAAAATTAATTTAAGGATATCTTAAAGCTCTTTAAGTAAGTATACTATATAAATAAGGTATTATTAATAAACCCTTTATAGCCTATTAATATATATAAGAAAGAGCTATTAAGGTATATTATAATAAATATATTTTATAAGATTATTAACTTTTTATTATATTACTTCTTTTATTTTATACTAGGTATATATATATTAATATAAATACTATTAATAGCTCCTATATAGCTATAGAAATACTTATATTTTTATTTTATAATAATTTTTATATTAATAAAGTTATTATTAAGCTATATAATAAAGGTAATATAAAAATTAATAAATACCTTTATTATTATTACTATAATATAAAAGACTATATATTAAGCGATACTAAAGTAATATATTATTACCCTTTATATATAGCCCTACCTAATAATATATAAAAAGATTATAACCTTTTAATTAAGACTTTAATTATATATACCTTTTATTTTTATATTATTATATAATTAGTCTATTAATTTATAAAAAATAGGCTTTATTAGGCGAAATATCTCCTTAAAAGCCTAATTAGCGCCCTTTAAGAAACCCTTTACCTTCTTTAAAGTAATTAATATATCTCTAATATTAATAATTTATTATTAGGCCTCTCTCCTAAGGAAAAAAAATACCTTTAGTAATCTAATAATCTATAAGATTACCTACGCTAATAAGAGGTCTTTTAGGTTATCTTAAAAGTTATTAAGGCTTTTATTAAAATTAATTTTAGCTATTTTATAGTAATTTAATCTAAGTTATTTAAGATAGGCTTAATATAGCCTTATTAGCCTTAGGTTTATATTATAAAATTTATTAAATATAGTAAGCTAATTTATTATATTTATAAGCTAATTTTTATATAAGAAAAGCAAGGATTTAGAGGTATTTCCTTAGTATCTTTACTTTATTAAGTTTATAGTTAAAAAGATATATACTAAGACCTTATATAACTCTCTATAATATCAAAAATAGCGTAAAATATCAATAAAATAGAAAAATATTACTAATTTGGGAATAGCTTCACTCCGGGCTCTACCTTATATATTATATCATAGACTTATATTACGAAAAGATCAGGGCGGTAACTACCTATCTTATTTAGCGGAAAAGACATGGCAGAAATAAGTAAACCATATTATCCATGAAAGACCCCTGATCCTTCCAGTATAAATCACTTGACGGTGCCCAATATTACTTCTGCTCGATCTTTGATAGCTTGTCTCTATCATCGGCCAGGTGCGCTTGAGGCTCAATTCCAACCATGACCTGGTTGACTGGGGCATCTATCGTCTCATTAAATTCCCCTCGAGGATTTTTTACAAACGTAGACCCTTCTCAAATAGTCAGTGCATGTACGGGATTTAGAGCCTCCAAAGTGGTCACGGTCACTTACCAAGGACGGAAAGGCAGATAATGCAAGCCGCTGCGATCCAAGCACTCCGAAAGGCCACCACATAAGCCTTCTTAAGCCCCAGAAGTCCTGCGCTGACAATAGAGGGAGTTGCTCCAGAAACACCTAGGGCCACGTCCGCATCGCCAGACATCAATGCGGGTATGAGACTTTCTAATCCAGAAGCTGGGAAACCCAAGGGCAGGACGGCATCGGCAACTCTCTTGGGAACGTTGTCACTTAAAGCCCCGTTGAAGATGGCATTGTTGACAGCAACGCCGACAGCAGCCCCGAGACTCCTGGCGGAAACAATGATGGCAGAGGCGGTCGCAATCAAACTTGGTGGTGTGCTCAGCTGAGCACATGTTGTCGTAGTGGACACCAGACTGCCAACTCCAATGCCGGCAAATATTGGGTAAACCCAGAATACGCTCTGGGTCGTAGATGTTGTGATGGTGGCCATCAAAGTGTTGAAGAGAACGAGCGATAAGCACCCAGCTGTCATGGGCCACCGTAAATCCTTTCGCCAAGTCGAATATAGCCCGACAACAACGGAGCTCACAGTGGCCGCCAAGAGCGACATCATGAAGCGAAGTCCAGAATCGAAAAGATCGAGGCCATGGAGTGTTGACACCTCAAAGGCGATGTAAGTGTTTGCGGCGAAGAAAGACAACCCTTCACAAAACAGGACGATGATGGCTATGACAAAGTTGCGAGAGAACAAGTCGTGATGGAGCATGCCATCTCGTCTTCCTCGCCACTCGTAGAAGACGAGTATGGCGACTAGAAGAAAGCTGGTGATGAAAGGAGCCAGGATTCGGGCCTGATCCCACTCGTACGGATTCTTGGACCACGTCAAAGCGACACAAAAGAGCGTCAACGCCGCTGGGAGCAAAGCGTAGCCAACCCAGTCGACCTGTCCAAGTTTCGCAGATAGGCTCAGGGAGACTTGTAGCTCTCGGGGCGGGGGATTGTAGAAGAAGAAGCAGAAGGCGGTACAAATGGCGTAGAGTCCTGCCACAATGTACCAGTATATGCGAAACCCTTCAGGATGTGACGGACTGGCGAGTTTGCCGGCTGTGACCAAGGCCAGAACACCGCCCACTGAACCCGAGAAGTTCATAGAAGCTTGTGCATTCGCCCTGTGTCTGCGAGGAACAACCTCGGACACGATGGCCGCGAGCAGAGACAGGTTCCCTAGCGAGAGGCCGAGGAGGCAGAAACCTGCGAGCAAGGCGCCGATGCTCTGGGCTCGCGACTCCACCACGGCCCCAATAACACCAAAGACGCAGGTGATAGTCATTAGCCACTTTCGACCCCAGAAGTCAGATGCCTGGGATATGGGAATGTTCAGAGAGACGACGAAGATGTTGGGGATCGTCCCAAACCATGCTGTCTGGGTTCTGCCACCTACAAGACCGGTGGCAGTGCCTGCAAGTAGAGGGCCCCCAACAAAGACAAACAGGGAAGCAAAATATAACAGATTCACAGTCTGCAAGGTGTGAGACGACGTTTATCGACAACCGGAACTGTTAGGGACCTTACAAAAACGATGACATAGGCCGCCAAAGACATCCTAGGCGCCCGGTTGTTTGTCTCTGTAGACAGCACAGCAATCTCAGCGACGGGTCTCATCGTAATGTTCTTAGTCCCCCCGAGGGACAATAAAGAGGTTTGATGAGAATGGGATCGTGAATCTTGCAGCATGTAAAGAGAACAGAGTGTGCTGGTTTCAGTGCGACTCAGGTGTGGAACTGGAAGCGTATAGACTGGTGCGGATGGGAAGACATCTATTTGTAGACGCAGCGCAGGTCCTGAGAACACATGTTCAATTTCCCATGCGCTTGTCGGAATAGGGAAGACTACCACTGCTAATCGGAGGAAGCAATCGTTCGAAGATAGAGGGAGAAATCGGGATAATCCCACACCAGCTCATTGCTGTTGGAGGGACAATTCCGGCGACGTTCCGGTTAGCGTACGCCAAGCCGACGCCCGGTCTTGTGGCTTACCTGCGGGCTATATCAGCGCTGGCGTGTTTTTTCCACACGCACTCGAGCGATGTGATCTCGCGGAAGTTCGGGTGACATCTTGATGAGTACTGTATGGGGCGTTTCAACCTGCAGCACAGCAAGGATGGCGGTGCTGACACAAGTGACGCGAAGGTCAAAGGGACTATACACTTCTCACAGCGAGATTTTTAACCCACCGTGTGGAAGACTTCTTGAAATGGGATGTGGGGGTACTAAGAACACTTGCAGACTGGGCAGCAGGTGATAACTCTCCCATTGACATGGCGAAGATTGCATGGAGGCATACCAGAGTGGAAGTTTATCTAGCGCCATGCTTCTTTGGTTGGTGGCCCTGCTGCATCCCTTCTCTTTCAGTAGGAGAGATGGCACCATGGCATCTCCGGGACGAGAATGATGTAGATTGCTGGCCTCTATCTCAGTCTATGCATACATGTCTAAGAACATCACACACGCCGTCCTTTAACATCTTCCCGCAATCCTCACTAGTTCTTTCTCAACCAGTCACCACGGGTTTCTTTGGAAGTATAAGCCTTGGCCAGATTCGCCCGAGTAGATCTCTCGCTGGCGGCTAAAAAGTCACGGATCTCACTGACCGTCATCTCCGGTGGCAGATCAGCGAGGCTGGCGTTGATGCGTTTGAGCGCCTCCTCGGTGCGGGCGCGGATCGCGGATCGATCATGGCCAACCAGTTGCCCGTGGCGCTTGCGGATCTGACCATCCACCATGACTGTGTCGACGTCCGCAGCCGACGAGTATAGAGCGGCGGTGCCGAGAGGGTTGGCAGACGGGGTCAAGGCTCGCTCGTTGGAGATGAAGATAACGTCGGCTCGCTTGCCGGGCGTGAGCGTTCCTATCTGGTCCGCAAGCCCAACTGCCGCAGCGCCGTTGCGGGTCACCCACTTCAGAGCGTCTCGAACGGTGAGATCCAGCCGCACTGGCATCTTGCGCTTCTGGTGCGAGGCATCGTTATCCAGGCACCGCTGGAACTGCAGACCCAGCCGTAATTGTCCCAGCAGCTCTGGGGCGGCAGCACTGGAGGTGTCAAGGCTCAGGGACGGGTCAATGCCGTGGTCAAGACAGGCTCTGAAAGGGGGAAATCCCATGCCCATCATCATCTCGGTCTCTGGCGCGATAGAAACCTTGCCACCTGTTTTGGCAATTAGATCAAGCTCTTCGTCGGTGAGGTTTGTGCAGTGTATGTAAACGTGGCCAGGCAACATGAGGCCGTTATCCGCCCGCTCCATGATACCGTAGCACAGGTTTGTGCTCTTGATAGCGGCAGAGTGGGAGCAGCAGAGCATCCCTCGTTGATCGGCAAACTTGATCTCAGTCTCAGTCTTGTCAAATGGGACCGTCCCCGGGTGGCTGAGCGATAGGCCGACGTGGACAAGTTTATCTTTCTTGGCCACGTTGGCTCTATGGAGCGCGTCGATATGAGCCAGGCGAGCCTCATGGCCGAGAGTTCCCTGCGCAGCCTGGTCATAGTGGTCATCACTCATACCGAAGCAGAAGAATGCCCTGATACCCGCATCCTCCAGCCCTTGCAGGGCCGCCTCGGAATGCGCATGGGAGCGGCAGGAATCAGCTGGATCGAGGATGGTTGTCACACCCCCGTCAATGGCCTCGAGAGCACCGACAAGGGCCGCGAGACGAAGATCCTCGGCGTTGGTTGCTGGAAGATATCGGATGAAGCAGTTCGACAGGTACTGGAGTAGAGACTGATCTGCGCCAATTCCGCGCATGAGGGACATGCAAGTGTGACGGTGGGTATCGACCATCCCTGGCATTACAACACCGCCTGTTGTTTCGATGATCTCGGCGTCGCTGGGGATCTCGAGATCCTCAGCTTTGCCAACAGCAGCGATCTTGCCATCCACGACCAGGACGGCTCCGCCGGGAAAGTCTCCGAGAGCATCGTCCATGGTGGCGACGTAACCGCCGGTCAGAAGATATTTGGTTGCCATAGTGTCTTGCGTAGTTATCGGCTTGGGGCGATGAGTATTTTGAGAGGCGTAGTGCCGCCGAACCGAGGATAGGGAGTAGATGGTATGGCCAAGGAGCCGTGTAATATCGAGCGGCTGCAGCGTTGGTCGAGAGTCGCGAAGGAGTAGCTGAAAGGCGCGGCTAGGCAGGCGAGTCAAGACAAGCATTGTTTTTGTTCTGAGCAACATTGAGAGGCGAGCGATTCTTTCAAATGATGCTGAAACCCGCGTCGCCCCGAAGCCCGGCCCCAGTCTCTCACCGGGGCTGGTCGCTTCAGACGGGGTCCGCGAGACGCGAATCGCCGGGCTTGTGACCCTATTACTGCATATCCGGACGTCACGGAACAGATCATTTCCAGAGAATTTCCAAGAGGACACACATTCAGAGACGCTAACCAAGCCGCCATGAGTCTACAAGCCTCCATGACTTCAACGCCAGGGCAATGATTGGTTGTCTCTGCAACCCCTTATCATTCTACCTCCACTAGCCGGGAATATCCCACCTTGGTTTTCCTTCTCCGCGCTCTCTCGGGTGGACCTGACGCCTGAACCTCCCCAGCCTAGGTTGGCTGGCTGTATCAGGTGAAGAAAGTGAAGGGAACGAATAATATAAACCCTCGGTGATGTACTGTATCAATTTCTGTGGCCCGATTAAACGCACCATTACCAAATATCCAAATACCCATTTTCTACTCCCTCGAGAAATTTACGAAAATGATGCCGGGTTGGTTTGACGAGGTGGCGGCCTCCTCAGTGCCAGCAACCTTGGCTGCATTACTTTTGGCGATGCTGTGGGCAATTCTCCGAGTTGGCAGCCGAGATCCTCGCCTACCCAAAGGGCCCTCAACCTTGCCCATCATCGGCAACGCCCACCTGATACCCAAGACAGGACTTCATAACAAGTAGGATCCCTCGTGAGGGCTTCGCTCACCAGAAACTAATCTATCCTCAAAGGTTTCCCGAGTGGGCGAAGAAGTACGGCAAGATCTTCAGCTTGAAAGTCGGGCCGGGAACCATCATCGTGCTATGTGATCGCAAGGCCATTCACAAGCTCCTGGTCGAGAAAGGCAGCATCTTGTCAGATCGACCACCCAACTACGTGAGCAGCTTCATCACACGAGGGGACCACGTCATTATTGAGAACTTGACTCCTCTAGCACGGCTGAAGCGAAGGATCATCACATCAAACTATTCGGCCAAGGAAGTGGATACTAGACACAGCGCAACCCAAAATGCTGAGTGAGTGGACGCGAGTGCTGACTACAGGGCCATGGGCTGACCAGTCTTCTCAAGGGCTACGATCCTTCTCATGAACTTTTTAACAAAACCCGAAGGGTGGCATGGTGAGATTCGCCGCTACACTCTTTCCGTCGTCTCATCCATCACTTGGGGGCACCGGGTACCCGACACGGAGACTCCGTGGTACAAGGTGAGGAACAAGCTGGCTTTCTCGCTCTAGCGGTTCGCTGTTTATGATTAACTTTTCGTGCAGAAGCCGTATGATCTTCTTGACAAGGTATCCGCGCCTTTCCCGACCTGCGAGGTGCACAACTGGCTGACTGTCGCTCAAGTGGATGATCGCAACTGAGAACGGCGCGAACCCACCTATCGATGCGTTTCCTTTCCTTGCCTGGGCCCCTCCTTCGTTGGCTTTCTGGAAGCGCCGGGCCATCGCTCTCAGGGCGCAGATGGACGAAACATGGAGTTGGTGCCGCGATGCTGTTGAACGTCGCAGGGCTCAAGGGGACAAGCGCAACAGCATTATTGACACGGTGCTTGACGAGTATGAGGTAAAGGGCTGGCCTGAGGGTCTGACTCAACACGCCCTGAACAACCTAATGGGCGAGATCATAGAAGGGGGCTCTGACACGACAAGCTCGCAATTGCAGACCATTGTTTTGGCCTTGGCCATGCATCCGCAGTATCAGGAGCGTGCCCGAAGGGAGATCGATGCCGTCTGTGGAACTGAGAGGTCGCCTGATTTTCCCGACTTTGCAAAGATCCCCTATGTCAACTGTCTGATCAAGGAGGCAGTTCGATGGCAGCCAAGGTCAGTTTCCAGGCAGAGAATGGCTCATTGCAGTACAGCTAACCAAGGCCTCCCGCAGTGGCATGATCAACTTACCGCACTACGCACGCGAAGGTACGTTTGAATGCGAAACACTGATTCTTCTCAACAAGTAGCAACCACTAATCAGCTTCAGACACGGAATACGAAGGCATGCTCATTCCCAAAGGTGCCACAGTATTTCTTCCTATTGCCGCCATGCACCATGATGATGAGCGCTACGAAGACATCCATCGATACAACCCAGACAGGTTCCTCAAACTGCCAGCGCTGGCTAGCGACTATGCTGCCAGCTCCGACTACAACAACCGCGACCACTACGTCTACGGCGCGGGCCGGCGCATTTGTCCCGGAATCCACCTGGCCGAACGCAGCATGTGGCGCATTGTTGCCAAGATCCTGTGGGCGTTCGAAGTCGCAGAGCCCGTAGACCCCGTCACGGGCAAAACTGTCTCCCTGGCAGACACCGAGTTCTGCATCGGTGCTGTCAATGCGCCAGTTCCATTCAAAGTGCAGTTGAAGCTACGGAGTGAGGCCCACAAGGCTGCCCTGGAGAGGGAGCATCGGACGGCTCTTGGCTATATGCAGAAGTTTGAATGAGAGTGAAGATGTGTGTTGGATTAGACTATGTTTAATAGCTCTAACCCACGTCGCGGTCTGAAAGGGGAAGGAAGAGAGGATCTTAGAAGTCTTAAGAGTTGAATACATTATTTTAAGACTAATGTATTTTGTTGGAAGAACAGAACACACCTAGCCATAGCTGGTAGGCAAACGCAATCGGATCTTCCAAAAGGGCTTCTTAAAGAAGATCTCACGCACTTCTTCGTGACGTAAATGCAATATAAAGTAATCAGCCCGAGTAATCAATTAATAGTAGTAAAGACATAGCCTAAGAAAAGAGCCCTAAACGCTATTCTTGCCTTCTAACCGTGATAAAGATAATGCCGCTTCTTAGAGGGCCTTTTGCCTCTAACTACCCTGCCGCCGCGCCATTACAGCGGACGTCTAGGGATGAGATTGGAAATTAGTTTTAATCCCTCCAGATACTCACCTGCACTTCATTGGACCGATGATCCTTATCTTTGTGCTGATTTTCAGCCCCGTAGGCCTCTGTGGAACAATAGGTGACAAGGTAGCTCGACGGAATTAACCCACAGCAAACCTGGACCAGTCCCGGCGTATAGGCAGATCGGGTCAAAGTGCGGGGTACAGCCGAGATAATCGCAGATAGTTGAGCCCAGGGCTTGCCTGGGAGTTATCACACGAAAGTAGTTAAGGCGAGCAGCAGCCCATTGATTCTAGAGGCAACCTCTGCCGCACATTTACAACCTTACCCAAGTCACTACTCGTTTCCTCGGGCTGTCCACAATGGAACAAGATTCCAATTCTCGAGTGCTAGACGCCAAGCGTGACATGAAGTGGTTCGATAATGCATCTGCCTCAAACGTGTCCACAGTCGGCACTGTGCTCGAACAAGACGCCCCCGAGGTGCGCATCCATGCCAGAACGATTATTGTCATTCTGGTGAGTCTACATCTCCAGCACTCTGAACCTACGCCTTAACCCCATCACTCTAACCAACTTGCGTGCCTAGGCCGTTAATTTCTTATACGCCGCTCAAAACATTGCCATTGTGGGTGCAGGTGTCTTGGCTGGCCCCATGACGCAGCTTGTCGGCGGAAGCGACAAGGCTGTCTGGTTCACCGTCCTTGTTAACCTCCTCACGGTCGCCTTGAGTGCGCCTCTTGGCCAAACCAGCGACTACTGGGGCCGTAGATGGGTCCTCATACTCCTGTCTGCCTGCGGCTTTGTTGGCTCCATCATCATCTCTAGGGGCACCAACATCAGCTCGCTCATTGCAGGCTCTGCCATCATGAGCATCAACTTCGGCGGTCTCTGTCTGTTGTATGCCATCACTTCTGAAGTGCTCCCTCGAAAGTACAGGGCATTAGGCCAGGCTTTCCAGCAGCTGGTGTCCTCGAGTGCCACTATCGCAGCTCTGATGTTCGGCACCGCCCTGGTCAACGACAACCACCCCGAGAACTTCCGTATCTACTGGTATCTGACGGCCGGCCTTTTTGGCGCCTCGATCGTGGGCCTTTACTTTGGCTACAAGCCGCCGCCTCGAATCCTAGAGCTGACCCTCACTCGGTCCCAAAAGATCCGAAAGCTGGACTGGATAGGTATCTTGCTCTTCATTCCCGGCCTCACGCTGTTCGGTATCGCGCTGGCTTGGACGGACAACCCCTACTCCTGGACCAGTGTAAACATCCTAGTTCCTTTCGTACTAAGTATCCTGCTGCTGATCGCTTTTGGGATATACGAATGGCGGTTCAGGGATGATGGCATCTTTCACCACCAACTCATCACACGAAACTTCTTGATCTCATGCCTGATTGCATTCGACGAAGGTCTGGCTTTCTTCACAGCAAACTCATACCTTGTCTTGGAAACCCAGCTCTACCACAACAGGGGCCCTCTGGCTGGAAGCTACCCCTACCTGGTGCTTATCTGCGCCGCTGTAGCTGCGGTTTCACTCATGGGCTTCCTGTCTACACGCTTCAGGACAGTCAAAATCCCTGCCATTGTCGGCATCGGTCTGCTATTGGTCTTTAACTCATGCATGGCCACCCTGAAGCCAACCCACTCGATTGCCAGGATGATGGGGTTCGCCGCTATTGGTGGCGCTGGCGATGGTGTCATTCTGCCTGCAATCCTGACCGTGTCCCAGTTGAGCACCCCTCCAGAGCTGATTTCCCTTACTTCGGCCATGATCATGACACTTCGGAGCGTTGGGGGAACGGTTGGGCCCGTGGTCAACAGTGCCCTCTACAGCAACGCGCTATCAAGGAATTTATTCCCCAAGGTATCCGCCGCCGTCCTGGCAATGGGCTTCCCGAAGCGATCCCTCGACGCCTTCGTGGCTGCTCTCATCCAAAACGATTACGATTCCATGCATGCGCTTGGAGCAACTGATGAAATGATTGCGGCCGCATCAGCCTCCATGGTGGACGCGTATTCCATCGCATTTCGCAACATGTGGATTGCTGCTGCTGCTTGTGCATCGCTTGGTTGGATATGTGAGTTTCCTCTGACCGAATCCTGGTGTGTCTTCAGTCAAGAGTCTGCCCCTGACAAGCGAACAGCATCATTCTTCTTGGTCGGCCAAGCCTCCGAGTTCAATGCACGGGTCGACGCTACAGTGGAGCAAGATGCCTCGAACCAAGGTGGAGGTAAGCTGGAAACGGGCATTCGAGATGAGCAAAGTACGAGAGACGAGAGAGATTAAACATTCCAACTATAGGGCCCGGATAGGGCGACAGGATCTGGGACAACATAGGCGTTAAGAGTAGGCAGCATGGATATCATTGGTGTCTTTGGGTTCAATATCTTGGTCAGCCACTCTTACTCCGTAGTGCCAGATGTGATGGAATAACTAAATCCGACCTTCCTAGTATTGAAAGTCATACACCGCGTGCCAGGCGGAACACTGTAGTCACGTTGCTCCACTGTCCAAGCCCCTGCAAAGCACAAACGTCATCACCACGACGTTCCACAAGTGGCTCCCCTGGTCCAGTCAGCCAAACTCAACGTCCCGGTACTTTTGCAACAGACGGTTGAGCGGGTCGAGAGAGTCCACGTCATAGAACGAGAGCTTGTCCCCTTGGTCGCTGATGCGGAGCATCAGCTTCGCTAGCCACCAGAACTCGTTACCAACCCTGACCATGATGACTTCACTCGGGTGGTCGACTGGCCCCTCTTGTAACCTCCTGCGCCAAATTACCTGCCATCGACGCACTGCCTTGTCCAGTAGGAACGGCATGTTGGCAAAAGAGTTGCCTGCTTGTGATAAGAATAACAGATGGTGGAGCCCTGTGCGATTAATCAGACAACGTGAGATACGGTCGTGGACAGCTGGGAAGCATACCACAGAGAAGGTGGAAGAGTGCAAATATGGGCAGGCTATTCAACCGTTCCTCATCTTCCTTGTCGAGGATATCCTCCATGATGCACTTCAACAGCACAGCCATGGAAGGGTTATCTGCAACACCAACGTTGACCATAAGAGTCGCCCAGCTATCAAAGTCTGGCGCAGTGAAAACGGCTGCGCCGGCTGGAGAGTCACACACCATCTCCGAGATCATCAAGCGCGGTGGCTGACGGTAGAAGATGGCGAATTCGCAGTCGATGAAGAAGATGCTGTAAGCAGTTCTGATTCCCGCCTTGTGTTAGCGCCGCCATCTTGTTACTTCATTTTGCTTTCACCTGCAGAGACCAAGACATGTCACGTACCTCAGCAGCGATTGGTGCCTTGTCCAGGTTACTTGGTCGGCCGGTGTGAGGGAATGCGCATCGTGGACATGTGGACGTGGAACTGAAAACAGTGCAAGCACCCTAGCGGCCTTTAGCAGAATCGGGTAGCGGAGGGCGCGGATGCGCCAGCGCTTCATGTTATCCTTCATGCCCATCTGAAGGTATATGATGACAATGGCCGCATTCAGCAGCTCCAACTGGCGGGGGCTGATACCAGACCTGTGACAGTCCTGGGTCTCGGTGATGACTTTGAGCAGCTCAAATTCGAAGATGATGTGCTCGGCCAAGTCGAAACACCCAAGTGCAAAGTTGTAGCTTTGCTCCATACTCGAATATATTGAGCCGGCAAGGAAGATGACCATCAGCAGTGGCATCGAGATGACCTTAGCATCAATGTCGAGTGGCCGGATCCAGTGATAGTGGGGCGTCATTCTTTTGGAAAACGAGCGGATTGCCCTCGACAAGCTCGTGGCTGTGACGAGGTCTCTGACTCTTGGCTTCCAACTGTCCAGACTGCTGCAGACGTGGGGGGGTGCCAACGCTTGAGCCGATAGCAGGGCTTGGGCCAGCTCCGCCGCGCGCTTCTCCAGGGCGTTGGAGCTTGCCTCCTCGCTGATGACAGAGGGTGAGCTCCAGTCGTTGTCAAAGACTTGGATCGAAGGGAGCGGGAAGAGATACTCGGACCAGTCCCAAGGATCCTGGTCAAAGTTGATATCCAGAGGAAACCCCTGGGTAAAGTCAATGTTGAGGGCAAGCTCGTCGATGGCCTCGGTGGGTCTAGGGCTCTCTGTTAGATTCTCCGTCGCGGAGTCCTGGACAGGAACAGCAGGCCCATCGTCCGAGTCACCGAGCGTGGTGGATTCAATGCCACGCCGAAAGTCCAAGATGGTCTTGTTGTTGCTGTCAGTGTAGTTGAGTAGAAACGGTATGGCACACGAGTTCTCCGGTGCCATCTGTGGTTCACTCTCATTCGCGACAGCGGCCGAATGGTTGTCAGCGGAGGAAGACGTCGCGGCCAAGGGTGCCAGAAACTCGTACGAGACCCAGGAGGACAGGCTGTCACGTCTGCCCGCCTCAACGCGACTGTACGAGCAGTCCTTTCCGTGTGCAAGACAGCTTTCACAGGGCAATTCGGTGTCGCAGGCAAGCTTGGCCTGGGCACAGTTGTCACAGGCGCTGAGATTTTTGCCTCGTCTGAGGGACTCTGGCAGTGGCTGGCCGTTCCTCTCGCGGCACGACTTGGCGTGTCGACGGGCGGCATCGCTATGGCTATATCAGCCTGGCTCAACACAAGCCGGCCATGTCTCACAGGAAGGCATCGGGGCCGGATGGCTGCTCACCTTCTGCTGTAGCTGCAACTGCAGAATGGGCAGCTGTACCGAGTCAAGGCGTCATCTGGCGTGGATGATGAGCGGCGCTGGTTCTAACCTGAAGGGACGGTATGGTATTACTTACGCTTCTTGTAATGCCGCGTCAGATGACTGCTCCTTCTGAAGCTGCGATTGCAGATATTGCACTCATGCCGCTGGTCCATCGCCGTCTTCTGCCTGTCGCCTTCACTTGGGGGGTTTCGGTCGTACGACAGTGTCACTCAGGCAGGAAAGAGAAGCCAACCACGGCAAGATTGATCACATCCCCGCTGATTAGCCCTTGACAGTTTGCGGGGTAGGACCGTGCAAACTGTGGCGGTCCGCAAGCGTGGTTGATAGACCCGCCTTGTTATCATCCCCGATGTGCACAATAGGTCCCGGGCTAGCCGGGTTGAGCCACTAAGGTAGCAAATACACTGCCGTTGGGATTCTCCTCGTGCACAATAAGGTAGCCAGTCATCAATCGACCTACCGTTGGACCCTCTGATAGACTGGACCCGCCCGTTCCGGTTGTACAGATCGTTAGTCGGGATTAACCCACGAGTCGGTCTGGGGTGCATATGCGCGTGCGATTAGTAGCGAGCTACCTCGGGCGGTCGGAGGTTGCCTCATAAACCGAGGTAGATCCTTGACTGATCTTGTCTGTTGACTGACCTTTCCAGGAGCGTCATTCCTTATCGTCAATTGATAAGTACGTGGATCTCGCCCTGCACGAGTATGTGTTGTTATCACAAGCATCTCGTTGCCTTTTTCAACAAGGCCTCTTATCTTTTCAACTTCTTATTCTGGTCAAGGTTTTCCTCAGAGTCTTATCTTTCGGCCCGTACGTGCTCATGTCGCCGCCAACAATGACCCCTCACGCGAAACATCAAGACAGCCTCGACGCTCAAGTTGGTTTCCTCACCAAACGGTTCAGTGAAGCCATCAATGGAAACGATCCTGAAGCCCTGGCAACCGTTTTCGAGCCCGATGCCCTCCTCGTGGTCAAGCCTGGGAAGGTCATCAAGATCTCGGAGCGACAGGCCGGTACGCCCATGTTGCTAGACGCGAGACTTGGGGCCCTCTACGTTTCCGACGACTTGGCCATGTTGCTAGTGAGCTGGGACATTACGCAGGACAGCGGACAAGGCTATGCTACACGTTCAACGGGTCGGTCAACCGACATAGCTCGTCGCGATGCGCATAATATCTGGCGGTGCATTATTGACAACGGGTCCGGAGGCGGCCCAGCCGATGCCGTTAGGTCTATAGCTGGCTCCGATGACCACCTTGACTCATTGATCGGACACCTGGCGGCCAAACTTCGAAGGGCCGTCTTGCGGCGCGACTTGGAAGACTTGACTTCCTGCTTTGAGCCAAAGGCGGTATTGGTCACAGAGGCTGGGGTAGTCAGAACACGAAGGGAGCTTGCTGCCGCCCTTGAAAAGTTTACGCTCAGCGACCACTTTGAGTCAGCTGTTCGGCATGCATACGTGGCGGACGACGTTGCACTCATTATTGAGGATTGGTCGCTGGCTGGTGAGCGCACTGAGGGGGAGGAGGGTACAGCTACTCACGTTGCGCGACGAGGGCCTGACGGCTCGTGGCGATATGTTATTTATAATTCGTTAGGCACAGCTCCTTACCGTGACTCAACCGAGACAGTCCAACATTAGAGAGCCCGTTGGTTTAGATACATTTTAGCACATTAACACCGTTCCAATTCTTTGGTGTGATTTTACTAGCTATCTTGCTTCCTTAGTTTGAGTCATATGTTAAAAGTGCCTTGACTGACAGAAGCTCCATTTCGCCGGTTCACATGCAAAGTCCAGCCTGACCAGGCGTGGCATTACAACTTGTCACGCATTCTGGGACTAATAAGAGGGTGCGCTGGCCAGCCAACGTATCCAACTGCTTGCCGAACAGGTGGAATCCCTGAAGGCAACCCTTCCCGGCACCAGAACATGTAAAAGTCCTGCTGGTAAATCGCCTGGCTTTGAAGACTAGTTGAAGAAGACGGTCTGTGGCTGAGAATCACGGTCGGTTTCGAGCAGAGCGGTGGAGATGGCAATGAGTGGGTGTTTTAAAGTCAACTGTTCAACGGTCCAGAGTGCATCTACATATCCGCTACCCTGGCGTTGACATTAAAAAGTAACATCTTCTCCACTGACTACCTTGACCTTTTCGGCAATGTTACGCAAGTCCTTAGTTGCAGGCTTCCCCTGCCCAGCAATATCTTCGACGATCGTGCCGTAGTCAGGCAGTTCCTCTTTCTCGTCAATAAGACCAAGGTAATAGGTCTGTACATTGGTCAGCTCATAATGGGTCGTGGAGTTTCTTGGACTGTTGTCCTACATCATCGTAGTTATCAACCTCTTTGGGATGGACGCCGTTGCCCCAGAACCGGAATCGGCTAGGTTTCAAGTCAGCTTGACGTGGACAGTATGCCATTTCGACAGATGTTCCACTGACTTTCCAGACGGGTAGGTGAATTTCCAATCCTCAGCTCGGAAAGACTTTGCTGCTTCGATGATAGATACTCGACTTCCCGGAAAGCACATTGGCAGTCCTGTATTCCATCTTAGCCCCAGCACCAGAAGCTCCTGGATCCCCTCTTACCGCTCTTGCCACTCTTCCACCAAGACCTGCAAGGCTGCATGAAAACAGTTCTTTGGAGCCAAAGCGCGGCATGCTCCAGGAAGTCGTCAGTGGCCTCCTTGGTGGGCTCCATGGAAGAGATCTGTTCCGTCGCCATCTTCTTTGTCTGTTGCACACGTCAACAACGTGATGCTTGTGGTACGTAGGCTCTCCATCATACTTACCCAGTCCAGAAAAGATTCAATCATGATCTCGGATATCGGAACCGCCGAACCATCTGTCACTTTTGTCAGTGGTTTTCCCGATGGCGGTAGGCATACATGGGCACTTACGAGCGGTTGGGCCCCAAGGTCCGCAGGTGAAGAAGTAGTTGGGAAATCCCGGCGAGGCCATGGAAAGATAACAATCGGGCTTCCTTCTCTGTCAGCCTGGTATAGAGAATCTATTGCTCTATGAACAAAAACTCACATCGTTCTCTGACCATTTCTGTTGGAGATTCACTCCGCGGGACAGGACCGGGAAACGAGGGACGTAACTTGAATCGAAGCCGGTGGCCTATGTGATCGTGTCAGAAGTCTTTCCTGGCCCTTTCATGTCTCTTACTTACGCAGATGAAGACGTCAACCTCGTGCTCTTTTCCGTCGGCGTCTCGGAAACCAGCCTCGGTCATTTCGAGGATACCCTCAAAGAACATGTGAACCTTGTCATGACACAATGTTTCGAGGTACCCTGGACCGGTAGTTGGTCGTCGGCAACCCACAGCCCAATTCTTCGGGATAACCTTGTCGATGAGATCAGGGCGGCCGGCCAGCTTTCGCTTCATATCTTCAACGCAAAGCTGCTCAAATTAGCAAGCCCGCTTCTATAAGCAACAGGCAAAGACGCTTGTTTACCTTGGTGATCATGGCGGAATCCTCAGTGCCAGACATGAGAGCCTGAGCAAAGGCACTAATCTGCTGTCAAACACTGGAGACATAGGGTCCCTAGAGCTTGGATATCCACTTACTTGGAACGGTGCTCGAGTGCTTTTCGGTACTTGAGATAGTAGGTTGGATCCTCCCTAAACCGCTTCAGCTGTTCTGGGGTATACTGAAAGTCGGCTTTTCCTGTGTCGGAAGGGAGGATGTAAGTTGGCTGCCTGACCCAGTGATAGATCTTCTCGACTTGGTCAACTATCGCAGGGAGGATTTGAACGCCGGAAGCTCCTGTTCCTAGAACGGCGACCCTTTTGCCCTTGAGGTCTAGTTGATCAGGATAGCGACTGGCGTGAACGTAGACACCTAGGAAGATCAGCGCTTCAACATGATCTAACAGCCAGGAGCAACTCACCCTTGAAAGCAGAAGAATTCTTTAGATCTGGCCATTTGGGATGGTGAAGACAGCCAACACAGCTGATGACGACTGCATTGAACATGTTTGATTAGTCGTGAGGCACACGCGCATGATCTATGGCCGAACCTACCATCGGCTACCTCCACATAGATTCGTCCCGTCTCTATGTCCTTCACCGTGACAGACCATTGGCATGACTCGTCACTCCATTCGGCTTTGGTGACCTCGGAACGCAGATGGAAGTACTTGCCGAGGTTGTTCTTGGCCACCAAGTCCTGGAGATAATCACGAATCTCAGGACCCTTGGCTGGGGAGTCTGTCAGTGAGCTGGCTCAGAGTTCAGACGTGAGATGACGTACAGTAGAAGCTGGGCCAGTCTGTGCGAGAGCAGTCAGTAACTTGGCGTCAATCGAGTCATGAAGGAAGGATGCGCACCTGGCGACGTGTCCTTGATGTATTGATAGGTGATTCCCTACAACCATCAGACATGTGTAATTGCTTTTGCAGTATGGTTACCTACTGGATTGTCACATGCGAGGCCGGGGTATCTTTCATCAAGGTCAGCTGTGGTAATGAAAGTGCACGCTCATCAACCTACTGATTCCAAAACCAGTTGCCCCCGTAATTGCTGCCCCGTTCAAAAATCTGGAGATCGACGTCTTCGTTACGCCTTTGGACCTGCATAGCGAGCGAGATTCCAGACATGCCTGCTTGAATGTTAGTTCCGATTAATATAGGAAAGGGGTTAGGAAAGAGAGCAATTAACTTACCAGCTCCGATTCCAATAATCCTCTTGCGGGTTGGCGAGAGAGCTGGCCTTTCTCACAACGTTAGGTACGGAGTCAAATCGCCATCAGGGCTGAGATTTACCTCTCGTCAATGGTATACCCTCTTGCATTGGCCTTGGGCCATGTGCCATCCAGGATTTGGGACGGGGTCGTAGAGTCCAGACTACCCATGGTAGGAATTCACAAGGAAGAAGACTTGTTTGGTTGAAAGATATGGAGGAGATTGGCTGTAGGTTTTGATTCTGGAAGAGGAGAGAACTCTTGTGCAGGCATTCAAGTCGTGTGGTGGTGGCAAGTGGGAAAATAGCACATTGACAACCTTTTAACACGGCTTCAGCGGCTCGGTGTTCGGGTCAATGTTGAGAACTTCTTTACCTGCTATCGGCGCCGTGCGTCTCAAGGTGGATCAAAGGTCGGCTGGTGCAACGGAGTGTAGCAGGAGAGCATGCCACTGCTGTGGTACTGAGTTGTGGGTTATTCCCGACGAGGAATTGGGGTTTGCGGCTGAGTGCCCACCTTTAACAACTCGTTCACGATCTGCGCATGGGTCACGGAAAGAGGGGACAAACCCTCAAAGATAGCCGCCGTGTGTTTGTTCCGATGGGGTGGTGCCATTCCCTCGGTCCTCATGGGAAAGAAGATTGGAGTTGCCGAGAAGCGGCAAAAGGGTTTGCTCCGATCAGAACAGACCACCCTGCGGTTTACTACCGACACAAACTTTCATTATGTCAATCTTGCAGGGAAGACGGGTCCTTCGTATCGACATTCTTATCCCGCTTGTTAGTTAGTCGATGTGTCTCTAGAGATGCTCTCACCAATTTGAGACAGCTCCCAGAATTTACAACAACGCCTTCAAGTCCGGGTGAAGCTCGTTCACTGTTACTCTCTTGGAATTTCTTCTTCTTGTAGTTGGAGCCCGGCCCTTGATGGGTAAACCGAGTTACAAGATTGTTACTCTCTCACCTTCTCTACCAAGCAAGAACGGATGGCCCATAGATTATTTTATGAACCTTAGGCAAAAAAGCGTAAACACCACGATAGCTTATTGTACCCTTTACAAGTTTCCTCAGGCTGATCGAACCGTGGAGTGAACGAACAAGGGACTATCCTCCTTTAAAGCATAGAGATTATGCGCCTGAAACGCTGCTTCACGACTCAGAAGCACTGCTTTTCTGCCTCTGGGCCTCATCTCTCCTTCATAGTCGGACACGGCTTGCTCCAGCGTTTTCTTTCCCTCCTTCCACTGCTCAAGTTGGGAGGCCAAGAGTATAGCGTCATACATGCCGTGATTTACGCCTTCACCGCGATCTAGTCCATACCAAGTCAGTGATGGCTTTTCTGCAAGTATTGTCTGGCTCTCGGCACTTACACATCACCATGGGGTGGGCGGCATCCCCGAGAATCGTGACCCTGCCGCCACATGGAGTCCAGACCTCCGGAGGCCAATCCTGAAGCTTGATGTTGATCACCTCAATCTGGTCTGTAAGGGCGTTGAAGGCATCCGAAAACCCGTCAAAGAAAGTCCTGGTCAGCTCCTTGAACAGCGCTAGCTTCTCCGCATTGGTCTTTGGCATTGGCTTGCCGAGAACCTCTGGCCTCCAGCTGATGTTAAACTGCCCCTCATAGTATTCATCATTGGTACCGGCGCTATTGTTGGATTCCGGGGTCGAAATGACGGAAAAGAGGAAGAAAACGCCTCGGTCGGGGGAAGTTCCCTGCCACAGCACTGGACACTGCTTTATAAAGAACTGGGCCGGCTCTTTGCCCATCCGTGTCTTGAGCCCGATCTGCTCAAGTGGAACGTCATTCAACTTTGCCTTTGTACGCCCGACGAGCTGGTACTTGGAGGCGCTGTTCTTCCCGTCGCAGGCCGCCAACATACGACCATTGGCCTGCGAGCCATCAGAAAGGTTGACTTTGACGCCGTCTTGAGAGTGTTCGTATCCTTCAACAGCCTTGCCCCATTGAATATCGATACCCTGAGACAAGAAGTCACGCAGTCTGGAACGGGCGATTCGTAGATAAGTGCCGACTTCGGTGTCAAACTTTGGCTTGCCGGTTGCCATATCGATCCACCTGAATGGAAGCTTGTCTGATACCATTCATGTTAGATTGGGCCATTCATACCTGACGTGTCTCGGTCTCACCGTTGGCCGCCTCTTCGGGGTCGACATGCATCTGTAGCATCTGCTCAAACATGGTCCGGGGTAGGCTCTTCTTCAGCTCTGGTAATATCCAGTGGAGTGTGATTGCCCAGCCTCCATACCGTGAATCGGTGGCCGTGTCACGCTCATACACTTGGAAAGGGATCCCGGCCCTCTTGAGCAGCTGCGCCAGCAGTAGGCCGACCATGCCGGCGCCAGCAATGATGACGGGGGGTGCTTCAGTGACAGACATTGTTGAAGAGAGTTGGTAACGAAGAGAAGAAGCACTCTGAGATCAATCTACTTGAGTAGACGAAGCGAGACAGGCAACAGAGCTTCTTCGGCATATCGGCAAAGCTCCAGTTCTTGTACGCGAAATCGTTGACGGGAGCGTACAGGCATGTTGCTTCACCCCAGGAGGTAGTGTCGGAGATCTTTCTGCCCCGTAGCCGGCAATGACCCCTCATCTTTCTCGTCGTAGATCTGTTTTTGGTCAGGTTAGTCGGGAATGACCCCCAAAATGTCCGCCGCAAGACGAGTGGAACCTATCCAAGCCGCGAAGGCCGAGCCTATCATCTCGCAAATCAGCATCGTGACTGTTACAAGCCTGACGAACTCACTCTAGAGCCTACGAAAAGGGCCTGAATGCCGCAAATTCTGTTCGTTACTATGCATACGCGTTGAAAAGGGCGATAACCTGGAGCGCAAGCCCCTCGACCAACTTGCAAGAACTTTGCCGACCTCTTTACCCTTGATTGAGATCTCGAGACCGCATCGGCGCACCGAAATAGCGTCCATCAGCAAGAATGGAGGTTCAGAATCTGGCAATCCAGGGTCGACTGACAAGTGGAAACGAACATGACGATAAATCCTTGCGAGAACACACCACGGGACGACAATTCCAAGATAGGACAGCATTGGTGCCTACAGATTCAAACACTACCATAACGTACCTCTTCCTCACATTTGACCTCTGCCTCCCAGAGCCCAACACAATCCATGACTCCATCGAGCCCCTGCCCCCATGCCCCGACAACAGGCTCGACACGCATCCGCACCACTGGCCAACAGCCCGCAAAGGCATCATGCTCCTCCTTTGCTGCATCGCAACCTTTGCTACGGCCTATGCCGCCGGGGCCTACTCCCCTCCGGCGTCTCTGATGGCAGAGGAGTTTGGCGTCTCCCGGACCGCCGTCCTCGCGGGCATTACCACATACACAGTGGGCTTTGGAGTCGTGCCAATGGTTCTCGCCCCGCTCTCCGAGACGAGTGGCAGATATGTAGTGTTTGTGGTTTCAGGAGTTGTCTACGTTCTTTTTCAGGCCGCCTGCGGCCTCGTCACTAGCCTCACGGGCATGCTTATCGCGCGCCTCCTGTGCGGCAGCGGCGCCAGCGTCTTCAGCAGCATGGTCGGCGGTGTAATCGCCGATCTGTGGCCCAAGGAGGACCGCAACCTCCCAATGTCGCTGTTCAGCGGCGCAGTCTTGGTCGGCACGGGACTGGGCCCATTGGTAGCCAGCGTCATGGTGCAGCGATGGGGGCAGCCTCCTCATGTCACGAGCGGTATTGCCGCGCCCTGGAGATGGGTGTTCTGGCATCAAGTAATCTTCAACAGCATCCTCGTCATCTCTATTGCATCATGCTTCCATGAGTCTCGTAGCAACGTCTTGCTACGCCGCAGGGCCAAGAAACTGAATCGATGGTACGAGATGCTAGAAGAAAAGGGTGCGTATGGAGTCTGGATCCCACGAGACTTTCCTAAGGCAGGATGTGAGCTCGAGACCGAGAAGTCCGCGTCACTTTGCACCGATCTGCGTGCCCAGCCAAACTCGGCAGCCCAGCTAAGTCATCAAGAGATGGTGACAAGAGGATTTCAACTTCAGCGAATTCGCTGGCGTGTGGAAGAGGACCAGGACGCGTTGCCCATCTCCAAGAACATCATCGTCTCTGTCATTCGCCCCTTTCATCTGCTTCTGACCGAACCCGTCGTCTTCTTCTTCTCAATGTGGGTTTCGTTTGCCTGGGCCGTGCTTTACCTGACATTTGGGTCCATACCTTTTGTCTTCACCCGTCAGTATGGCTTCAACTCTGAGCAGTCGGGCCTAGTCTTCACTGCCATGGTTGTTGGATCGATCCTCGCCACCCTTCTTGGCCATCTCCAGGAAAAAGCCCTGCAGCATCCCAAATGGCAGCCCAAAGCGGACGGGTCCTACTGTGATGACGACGGGCGCAGTGCCTTTTGGGCTTTCATGCAGAGGAGGTTTCCAGCAGATGTTCCTGAAGCGAGACTATACTTCAGTTGCATAGGCTCACTGCTCTTGCCCTTGGGGTTATACGTCCTTGGCTTTGCAGCCAGGCCCAGCGTCCATTGGATGGTGCCATCCATAGCCCTAGCTGTTGCCACCATGGGCATCTTTGTTGTCTATTTGGCAACTTTCAACTATCTCGCCGATATTTACCAGTCGTACGCTTCCTCTGCTCTCGCTTCCCAATCCTTTTGCCGCAACATTCTGGGAGGTGCCTTTCCCTTGGTTGTGACGCCAGTCTTCACAAACTTGGGGCAAAGTGCGGCGTGTGGGCTTCTCGGAGCCATTGCGACCGCATTAACTGTCGTCCCTTGGGTCTTGGTTTTCAACGGCGAGAAGATCCGCAGCCGAAGCCGCTTTGCCATAGTAAGTTGTTTCAGATGGTCCGCTTCAATGCTGTCACTGATTCCTTGATAGTCTCTGCTGTAGTTGGCCTGTTTACAAGTTCAAGTGATAAAAAGAGGCAAGACAGGTGGTTACCAGCTGTAACATGATCCTGTTGATAGCTGAAATGTGTAGCAATGATGAATGACTACGAAGGTCTTGGTCAGTCTTCAACTTGATTAGCACATAAGGCGCGGTCTTCTGGCTTAACCCATTAAGGGGTAGGCTTTAACTATAATAAAGAATATATTATTAAAATATTATAGTATTATAACCTAATATTAATATAATAGCTTTTTTTTTTATTTTTATTTTTTATAGCTACTTATAAAAAAGAGTTATACCTAGGTATATTATTATAAAAAAATAAGCCTCTTATAATATATTTAATTACTTTAATCTCTATATAAGAAAATATTTTATTTTTTAAAAATTATAATCTCTTAATATAATATCTATTAATATAATATTAAGAATTATAATTAATTAATCTTATAATTATAAAAAGCTTAATAATATTATTATAGCTATTATAATTATTATTATTATTATTATTATTATTATTATTATTAATTATAAGGATTAATATTTTTTTTTTATAAAAAAAATAATATTATATAAAATATAAAATAATTTTTAATTTATTATATTAATAATAAAATATCTTTTATAAAATAATAAAAGATTATTAAGAAAAAATAATATATTAAATTAATTATTTTAGGCTAAAAAGTATTTCTTATAGTATTAGATTACCTAGGGGTACCTTAAGAGCTTAGGTATTTTATATAATATAATAAGTTATTAGAGCTTAAGGGACTTTAAAAGTCTATAAGGTATTACTTTCTTAAGGCTATAAAAAAAAATACCGCCTAGGTTAATAGCCTACTAGAGTTAATAAAGCTACTTATATTATTATAATAAAAAAAGTAAGGAGAAAGACTATATTAATAAGGAGGGGAGGTTAATTATAGAGGATAAGTTATAGAGGATATATTACTTAAGCTTCTTCTTAATATAAGTTAAGGTAAGTAGATTAAAGCTTATAAGTTATTAAGTTATAGTGCTAACTTAAGAGGAAAGAAGGTTTTAGCCCTAAAGATAGAAGGGTTTAGTAGCGGAGGAGTATAGGTTAGAATATATTAGTTAGAGCTTAAATATAATATCTCGGTGAATTGCCAAACTTTAGCTAGTTCACGTCATCTTTGAACACAATGGCACATAAGGCGCACTGGGGCTAGCTGTCATAAATAGTGTCAGACACGATAGTACTAACCCTAAATAAGACCTAAGACAAATGGAAGGCGTCTTGTCATGATGCATATCCGCATCGACTAGCTGCATTGTGCCTTGCAAAGCCTAGCATACTTGTGATATATGAGAAGCTAGTTGGCTCCCTCTACCTAGTATGCGCCCTGGCCCGGATCCATAACTTCGGTGCCTGAAGCCACAGACAGCTCCCTCATCATGGCAGTACTCAGTAACCCAAAGTCAGTAGTAATGGCAACCATGTCGAATCCCTGCTCCACCCGCCTCCGGGCATCACCGCCGTTGGTACCTAATTTACGGTTGCATCGTTAGACAACGATCAAGTAAAGGTTACCGTCTTTTGAGCGTTGGACTTACAGTAGATCGCGGCCTTTTTCTTGGCAGCCTTGCAAGCCTGCAGCACCCGATGTATGGCGTGTTCGTGCTCTTCACTTCCGCGAGGGACGCCCAGCTGGTTCGCGAGATCGAACGGTCCTGCAGCGCCATCAGCATGACTTGCATATTCTAGGTCAGTTGCGCTAATTTTCCAGTCAAAGGGTGGGAAACTATCTTAAGGTGAAGCTCCGAGGTCACACCTGTCTTGTCTGCGTATTGCTTCGTGTTACTCACCGATCAGCAAAACGTCAACTCCATCCACTTTGGCAATCTCTTCTACATTGTTCACGCCGTCGCGCGATTCGATTTGAAGTATGACCAATAGTGCCTGATCTGCTCCTTGATCGTACTCAGCTCCGGGCCTTACGCCAGGAAAGGCGTGAGGGGCAAAAAGGGGTCCGTAGCCTCTTGTGCCTGAAGGCGGGTATTTGGTGTAGCTCACAATGTTCCTTGCTTCGTCCTGGAACGGCGGCATCGACCGCTGTTAGCAAAGGGCGCTTCTTCTAAGCTTCTGGCAAGTTAAGAGCGGGCTTCCTCACCGCGGTGTGGCACATGGGTGACATGATGCCGTGAGCTCCTGAGTCAAGTGCGCGCTTTATCATCCAGTCCCGGCCGAACGGGATGCGTATGATGGGGCTGGCGCCCTCTGAAGCTACAGCATTGCAGAGCTAAATCGCCATCAGTTCTCGTCTCGTCAACAAAGGAGGACATCCTGAGTTTTGCTCATCAGGGCTCAAAGGTGAGGCAGACATCGTAGTAGTGTGCATCGGAGATCAGCCCGTGTTCGCCATCAACCACTACCCATTTGAAACCTCCGGTTGAGTGCTGTGCTGTGGCCCGGAGGAAGGTCTTGGCCACTCCAGTGCTGGGATATCTGTTCATAACTTTACATTAGCAGCCACTCTTTTTCGACCCTACGATTCTGGAGGATGTCGCCTGCTGGAATGGACGGGGCAGACTTGCGTGAGCCAGAAACCGTAAGAGGGTTGCTCACGGCGAAGACCAGAACGGATGGCTGTGTCAAAAGGCATCGTTGGATGAGCTGGTGGCCGGCGTGCGAGGTGTAGAGTCCGTTTGCTAGTTGATCATGAGGGATCTTGCAGGCCCATCGGAATGTCCCATCAGCCAAGTTTATAAATAACACTCCGCGTTGACTCTGTCGACCAGGGTGTGAAGAGTGAACTCGCTCAGTTTGATTTCTAAGCGGCCAGGTGGTTATAAATTGGGTTAACCTATCCCTTTTTTCATGTGCCAGTCGCAATTGACCCCCCGCCCTAGGCCCCTTGCTCTCTGGCGGGCATGAGGAGAGGGGATCTGCAGAGCTGGTCGGGAATATCCCACCACACCTTCTCTTTTCCACCCGGCACGCGCCGGGGCCGTCGGGCGGATAGGAATATCTCCGTCTTCCCACTTCACCCCATTCTTTCAGAAGTGACTCTCATTGCCCCTGGAGAAGCAATTAATTCAAGCTCTCCACGTTGCCCCCTCTTTCCTTACCCTTGAGTCAAGTCGGAGTGCATTGCTCATCTCAACGCTGAGTTACCAAAGACAGCAGAAACCATCAACCAACGCTTCCGCCTTCGCTAGCCATGCTGGACTCCGGTCGGTTTCCGTTGGCTGACACCCTAGCTGGCCCAGTAATTGGCTTCACAGACACACATCCGCTGTCGAAGCATTCCCAGGCCTGGGCAAAGGAGAACGGTGACCGCACTCCGACCCGAAAGTGGCTTGGAGTGTAGGTCGTCAGTTCTGTGACCTCGGTGAAGGACTAACTTATCAATGAACTGATGCAGGCCGTATGCTCAAGCACGTCGGTGGGAGAGGCCAACAGACCCTACCCCATGGCGCGATCCCAAAGATTGTTTCGAGTTTGGTCCCATATTTCCACAAAGCTCAAGCCCTTTCGACCTACTCTATAACGGCAAAGATGGTTGGCTTACTCGAGAGTTCCTTGGCCAGTCCGAGGACGCTTTCACAGCCAACGTTTTCGCGCCCCCAGCCTCGGCTGGGACAGCACTCCCCGTGCTGGTAAGTGACTGCCGTCAAAGCCTTTGGGTGGTAGATACTGACAAGTTCTGCTCAGGTTTGGTTCTAGTAAGCCCACTCTGGAAAAACGCTCTTGGATATTGCTTATGTGCTTGAAGTGGTGGCAACCTCAACTCTGGGGGATCCAACTTCCCCGTTTACGATCCTACCGAATTTGTACGCCAGCAGTATCGGCTTGGATGGCCCTGTATAGTTGTGACTGGTAACTACAGGTGAGACCCGTAACCTTGATTGTGTATGACACTTTCGTGGGCATTATTTGCCAACTGATTTCGCCTTTTTCCGTAGGGTTGGTATCTTCGGGTGGCTCAGCACGGAAGATTTAGCGGCGACAAACGGACACGTAGGAAACTTTGGTGAGCCATTTATCTTATTTGTTGTGGCGTAAGCGGCTTCTTATTGATTGCCAATGAACAAGGGCTCCATGATTGTGTCAAGTTACTAGAATGGACTCGTGCCAATATCGCCTCTTTCGGGGGGGATCCTGAAAACGTCACGGCCATGGGAGAATCTGCTGGCGCCTTCATCATCGGTACACTCATGCACTCGGGTCGGGAGCTTTACCAGAAGACCATACTGCAGTCTGGAAGTCACGCTGCGATGGTACGGTAACACGATGGGATAACAAAGACAACAAGTCAAAACGCGCTGACGTTGTATAGACATTCAGGCCAAGGCCCTCTTATCCCCCATACGAGGGTTTACTCAGTATACTGGGTATCGAAGATGACTTGGATTCAAAACGTCGTGTAGAAGCCATGCGAAGCGTCTCCATGGAGCGTCTGCGTGATGCTGCGGCACAAGCATTTGTCCCAGATGTTTGGGGTGTGACGGCAGACCCCTCAGAGCCAGGTTGGGCCACGTCGGTATGGAACCAGCTTGAGAAAGGTATGTGTCAGACACTTTGCTAATCAAACCTATTAACCCCCTATCCAAGGAGAATACGACCCCTGGATCACCTCAGTTCTTGTGAGCATCAATAAGGACGAAGGAACCTTCTTCAGCAATCGCGGCAAGGTAGGCTGGTTTCTTTGGCATGCCAACATGGCAGACTTGGCTAACTTGCCAAATAGTGGTGGGAGGAGGGAAAACTGCTCCATGTCCTGAAAGCTCGCGGTGTGTTTCCAGAAGGTAAGCTGGATGACTTCGCGCGTCTGTACCCCAACACGCAGGTCCGGAACGACATGTCGAATCTCAAAGACGTGGCCGCAACTATGTTTCTTTGTAAGTCATGCTCCAAAATGGCTTCAAACCAAACCTGTTCTCGTCAGCCCTCTAACGCGTTCTGAAGATGACACCGCGTTTATTGTTCCGTTGCATCAGCTGGCGAAAACTCTCCCGGAAGTGCCCAACAAATACACCGGAAAGCTTGCAAAGCTCTTTGTCTGTCAGTTTGAATACATACCGAGCAAACTATTGGAGGGCCTGGAGCATCTGGGCGTGCTTCATACTGGAGAAATTCCATTGATCTTTAATTCGGCATCGCTGTGGTCATATAACGAAGAGTCTATCGACTCAAAGACTGCTATGGCTGTGGGAAGATGCTGGTCTTCTTTTGCATACGTAGGAAGTCCCGGTAAGTTACCCTTTCGCAATCTATCGAGCTCGACGTCCTGACTTGAGTATGATACAGGGTGGCCTGAGTGCAAAGGTAGCAGGGGCGAAGCAGTTGCCATTCGTGAAGGCGGATTTCTACACGGGTTTAACATCTATGAAACACGCAAAGCACAGAGCGATTTTTGGTATCCGATTGTTAAATCGAATTACACCTCTTAGATTAGCTCGAGAAATACGTACTATGGCATTACCTTGTGTCATTCTCTTTCTTTTTGGAGATATTACATAGAACGTTGACAACAGCTTGCACCCATGAAGGAAACATCAAGAGTCTTGTACAACCGGCATTTATCACAATATCCTCACACGTCACATGGCGAAAAAGGCGCAATTGGTCAAGACTAGGCGACTCTTTTCGTTGGTGAACACAGTCAAAGCAATTTACTGGTGTGTAGGCGAGATTCATCCCTTTTGGTACGAGTCAGTAATCAGAAAGATTTGTACAAAGCATCTCGGGCAACAGTGAAAGCCGATGTACCGATTGAGCCTGAGACATTGAAATCTTGTCTATATCGGCTTCACCGGGTAGCTGGGAATAACCCACTAGCGGACTTACGGGATGCGGATTCTGTTACTACTCCACAGGTCTCGGCCCTGGCACATCGGCTAATGCACAGTCAACAGCAAGATAAGCTCTCCCATGCGGGCAATGGTGGGGTTTTCCCGACTAGATAAACATATAACTGATAACTTATCACACTTCGTCATCCCTTTTCAACTTCCTTCAACTTCCTACAATTTGCATCTCTGAACTCACCTCCCCAGAATCAACAGAATAACCCACCATCATTTCATTAGTTGAAATGGCAGGAGTTCTTTCATCCTCCTCACACACCAACAATGTCGTCCCGGCCCTCTTTGCCCTGGCCGTCACCTTGATCCTTCTCAAGCTTGTCAACTCTATTCAGAGATATCGAAAGCGCCGCTGGTATGCTCTGAACCATGGCTGCAGGCCGGTCCAGCATGTGAGAAAACACAAGATCCCTGGCGGATTCGACCTTATGCGTCGCACCATGGCCGCGGACAGGAGGAACCAGGTGCCTGAGGAGTTGATGCAAATCTATGAGGAGCAAGGCAACAAGGAACGCCACGGCCGTGTCAACACGTGGCTCGAGTGGCAGTTGGGAAAGCCTGTCTTGTATACTGTTGAGTGCAAGAACATACAGGCACTGACGGCAACCCAGTCTGCTGATTACGGTGCGGGGAACTTGAGGCAGAAAATCTACGGCCCTTTCATTGGGCATGGAATATTTGCTCTGGATGGGGCCAAGTGGTAAGTCCAAGTTCTTGGCGTTTCTCATCGCCCATGTTGACGTCTGCAACCGTAGGGAGCACACGAGGGGGATGATTCGACCCTCGTTTTCACGAGCCTTGGTTGCCGATCTCGAGCTTGAGGAGAGCCATGTTCAAGACATGTTCAACCTCTTCAAGACAGACGCTACCGGATGGACATCATCGGTTGACCTACAACCTATTCTTCTTCGCCTGACGCTTGATTCGGCTACCGAGTTCCTCTTTGGAGAGTCCTTGGATTCCCAAAAGGTAGCTGATCCAGGATGTATCAGCCCTCCCAAATCTTTCTCATTCGACGTCGCAGCGGTGGCTGATGCCTTTGACGGTGCCATGTACGGCCTCGGCCAGAGAATGAGGCTGGGAGAGTTCTACTTTTTGTTCCGTTCATCTGAGTGGAAACGCCACATCAAGCTATCACACGCCTTTACGGATTTTTACGTTGCGCAAGCACTCCAGAAAAGTAACAAGCACGAAGCCGACGACAGCAAAAAGCTGAGGCTCCTCAATGACCTCATACAGACCAGCTCGGACCCCAAAGTCCTGCGAGAACAAGTCCTAACAGTCGTCGTTGCCGGCCGTGACACTACTGCTGGCCTTCTTGGCTGGACCTTCTGGCTACTTGCTCGCCACCCAGAGGAGTACAAGAAACTCCGACAGATTGTTATTGAGACGTTTGGGGCTTATCATGTCCCCGCCATCTCTTTTGAAAATCTCAAACGTTGTCAGTATCTGCAGTGGACACTGAACGAGGCTGGCCGTTTATTCCCAGTCGTCCCCACCAACCAACGCCGATCGCTTCAAGACACAACACTGCCTTTGGGCGGTGGTCCTGATGGAAGATCCCCTCTCTTTGTCGAAAAGGGCACCGAGATTCTGTTTCCGCATCACATCTTGCACAGGAGGAAGGATCTGTGGGGAGACGACGCAGATGAGTTCAAGCCTGCAAGATGGATGAACAGGCGGTTTGCCTGGGACTTCATTCCTTTCAGTGGCGGCTCGCGTATTTGTCTCGGGCAGCAGTTTGCATTGACAGAGGCGGCGTACGTCCTTGTAAGGACCTTGCAGAAGTACGACCGGGTTGAGAGCACGGATTCGGCCGGAATGGAAGCATTTCATAGTTTCACTGTTACAACTACACCAAAGGAGGTACTAGTGCGACTACATGAGGCTTCTGTTTAAGTGTGTTGGAGGAAATGTTAAGATATTAGTGGTGTATCCCAAGTCAGAGCGAGCCTATGTGTTTCCACACACCTCCACTGCATCTCCCCAACACTGTTACCGTCCTGCGCCAGATTCTAGTTCTTCACCGACAACGGCTCGATGATCCCCTAAGCCATTGTTAGCGAATGGGGGTGTCAGCGGGGGTACGTACAGGATATTTGCCAAGAGACTTTTGCCGTGTTTGCCTTTCTTCATCCTGCCATGAAACCTTCATGCACCCTCCCAAGCAGCATACTGTAACCATTCCACCGCGAGGACACTACTTAAACGGTCAATGTCCATGAAGATCTCCAGCTCATGTGATGGCTTTAGTTGCTGGGAAAGAATCCCTGCTCAATAATGTAGACATATTCAGGTGAAACCGATCGAAAGCGAACTCGGTCTACGCACTGGCCTGTTGATATCATCTAACCCTAAGTCGATAATAGTTGATAATTGGTCCAAGACAGCCAAAGAGCGCCTTCAATGGACAATATCAATAGACACGCTGGACAAATGGAAGTTGGAATGGTTCGGTTGCTGGTAAGGAGCCCATGCAGCTTCCAATTTCCCAGACACCGCGATTATACAGACCACTCCACTCTAGCTGCAGGACTCCAGGCAATGGACGAAGGTGACGGTCTTTAGAGTACGTAAGTGCAACGACGGAGTATGTACGTCTTTCTTATAGGCATAGCGGCAACGCATTTTTCGAAAAGACTGGAGAATGCGCAATATTTCAGGTTGAGAGAAATGACTGCGTGCTTTTTACACCAGCTGCAGGGTCATCAGCCAAGGAGATTTAGTAGGTTACCCTTCGGGGCCATCAAGGTAGACACCATCAAGGTAGACGACTGTGGCACCACTTCTACTAGGTAGTGTCAACATCATCTAATCGATCTCCTCGATTGATAAGATACGCTAATTCCTGTTTCAGGAGGCCCCATTGGCTTCCTTTCCCGCTCAGACCCATCCCTCAGTTACAACCCGGTGATGGGGAGTGGGAACTTGCCCCAGCACGATGATAACTACTTGTGGCCGATCATTTAAACTGATCTTGTCGAGGAATCCTGTCGGCTTGCAAGGTAGGAACAGGAAACGGGCCCGACCAAAGGCATTGGCTAGCTGTCTTCGGGAAGCAGAGGAGGTGAAGCTCCAAACGTCTAGGATTGCCACCTACAGGCAACAAACAAGCTATAAAGGAGGTCTGTTGGTCTCCCCAATTTGATAGCTCATCTGGTGACCTTTCTTACTCTTTCCCCGATCGTTTTTCATCTTCGCCATGGCGACTCAAGCCACCAAAAACATAGCCGCGGACGACAAGGCCCCTGCTCGAGGCGTCCAGCCAAGGAGCGCCCTCCTCGATGATGAGGTTACGGAGGACATCTCTGTGAACAATCATGAACAGCGCATGAAGGACCGCGCCCTTCTTTCACCCGACGAGGAGAAGAAGCTCTTGCGCCGCGTCGACTTCCGCCTGATGATCTTGTGCGCCATCATCTTCATGATTAAAAATGTCGATGCAAACAACGTGAGAATCAGCCACCTTCGGAAGCTTCCATCTTGGTGACGGCGGAACTAATCCGTAGCAGGCCGCGAATACAAGAATCATGAACAAAGGCACCGACCGGAACATCATGACGCAGCTCAACATGACTGCTGACGACTACAACTGGGTCAGCACAGTCTATAACGTGAGTGTCTCGAAGCCAATATCGACAATAGCCAAACCAACATGGTCCACAGATTCCATTTATGCTTTTCGAGATTCCCACCAACATGATTGTAAAGAAGATGCTTCCCTCCAGATTCCAGTCGCGCATCATGGTAAGCGATCAGAGGCATGCTTACTATCAACAGCAGCGTGTCTCACTGATCTCAATAGGTGACTTGGGGTCTTGTCTTGGCTTGCCACGCTGCGGTCAAGTCCAGCGCTGGCCTCCTCACCGCCCGTTTCTTCCTTGGTGTTGTGAGTAGCTACTGATCTTGGTCCAGGCGAGTAACGAGACTAACCCTCTGACTGGCAGGCTGAGTCTGGCATGTTTCCTGGCATTATCCTCCAGATGAGCTACTGGTACCGCGCCGATGAGATAACCCCCCGGCTGTTAATTTTCTATGAGTGACACTCATTATGATGCTTCAATGTTGCGAACACAACGTGTCACTAATGTAGTCAGACTCATTCGAATTCTTTGCCAACATTGTCAGTGCTGTGTTGGCCTTTGGATTTAGCGGCATGAACGGGCGACATGGCTTGTCCGGCTGGCAATGGTTGGTTTGCTTTCCCTCATGCTTGAAAGCACCACTAACTAGAACTGCAGGTTCTTCCTGGTTGAAGGTGTGATTACGATTGGCTTTGGCGTGTTGCTCTTCTTCATCTTCCCTGATTGTAAGACACCTCCCTCCACAATGTCTTGTCGGAAACAAACGATTGCTCACGGGTTGGCATCCAGTTCCCGCCCAGGCCAAATGGTTGACCAACAAGGAGAAGCGATTCCTCCAAGCTCGCCTACCACCAAACGCCCCTCGATCATCCGAGGCCAATTTCAAGGCAGGTGAGATCTGGGACACCATGAAGGACCAGCGACAGTGGTGGTTCGCCTTCATCTGGGCCTCCAAGACGATTGGCAGCACAGGCCTCTCGTTCTACTTGCCTACCATCGTCGCCAGTCTGGGACTTGCGTGAGTGATGATGGTTCCCGCAGGAAATGTCGTAGTGTTCAGACCTAACTCATTTCTTGCAGTTCCATCGCCGAAAGTCAACTGCTCACCATCCCATCCTCAGTTCTAGCAATTATCCTCATTGCTTTCAGCGGCTACTTGACCAATTCGCTGGCCGTGCCATACCCGGCTGTGGCACTGGCGTATTTGATCTCCAATCTGGCTTGCTACGGCGTCATGGTCGCGTATCCGAGCAATGGAGGCGTGTACGCTGCTACACTCATTGCTGCGGGTGTCTCACTGGCTTGGTTCGCAACCATGTGGCCATGGCGTCTCCAGACTACGTTCAGGGCGACGGGATCCGCCTTTGCCATTGCTTGGGTGAACGCTCTGGGTGGAATTGGTACCATTGTCGGACCCCAGATCTTCCGCGCCAAGTACGCGCCCGAATACACCGTGTCGTTCGCGGTGGCCATGGGCATGACGGGCGCGTGTGTCGTCGCCATCTGCTGGACTTGGTGGCTTACTAGGGAGACAGAGAGGCAAACCCGTCACCTAAGGAAGAGACGTCTCGCCGCCTACAAGAGTAACGAGGTCGTCTTGGACGACGTTGACATCGACGCAGATTTTGAGAAGAAGCCGAGGCTACATGCATAAGTTAGTATCATGGTATAGACAGTTATGATCAAAATAAGCGCTTCTGAGCCCCAGAATAGCCCGTCTTGAGGAGAGTCAAGTTGGCGGGTTCAGCCGAAAAAATCTTCCATACCAGACTGCGACGTCTCAGACGTCGTGGATTTCTAATGATTGGCCGCGGGGAGCGCGCATAGCTGTGAACTAAGTTGTAGTCGCCGACCGGTTATGGCTTCAGGGCGATCATCTATCTCATACCAGTCAGCTTTACAATACACGCTTTCGCATAACTCAACTAACATCACTTGACAGCAAGATACGAATATGTATCTCCTGTCCGATAGGCTTCGTTGAGGTCCAATTCTTATCTTTAAAATATGTGCCTAGTGTTGTGTTTTATGGCTATTGTTTCCTAAGATACTAAACTAGATCACTGGTATGCTGATGGCGGGCTGTTTTTTAGTATTACAGCAGACCTCTGAATGTGTTCTTTGTCGATATTGAAACTTCCTGCCTGGAGTAAAAGAAGCAAACTCCATAGATACTCCGCCTCTTCAATTATCGAATTGATCTCTTTCAGCTTGACCTCCATCTTGTCACGCTCGTGTTTGAGTTGTATGTACTCGTCGCATAAACAGGAGAGTGAAGTCATGACAGATATTATTTCCAACTTTGAACTTGAGTGGCTAGGAAGAAGCACAAATGACAGGCGAATAGACGCTTACGGTTATGTCCAATAATATCATTGCCGTGATCTACGCCAAATCTCCTAATCTCTTATGTGTCCATGTAATAACAAACTCGTGGCTACTTTGGCCATCGCCCGGCTTACTCCTATCAACCATGGGATTTTACATACCAACTCCAAAACACTCCATTTCCCGGATATGCATCAAACCGTTGACAGGCCATGTACCTGTTTCACACCCTCGATTGGCTCCAGCCATCCCACACGAGACTCGACAAACTGCTCAACCTGAGGCCGCAGTTTGGTCTCATGTAAATGGAAATCATCGACAGTCCCGATGCGCATAAACTTGACATCGGGGAAACCAGAGCTCTCACGCCACATAAGAGTTCCGCAAGTGAAGCAAAAATAATTGGTCATGGTTGTGGGTGCCAATTGTCTTGGCCTGTCCGAAGCTCCTGAGGTTTTCGCGGCCACGGATGAAGTTTAGAGCGTCATTCTTGACGGTGAAGTTGGACGCAAACATGGAGGCTGTGACTTTGCGGCAGTCTGTGCAGTGGCACACAAAGGTGTTGACAAAGCCGGGCCCCGACGTTGGCTGCGGTAATGACTTGTTAATCCTGATTTTGATCAGAGTATCCAAGCTTCAACTTACAAAGGCAATCTGCACGGCACCGCAGAAGCAAGTCACGGTCGCTTCGTCATCTTTGGACCAGCCATCGCCGGCGAGGCCTGCCAGAGGAAAGGAGGCAGTTGGTTTATCAGACTGGTCAGCCATAGCGTAGGCTCTTTTGGAATTCCTTTCTATGGTATACCGGTGGTATGAAGGGCAGTGAGGCGACGGTAAAGCACCCAAGCGATAATAATGAGCCTGAGAGGACGTGTTACGAGGCTTAGAGTTAACTCTCAATAAAGTTGAATTAGTTACCTTTTTTCTTCGCCTCCTGATCCCTTTTTATGTTTTCTACTTCTCCCACGGCCCGTGATTTATACTGTTTGAGTTGCATTACTAATTGTTGATGATGTCAAAAGCATTTGTAAGCCGAATGTCAAAGTCTGTTATCGAATGCCTCTCTTTTGACTTAGCGCGAGAGCTCAAGTTAATAGGAGATCGACGAGACTATGAGATCTGATTATTATGAAGAGGCGAAATGTATTAATAATAGAAAGATAGGAGACTCTTAGTTGCTTCGAAGAATTGCCTCGTCTTACGACCCTCGCAGCTATGTCACGTAGTCTCTATAAACTCTGGAGGTCCACGGGTCTGGTCAAGGAGAAACGGGATGAATATGGCATAATCTTAGAATTAAGAAGCGACCCAATGGTTGTGTGGTAGAGGGTCCGAATTATCCTGTATGTGTTTGATATCGATCCCCAACATAGAGATCATTGAGAATCTGAGTTAATTGTGGGCAGGATCTGTGGTGGATAATCAATGTCTGAGTTGTATCCCGTGTTTCCGTTGACTGCCAACCTTGGAGTTCCAGCAACAGAGACCGCAGGCCGTGCTCATGCGAGTCTCCATGCCCCATTCTAATATTTACGGGCGATGTGTTGACCATCGGCTCGCCTATGTGATTGAAGGCCGTTGGCGCTATTGGATGTCCTCTTTGGTCAACCGATGGCAAACATGGCATAATATTATTGGGCCTCGTGTCTTCTCTTGGCCAAGCCACCAGTTGTACATCCGCAGAGGATAGCGTGAACAATAAGCAAACGTCAGACTAAATCATCGGCGCTTTATAATAGTGGTTGCCATGCTTGGATGGTCGGAGGATTCGGACGAACACTAACAGTTTTCAAGATACGAAGGTCAGGTCGCCTGGAACCAAAAGGGCTGAGACGTGGTGAGCCTAGGCCAGTCGGGGGACGGCCTCGCTGTCCTTGAGAACACGACAATACGTCATGGAAATGTTCATGTTTATCATTTGCATTGTCACCCCCTAACAATGTGTTCTTTATTATAGTTGGAGCCTGCCCCTCGATGGGTCAAGCCGGAAGACCGCATTGTCACCCTCCCAGTGCCAGCTATGTCAAGACAGAAGGATGGGTGTTGAGTGCGGCGAGGGTAGCACACGACTTGATATGCCCGATAGAGGCTATTATAAGATACTTGACGTGCTGAAGATATGAAACGTCTCCGCGTAGGATGGTCCTAAGTTTACCGCCATCTGCTTAATTACCCTGGTCAAGTATGGAATATGAGTGCGATCATGATAGGTAGTCAGCAAACGGCGAGCGACTGTCTTGGCCCCCATTAATCAAACTTGTACTAACATTTCTATCCGCCATAAACCTGACATTATAAACAAGCAGGAACAAGTCTGGCATACTTCAGTTCGTCCATTACAGAATGTGAGATAAAACCCTTGGCCGGTTCATCACTCAGGTCTGAATGAAATATGGCAACCGTGCAACCTTAGTCTATGTCGCACTAAATACATGTTGCAATGTCAACAACGCTGAGGTTGTCTATGTGACCATTTTCCTACTTCACGTTTCCTCGTCATTCAACCACGTCAAAAGACCTCCTCATATCGCCGCCAAACCCACTCCTCAAGGTCACGCACTTCTTCCTGAGTGAACCTCTGGCGCATTATCACGGGCTCCATAGGACCGCAATGCTTCCCGTCTTGGCTGAGGGTTCGTTTCTGGCCTCGCGTCTTGCCCATCTCCCCGCAATGTGTGCTGCTCTGGAGACAGCATTCCCAGAGAAATTCTCGTTCGTCCTCGGTCACTGCAAGTTGATCCAGAGCTCCGAGTCCCGAGGCCTCTCTGTCAATCTTGTCGAGCACGGCGGTGGTCTCGTAGGGGTGGCAGCCTGCAGACTCCAGTCGTCGAGGTATATGGCCAGAATGCCGGGCTCTAAATCTCTCGGAGGGGAGCCGAGTGGGCAGTGATTCATGCTCATCAAAGGAGGATCCATTCTCCTCCAGTGAAACATGAGGTTTGTTTCTCAGCTTGCCAGGGTCCAAGCCGTTTAATTTGTCAAGTGGTGAAACCTGCCCGCACTGGCAGGTTTTGGGCTTGGCATCGCGTCCTCTGTCATGCAGCTCCTGTTCCCTCTCAGCTATAGCACACCGTAGAAGTACCTCATTGGTGTTCCAAAGAGTGGTATGAAGGACGGCAATATTACGCTCCGAGGCTTTTCGCTGCGGCATGGAGAGAACTTGAGAGACGACTTGGCAGAAGGACAAGTGGGTTATTGGGAAGTAACAAAAAGAAGCAGATTCGCTGCAGCATCGCCTATTCGCACGAAAAGATGAAGAAGAGACTTGGTTCGTCAGCCTAGGCTCAAATCCTGATAAGCAGTGACGGATTCGCGTCATTGTCCGAGCCGCCGGTGTGGAGAGCCCGGCCAGCTCGGGTCACGGCCCGGGACCGTTGAGCCCCCCTGCTTGGTACTAGGCCGTGTTTGATACCGTCAAGTGCCGCAAAACCTTGACAATGCTCGACGAATGGGCATGCTTGTACCCTGGCGGCTGAGTGGAGAAGAGAAGTTAGGTTAGCCCCTTGCTGCCCCGGGCCGGAACCTCGGGTTGGCCCAAAGTCCGGATCCGTCCCTCTTCCGATCTAGTAAGTCAGAAACACCGAGTCGTGGCACGCGAGGAGACGGTGACGGTTAAACTACAAATGTTTGACGATTGTGACGTTAAAGGGAGAAACTTTTTGTCGCTAAACTAGACAATTTAACACATCCAGCAAACAAATCTCGATCATTCAGATCCCCCGATTAACTATGAGCCCTCAGAGAATCATAACCGTGACAGGCGCCACTGGCAATCAGGGCGGGGCGGTTCGTCCTCACTTCTTACTTTTTTTCGTGTCCTTCATTAGCTGACACCAAGTGCCCAGGTTGCTCGAGAGTTGTCCCGGCATGGAGGTTTTCACGTCCGCGCCGTCACCCGCAACGCCTCGAGCGCCGCAGCCAAGGAGCTTGCCAAGCTTCCAAATCTCAACGTAGTCCAGGCAGACTACACCAACCCGGACAGCCTGGCGGCCGCTTTCAAGGGTGCCGAGGCCGTGTTTGGCCTCACCAACTTCTTTGACCCCGTCGTCCAGGAGGACCAGCTACAGGAGGTCAAGCAGGGGTGTCTGATGGGGGACCTATGCAAGAAGCTCGGCGTCAAGGTCTTTATCTGGTCCACGTCACCCAGCGGCCTCATCCGCTCCGGAGGCCAGTTCGACAGCCCGCGACTCGTCGAGAACAAGTACACCGTCTCCCAGTACCTCAACTACAAGAATATCCCGCACGTCGACCTCTACGTGGGGACTTACTTTGAGAACTGGCGCCGGTTCGGACAGATCACGCGTGCCAAGGACGGTGTCATCGAGCTCTTCCAACCGGTGTGGAAGCCAGACGTCAAGATCGGGCTGACATATGTCGAGAAGGACCTGGGCCGGACTGTCATCGCCATCCTGGACAACTATGAAGAGAAGCCCCAGCTACTCAAGGAGCCGGTCTACGCTGTGCCGGGCATGTGGAGTCCCGCTGACTTTGCACGCGAAATAGAGAAGCAGTCTGGGGAAAAGGTCCGAGTCATCAACCCGCCCCGCTGGGGCAATCAGTGGCTGGACCTCACCTATACTTATTACAATGAGTGGGGTGTGTTTTCCGATGTTGAACTGCCTCACTCCTCCAACGTAACCTTGGGGATCAAGCTTCACGGGATAGAGGATTATGTAGCTGAGGACATTGTTCCGCACTTGAGGACGCTGAAGGTTCGTGAGGATGACGCCGAAATCTTTGACGACAAAGTGAACCCCTACACTCTTGACGAGAGGAAGGGAATCAAGGCTTAGGCAAGAGGACATTAGAGATAGTGCTTCAGGCAGTAGAACAAATAGGACTTTTGACTCTAGGGTAGCCATCCATGACCAGAGCCGACAGTAGTGCTCCACCATTTTATTACTTCCTCTAAGCTACTATTGCTACTAGTGAACCTAATATGTAAGATAAGCCATAGATAAGTGTTGATAAATGACGGTATATTATCTATTATTCCCTTAGACATACGAAGCAATTCGTCAAGGCACAGAAGCCAGACGCTGTCATGACGTTATCAGCAAGCCTCGACACCCGGATCCCTGCCCTCCCCTCCCTGCAACGCAACCCCGGAGACCCCCGCTGAAGCCGAGAATGCGGGGTTGGACTAAAGCCCTCACGAGGGGGGTATCAGTCAAGCTCCCGAGGGCCAATTAGATGACGCGTGCGGGCCGCTCCCTTATCACAACGCAGGGGGTCGTTCACTTGTTAAGGACCCTCCTCCCCCAAACGAGTCATGACCATGGGTTTCCATCCCCCATAGTGATAAGAGGCAGCAGTTGACACAGAGTAGTACCTGGCAGAGCCTAGAACCACCGCAGCAATCCTCCCGTACGTTCGTCATGCCCCGGCCAAAGGTGAGGCCTGAGGACCGCCAGCGCTCCTTGCAGGCCTGCGTGCTCTGCAAAATGTCCAAGATCCGCTGCGACTCCCAGAAGCCATGCACGTCCTGCATTAACCGCGACCGTGCCTCGTGCTGCCACTACACCACGCCCAAGAGACGACATAGCCGTGCCGGCCATGAGAGACTCGCATCAGGGAGGCCCCGGCATCCCCCGTCTCCCGACTCCACCGCGACCGACGGCCCGGATGCCGCAAATAGAGGGCGGCTCCTGTCCCCGGACTCGAACTTGTCGACGATACCAGAAGGGCCAAGCCCGGACGGGGTCAGTAGCGCCTCCGGACCCTCGGCCGAGCCCCCAAGGGATCATGACAGCTCGCTGTGTCTACAGCCTCAGAGCTGCGCAGTGGTTAGTTCCACTGGCGAGAAAGGTACGTCAATCCCATGGCTTTGCAGACGTCTTTCCCCTGTGACAAGATAAACCTTCCCCGAGCTAACTGGAGCACGTTCAAGTCTTCTTCGGGGCAATGGCCTCGTTGTCGTTCCTACAGTTTCTCCGCCGCGTGGTCAAGGAACACGCTGGTGCTTCGCCCTTCACTGAAGAACTTGGCAACAGTGCCATGCTCGAGTCTGAGCGCAACGAGAAGGCTGACGTCGAGGATCCGCAGCAAGACGCCATCATGGATTGTTCCCTCGTTGAAAGCTACACCGAATCTGTAAGTGCCCTCACCTCTTCCGGAGAGTGCAAACTCAGACCTCACAGACTAGTGGCCTGCTTGACCTATTCTCCTCAGAAGAGCTGGCCATGTTGCTCAAGGAGAGCGCCAAGACGGGCCCGGGCAACCGAGAGTCGGGGGTGAAGAAGGCAGACCTCGCCTCGCTCTACATGGCTATCGCAATTGGCGGTCAAGCCCGGGGAGTGGCTGAGACTGACGCAGCAGTCCACGCATCCCGATACTTTGCCTGCGCTCGGAAGATGGCATTCGAGGATATGCTGAATGACCCCTGTATAGGCACGGTCCGCTTGTTTATCCTGCTTTCATTCTACATGATTGGCTGCTGCAGCCGGAAGACGGCCTATGTCTACCTGGGCATCGCTTCCAAGTGTGCCTTGGCGCTAGGCGTCTTTCTGGATGAAGGCACCCATTCAGAGGAGGATAAGACCCGGTAGGTATCAAAGTCTCCGACTCCTCTACTGGCAGGGCCTTACTCGTCGTTGAAGATCGTGCGTCTGGAAGACCCTGCAAATCGTCGACACCCTCCTCAGCTCTCTCCTCGGAACGCCGGGGGGTCTGCCAGCGTTACCCGCGGACGGCAACTGGCCTGTTGGAGAGGTGGAACCAAAGGGTGTCGTCTTCAGCGCCATTCTCAAAATATCACACGCCATCGAGCGGTCGATGCGGAAGCTCGGCAGAGGTAACAAGGTAGACATCAGAACCGCCGAGGCCATCCTTGAAGATCTTGGTCGATGGAAGCAAAGCCTTCCTGAAGCGATACAGCCTTCCGCAAGCGGCACCTGGGGCACCGATCTTAGCACAGGTGAGCGTCAATTCCTAATTGCTAAGCTCCACATGGCATGCATCTACTACTTCTCGGTACTGCTCGTCACACGCCCATTTCTCATTGCGAGCCTGCTTGGCCGTTATCGATCCAGCTCTGGGATTTGCTCGCCCGCTGCAACTACGAATACAAAGGTTTCTAGGCTTGCCCAGGCGTGCATCGCCTCTGCCAAATACATCACCGAGGCGTGTTCAAAGTCGGTCGAGTCGGGTGTCATCTTCGGTAGCATGACGATATTGCAGTAAGGCTTGGCCCACTCCTCCATCTACACAGCTGGCTAAGCTTCCCAAGACCCTATGTTTTCATCGCAGGTCTGGTCCTCGGATTTGCAAGCTTTGCAGGTGAGGTGGGCAACGACATCACCGACGGCGTGTCTGAGGCCCGCGTCGTTCTCGAGAGGCTGGAGACGGCCACGCCGCAGTCCAGGAATTATCTGGATACCGTGACCAAGTTCTCCGAGGCTGTCACCCAGCATCACAGACTCAAGGCAACAGAAAGACGTCGATCAGCTCTCCAGTATGTCGATCAGATATCCCTCATCGAGAGCCCTCAAAGTGCGGGCCCCCACCAAGCCGAGCCCGGCAGCATCGCCGAGCGTGGTTTCATTTCGGCTGTGGCGGGTTCACAGACACGCCTTGAAGATAGCACTGGTCTGGGCCTGGATCCAAACTTGATGGACTTCCAGGTTAACATGTCGTTTGATGCGGTTGCACCCTGGGATAACGGGGATGATCTCCCGTTCAATCTTGATTTGGGATCCGAGAGCTTCGGAATGTACTTTGACTTTACCATCTGAAGAATGTGAGGACCGTACCAATCCACTAGTAAAACATGTTTGCATCAACTATCAGCCTATGTTTGCATACCATGCTTATATGTCTACCACACCGCTGCCTACAACCGAGCCCCCTTCTTCTGATCCCTCAGCATGCGGCGTAGGATCTTGCCACTCGGGGTCTTGGGAATGGCGTTGATGAACTCGACACCACCGGTGAGCCACTTGTGACGTGCCTTGTGGTCTTGCACGTGGCTGCAGATGGCTCTGGCTACCTCCTCGTCAGGTTTACCAAGTGCTTCAGGGGCACGGACAACGAATGCTTTGCAGATCTCTCCGGCTCGCTGGTCAGAAACCGGTACAACGGCGCAGTCGGAGACAAAGGGGTGAGCAAGGACGAAATCTTCTAGCTCTGCGGGAGCGACTTGATGGCCCTGTTGCGCATCAGTGAATGAGTATAGTAGCTGACGCATATGCGAGAACTGACCTTGACTTTGATGAGCTCCTTGATTCGGTCGACAATGACAAAGTGATCGTGGCCTTGGGGAGACTTTCTCACCACCACCTCGTCGCCAGTCCTCATCCACCGGCCGTCCTCATGGGTCACAAACGTCTCGGCGGTGGCTCTCTCGTTGTTGAGATAGCCAGGAACAATCGCGGGGCTCTGTGCCAGCAACTCTCCTGGGGTCTCATACTCCGTCACCTCTTTTCCCTGAGCATCGATGATTTTGGCCTTGATGCCAGGCAAAAGCGAGCCGGATGAGCCCATGAGAATATCCAATTCAGATGTCGATACAACCACTGCGGTGGTTTCCGTCAAGCCTAGCAGTCCACGTTAGTCAGGCCCATTGCTCGTTAAAGGAGCCTATGCTTGCCGTAAATCTGGCCAATCTTCCATTTCGAGTTCATCTTCAACAGGTCACGAACTGTGTCACTGCCCAAAGGCGCAGCACCAGCGTAGACATACCGAACCGAGCTAATATCATACCTGGCACACTCGCCCTGCCGGCTCAGCATCTGGACCAGGATCGGGGGCACGACGCTGATCTGCTGGATCTTGAAATTCTGTACCGCTTTCAGAAAGGCAGCCAGCTCGAATCGAGGAAGCACAATGCATTCGTCGCCGCTATAGGCACCGAGATGCGCTACTGGAACCAGCCCATAGATGTGGCTGAAGGGCAGAAGACCAAGCGTGACTTGACTGCCGAGACCGAGTGCTTTCCTTGACACGCTCTCATAGGTGTGCATCTGAATTATGTTGGCGATGACGTTTTGATGTGTTATCATGACGGCTTTCTAAACTTCTGTAAGCACGGGCAACTCGGAATGTGAGAGACTTAACTCACTGGTAGTCCTGATGTTCCGCTGGAGAAGCACAAGTAAGCAACTTGTCTTGCCCCCTGGCCCTGGATCCATCTCAACGGCGGTAGCTCAGGGAGGTGCCTCCCTTCCTCTATCAAAGAGTTGACTGTCTTGAAGGGAACTTTCTTGTGATTGCCTGGCATGGGAAGGATAAAGATGTGATCATTCTGTATCCCGACTCTCCTGGCGGCGTCAAGACAAGTCTCGAGAAGCGGCACGCAAGTAAAGACAGCCTTGGCTCCGGCAGCGCGGAGCTGGTGTTCGAGCTCCACGACCCCATACGCGGCACTGGCAGGCGTGACAATTCCGGATAGGCGATGAATGGCATGTGTGAGGGGGATATAGTCAATCTGGGAGATGCTTGTTAGTTGGAGTGCGGAGCATGACAGGAGCCTACGCACCGTATTAAACGAGAATAAACCAACTACTCGGTCCCATTCAGTTCCATCAAGATGATCAAACTGCAGCTGCTTCGCAATCCCGCGGGCTAGCCAATCCTCTCGCCGAGCCACTTCAGTCGTGGTGTAGGTCTGGCCCGTCAGGCCGCAGGTAAAGGGATTCCGGGCCTTGGCGAGTGAACCAGGTCTATATCTATCGCTATTGATGAAATCTGCGATCGGGATAGAGGCGGGGGGGGCTGCAGCCTCGAGTTAGTGAACAGCCGTCAGTCTCATCTGAGTACGAACCGAAGGGTAGCTCGGGCACCCATGATGGCGGAGTGAAGACCATTCTCAGAACATAGGCTCTTTCGAGTTTTGTCTGAAGTATCTCTCTATTAATTGAGTGAGGTCTTTGGCAGCGCGAGATTGTTGAGGATCTGGAGAGAGCAAGGTGAACCCGTGGCTCAAGTACCGGCTCCGACCCGCGCCTTTCTCTGGTTGAAAGAAACTGTGGCCGAGGTTAACCACCTTGTGTTCAAAAGCCCCAAGTATCAGTGGGCTGCACACACGCCTCGGAACCGCGGGTGGTAGCGTCTAGCCTCGGCCTGTTTTGTGAAGGATGGTGCGCGTTCCGGCCAAGCTCCGACGTGACAGGTTCGTAAGGAGCTTAATTATTAATTTCACCAAGGGCAAGGGAAGCTAGCTTTGCTGACGTGTTTCGTGTACCCAACAGAGTGAACCTCGAACTTGAGTTGGGCTTGCATCTTGTCATTGGCCGTGCTGAGCTCCAGCAACCATGGTTTTCTCCGGATTACGCGAGGCATGACAGGGATAAGGCCTTTTCCCTAAATTTCCATGAAGAATCTCTTGAAGCAATATCTCGGTTCAAGGTGGGAGGGGTCGACACCCGCTAAACGGTTGACATTAAAGGCTACGATGAAGCGGTGAGGTATGTTATCCTTCATCCCGTACACAATGCAATACAAAACCGTCATTGCACACTGAACAACTTGGGGCCTGAGAACACTCATTTGCCTTCCGACTTGACTAGATCGCAGCATCGTAGCCTGCCTCAATCTCTCTTGACTGCATAGGTCCCGAACCAATGCGGCGTCACCAAAAGGACCCAAATTCGAAACACCAGAAAAGATGCCATGGGGACCACGATCTGCTTCAAGCAGGATTCGATTCTTAGCCCAGAGACCTCCGAGCCGACCGACCCCTGCCACAAGATGACGGATATCCATAGCACCTCCCACGCAGCGAGGGCCATGTACACGGCCTTGCGGATCTCGACTGCGCCCTGTCTACTCGGGAGGCCGACAAGGAGGAGCACGCTCAAGGTCATGGTCGACACGCCGATCCACTGCAGTAGAGACGCGGACTCGAGTGAGGGGACTGCTTGAGGATTGCTGGGCGAGGGGTGCACGAGGTCTCGCTGCAATGTTGCATGAGGATCTAGTACGTAGGGGAGAGCGATGATAATAGTAAAGATGGCTTCTCCAGCGAAGACGAGCCGGATAAATTGTGAGGCGCCGGACTCGATGATGGCTCCCGGGGTTTCCACCTTGTTGCGCTGAGCCCCGAGCGAGTTCTTGTTGTCCGTCATTTCTGGTCAAGAGGAGCATGCGCAAGTTGATGGAGAAGATGGTTTCATTGATGCATACAGGAGCAAGTCCTTTTTATGTCACAGTTTACGGAATAGGCGGATGCAGGGCTGGGGACCCCCTGGTCTGGCATGGAAGCTGACCTGACCAGGCCTCATCAACTAAGAAATCGACCAAAGTTCTTGATCTGTCAAAAAGTAGGGCTGTTGGCGTAGATGAGCTTGTCATCTGGGTATTGCTTCTGTCTACTTTCGAGCTTAGGTAGTCAACATCATCACGACCTTCATTCCTTTTTATGAGGCAGCGTTGTCTTTCTAATTGGGACTGCGTGACTATCCCGCGAGGCTACGTGCAGGGCCCAATCCGACAAGATCAGCGCCCTTCATTCGACGCAATCCGGGGCTTTAGAGCTGTGGGCTTATGCAACAGTTTCTCAATTTCACTGCCGAAGGTGTAACGCACGTATGAGGACCCAAAGCCCATGGATAACTGTCTCGGCTCGTCCATTCCCGGGGGCAGTGGTGCTTTACCCGTGCTCGGCCCGTGCCTCTGCCGACGCCGGCAGCCTTTGCCCAAAGAGAGGAGAAAAGCGGTATACAGGATTGTGTCAGGTTGGAGTGAACACCGGATTTTCGGGGTTCTCAGTATATAAACGGCTTCTTTAAACAAGTTTCCCCTTTTGTAAATGACCAGCCGCCTCATTGCTCCCTACTACTCCAATATTAACGCATCCCCAATATCAGATACGCCAGAATGGGCTCGGTGACGAATTCGCAAGTCCAAGCCACCGCACTCACAAGGCCATTGCTGACCTCACTAAAGATACACAGCTTCCACAGCCTTCTTCGAGGCTATCTGGGAGGTGAGACTAGCGTCAAGCGCCCGCCCCCGTGCAAGGGATACTGACCTGTGCCACAGGCTGGCATCACTCATGTCTTTGTCAATCTCGGATCCGACCATCCGTCCATTATTGAGGCTATGGTCAAGGGGCAGAATGAAGGAAAAGGCCACTTTCCTACCTTTATCACTTGTCCAAACGAGGTACATGCCGAGCCCCTGATTTGTCCCAATACAGACCCCATCAGCTGACCCAAGACTCTTAGATGGTCGCCCTCTCTATGGCCGACGGCTATGCTCGTCTCACCAATAAGCCGCAGTGCGTCATAGTGCACGTAGATGTCGGCACCCAGGGACTTGGAGCTGCTGTGCATAACGCCTCCTGCGGGAGAGCACCCGTCCTTATCTTTGCCGGCCTCTCCCCGTACACGACGGAGGGTGAGTACCGCGGCTCGAGGACCGAATATATCCACTGGATCCAGGATGTACCCGATCAAAAGCAGATCGTTGCCCAGTACTGCAGATATACCGGCGAGATCAAGGTTGGCCGCAACGTCAAGCAGATCGTCCACCGCGCGCTTCAGTTCGCGACGAGTGATCCGCAGGGTCCCGTCTATGTCTATGGTACCCGGGAAGCGCTCGAGGAGGAGATCAGTCCGTACAACACAGAGCAGAAGCTCTGGGGCCCCGTGATTTCTGCGCCACTTCCGTCGGATGCCGTTCAGATGATATCGGAGCAACTCGCCCATGCAAGAGCCCCTTTGCTGATCGTCGGATACACGGGCAGAAATGCTGATGCCGTCACAAACGCCGTGGCTCTGGCAGACGCAGTCCCCCATCTGAGGGTCATGGACGCTGGCGGTTCAGACATGTGCTTTCCCGCCAATCATCCAGCATGGTTAGGCTTGCGATATGGCGTCGAGGACTCTATCCGGACAGCCGATTTCATCCTCATCGTCGACTGCGATGTTCCTTGGATCCCTACCCAGTGCAAGCCTCGGGAAGATGCCACCATTGTTCACATCGATGTTGATCCCCTCAAGCAGCAGATGCCCGTCTTCTACGTTGCAGCAGTCGCCCGCTATAAGGCAGACTCTGCCTTGTCCTTCTCTCAGCTGACCTCGCATCTCAAGTCCAGAAGCGACCTGACTGCCGCCTTGGCCAGTGAAGCTGTCATCGCGGCTTCAAGGGAGAGACAAAATGCATTCGATTCTAGGCAGGCCAAGCTGGATAGTCTTGCTCAACTGCCGCTCGAAACCAAGATCGCCCCAATCAACCCACATCTCCTTATAAAGCAGGTTCGCGTCGCCGTCCCGCTCGACACCATCTTCGCTGTAGAGGCTGTGACCCTGGCCGTAGTCACCGCTGACCAGATCGCGGCGGTGCTGCCCAAATCCTGGATCAACTGCGGAGGTGGCGGCCTCGGCTGGTCCGGCGGCGGTGCTCTCGGCATCAAGCTCGCAAGCGACTACGAGAATGGTGGCCGCGGCAAGTTTGTTTGTCAGATCGTCGGAGACGGGGCCTTTCTCTTCAGCGTGCCAGGTTCTGTATACTGGATTTCCGAGCGGTACAACATCCCCATACTCACCATAGTCCTGAACAACAAGGGATGGAATGCCCCCCGAAGGTCGCTACTACTGGTGCATCCTGAGGGCGAGGGGAGCAGGGTGGACAATAGGCAGCTCAATATTAGTTTCGAACCTTCGCCGAACTATGCGGGAATCGCAAAGGCTGCCAGCGGAGACAATACATGGGAAGGATGCGTTCATACCGTGGATGAGCTGCTCAGGGCCTTGCCTCAGGCTGTCCAGGCTGTCCAGGGGGGGAAGAGCGCGGTGCTTGAGGTGAGACTGTCAGACTAGGCAGAAGAATAGATAGTAGATTCATATCTCGCACGACACGATCTTTCTGGCTTAATTATCCCAGACTTTAACTATAACAAAGAATACTTCGTCAACGCACCGTAGTATCATGTTCTGACACTAAGACAGTGGGCTCGTATGACACATATAGAGGCATATACAACGTGTGAAACTGCTGTTATCGGTGAATTTTTGTGTCGAGATGATGTGTTGCGCTGCAGGTTCCTATACTAGGCGGCGGTGACGATGCCATACGATCTAGTGACCTTGATTGCTTGTTTAATTGTGGTTCTTGACATGGTATTGAGAGACTATAGTCTTGAGAAGGTGGAAAGGGGGAAAATTCTCTCTTCTTTATCTTATCGAGGTTAATATTAAGTCATATTTAAGATGTATTAAGAACGTGTTCTTTATTATCATTATAGCCCGGACCATAATGGGAACTGAGCCAAAAGATCAATGCTCTGCGGAGGTCTCCTCCCAGCCCCTTTTCAATGTCCCAATTTAGAGGTCGATGGGTACAGTTTGAATTGATTCATACACGAACAGCGGCAATGGATGATGAAGCGCCTTTGAAAAGTAGATCATCGTCTAGGATACCAAGCACTGGGAGTTTCCCTTCAGGTGGCATAGCACACGATGGTTACACATGATTCAGCTTCTGACACTGTCTATAGGTAAAGAATGGAAAAGAGCAATGTATGTTCTTCGGTTGAATAACCATATCAACGTACTACGTGCTAGAACAATCTTGAAACCATCTGCTCTCATGGTTTTATTCTCAATCTGTCCCTCGAAGCACGATGGAGGCAATAATCTTGCCGGCTAGTTCTACCCATCCCCGCTCGTCCGGTTGCTTGGAGTTCAAAGAAACATCTATTCCCTCACAGGCGCTGCTATCAACATGGCAGGAACATAAGCTATGTTGCAACAAGAAGCTTAGAAGCATGCTCAAAATTGTCTCTGCTAGGGAAGAAGGCACAAAGGCTTCCATACGCCCAACATAGCTTACCTCAGACCCTAGTGGTTCGATCTCTAATCAACCGATCCCAGAATTCGCGATAATGCTTGCGAATCTCGTGAAGGTTGAACGGAGAAACCTTGCCGCCGTCATCAATGGCAACAGCCTGACCTTGTTGAGCCGTATATGCAGGCCATCCTGCATGGTATTGAGTCAGTTCATAAAGCTAAAGAAAGAGTAACCATGAGCTGGAGAGTCTTGCCTGGGTTTCCGGTCTTGGCAAAATTGGCCCATAGGCTGCCCACCACTTCTGCCGTCTTTGCATCTACACTCTGCTCGTCGTAGGACCACAGGGAGGCGATATTAAACACATAAGGAATCTCGCCAGTGTGGATCACACCGAGAAACTCAAAGTCTTGCAGTAGGGTCTTGGGGATGCAGTTAAACTGGCATACAAACACTGATAGCATCTTGCCAGATTGGGGGTTGGCTTTTTTAGTTAGGGTGGTGGCGAAATGATGAAGCGGAGTAAGGAGTGCCTGATCGTCTGCAGATCCCTTAGAGGAGGCCCTCAAAGAAAGATAGGGCATACCATACGCAAGTACTTGGTACAATCCAGATCTGGAAGATCCGATTTGTCGGGGCGTGGAGCCTTGAGGGTGTACAAACGACGGAACTCGTCGAATGTCTCTGGACTGTACATATCCCTCGACTTGAGAGATAAGACGATCATATCTTCATTCCAGAACTGTGCCCAAGTTAAATCAACGAAGATCCAGCAGATGTGGTGCGCTTACTTGTCCTCTGTTGCTGAAGAATGTGCCTTCGTCCTTCTGGATTGTCAGGATCGCGGATTCGATCCATGGGTCGTATTGCCCTTGAAATAGTTAGCAGTCACAGCAAACAACGTCAATAGAGTACCACAAATACCTTTGTCGATCTTGTCCCAGATGGGTTTATCCCATCCAGGCTCATTGGTGTCGCTGGTGATTCCCCAGATGCCCGAGAAGAACAGCTTGCCGCCTACATCCAGCACCCTTTCCCAGGGAAGGGCTCGCAGTCCATCAACCCGCTCTTGGGCACCTTTAAGATGGCCGAGTCCGAGTTGACCCAGAAGGCTCTCATAGGGTGGATAGAAGGGTTGCGAACGCTGAGCCTGGCGATTGGGTCAACGACGAGTTCTAACATAGTGGCGGCACGGCATCCTCACCAGCAGATCATGATTGCCAGACTCCAAGATGACTTTGCTGAACAGCTTCCGGCCGGAATTAAGAAGCACAGAGATCAGAAACGCCCCAGAGGACTCGCCAACCGCAGTGACGTTCGAGGCGTCTCCGCCGAATGCCGAGATGTTATCCCGTGTCCACTCAAAGATCTTGATGCTGTCGTATAAGCCTAGTTTGCGGGTTAGAACCGTAGACTGGGTTTTTTCTGCTGAAGTTCTCACCAAAGTTTCCGGCATGTCCATTAACCTCGATAAGGTCTTGAGTCGATAGCCAGCCGAAGACACCAACCCTGAATCCGTGTTAGAGGTCTGCTCCAGAGCTGACTTGCACTGTCATAGCGCATAAGTTACCTGAAATTTCCGGTTACAACCACACAAGGGTTTCCCGCCGCTGACTGTTGCCGAACAAACTCTGTTGGGTCATAGACTGGGAAGTTGCCGCTGCCGGAGTTTAGGTTGCCACCGCTGAAGAATTGTTAAACCTTCTACTTGACACGGTGTTTGGCCTTGTTTACTTACTATAACCACACCTTGATGGTCAATATGTTAGCACACAGACCTCACCGCGATTTTATTGTCAAGGACTCACCAGCACCGGAAGGCCCTGTAGCTGACCAGGGGGTGAGAAGATATTCACTGTAAATGCATTCTCACTCTGGCCCAAGAACTCCCGAGTGAGCCATCCCTTCTTTCCCTTGTATATTTCGTCAAACGGACTGGCCATTTGAGGGAACGCTGGCCCAAACTCAAAGCATTCTCTTGGCTCAGTCCAGGGCTCGGGGTCTGTTGGTATCTCCCAGCGACCAGCCTGCCCGTACGGGCTTGTTTCAGGGTCAGCTTTCGTTCATGCCAGATCTGTAAGATGAGCGACCTACACGCCCAACCACTTCCGGAGGGGGATTCTATCTCCTGCGGGGGCATCTTTCGTCGATCTGATAGACAACTTGTTCGTGTCGATAAACCCCACGACGGGGCCGTTGGTGGTGTTGACCGAGAGAGTCTCGTTGCGGGCGGAAGTCATAACGATGAGATGCTGCGGGGGGAGTTGAGATTAGATTCAAAGATGCCGGCCAGTTCTAGTCACTGAGTTATACATACTCTCAGACGCACATGATGAGCCAGCAGCCTGCTTAAGCATCGTCATCCGAAGCCGCCCTCTCCCCTACCCCGCTGGGTCCGTTCCATGTTCCGTGCGGCATCCGAGTCACGGGCCGGCCGCCCGGAAGCGACACCGGTGCTTTACCCGAGTTCGGATACCCACTCCTTTGGCCGTAACCAGCAGGTGTCGGTATACGGCAAAAGTGAATAAACGGCATAGTGACCATGACTTCCGAGCGCTTGGTTGCGGGGAGCTAGAGATAAGTGAGGAATGCTTGTTGGTGAAGCTCTACAAGAAGCCCTTCTTACCACAGCCACAACGACAATGAAGCCCAAAGTAAATAGCCACATATTATTCGACAGCTTTTTCCTACCTCGAGAGACCAACCATCACAATGACAGCCAACGGAGTCACAAGCATCCCACCCCAGATCGAAGATGGTCTCTGGCCTGCTTCGAATGAGCGAGGGTACACCATCGATGAGAGGCCCGCAGGAACTCCTCGACGCATGAAGATTATTGCCATTGGAGCAGGTAAGCCAATCTCAGATCCCTGCAGCTTGTTCGGGTCTTGACAGATATCCAGGCATGGGCGGCATCACTACCGCCATGCAAGTTGACAAACGCCGCTCGGAATTCGACCTGAAAGTCTTTGACAAGGCCCCCGAAGTTGGGGGCAATTGGTTTTGGAACAGGTAACCTGTTAGAGCTCTGCGTTATAGTTCAGCAACTAACAAAATTCAAGATACCCGGGCGTTGCCTGCGACAACCCAGTACGAAGCCATCCAAAGTCCATGCGGAACTTGTATCTAATAGTTGATCGTCAAGGGTATTACTTACCAATTCATCAAAGATACTAAGCCTGGTTCGTGCCCTCGGCATACTTACAAGACTGACTGAAAACTGACGCGTGGCAACAATCCAGATTGGTCCAACTTTTACCGTTTGTCTTCCCCCAGAGCAGACGATAGACGCAACTGACATGTGCTGCAGCCACGGGTCAGGAGATCTGCCAGTACCTGCAGGGACTTGTCAAAAAGAACGGCCTTGATGAATATTTCAACCTCAGCACTGAGGTTATCAAAGTTGAGTGGCGTGATGAACCATCTCAATGGACGGTCACGGTCAAGGACTTGAAGACCAACGCCGTCTCGGAGGACGTGGCAGATGGTAGACTTTAATCTTGCAACCCTCTGAAAGCTTATCCAGTTCACTAATAGTGTATAGTCGTCATCAGCGCCGTTGGCCCGCTGCACCAACCAAAGTGGCCAAAACTGAAGAATCTAGAAAGCTACAGAGGTGACTAAGAACTTCTCTCATGGTTTAACAACATACCTAACACCTCTATAAGGCACCTTAATCCATGCTAGTAGATATCCAGAGGGCTTGGACCTGAAGGACAAGAAAGTCGCAGTCCTTGGCACAGGCTCGACCGGCGTCCAGATCATCCCAGCCATCCTCAGTGAAGCTTCCAAGATCTACCACTGGATCAGGCAGCCTACGTACATCATGCCCCTGGACCCCTCGAGGGCACCGTTTGCGTACTCGGCAGAGCAGAAGGACAGGTTCGCAAAGGATCCGGAGTACTACCTGAAGTACCGAAAGGCGTTGGAGAGCACGGCCAAGTATATCTCGTCTCAACCACGTTATAGCAAGCGGAGTAAGGCCCTGACGTATTCTTTAGCAAGATCACCTCTGTTCTCATCCGTGGAACGGAAGAATCTAAGCACATTACCGAGGTAAGTCATCGCAACCGCGAGCCAAGCAGAGCCTTGAACCAACACTTGCACAGTTATGTGTAAAGAGCATGCGAGAGAAGCTAGTCTCCAGGCCCGAAATCGCCGAAAAGATCATCCCCAAGTCCTTTTCGTTCGGCTGCCGACGGCCAACACCTGGACCCGGTTACCTCGAGGCGCTGTGCGACTCAAAGGTCGAGACGCACCTACAGGAGATGCGAGAGATGACTGCTGCAGGCTTCATTGACCATCAAGGAAAGGAGCATCAGGTGGATGTCTTCATATGCGTAGGAACCAAATAATCCGCGTTGCCTCCATTGGAAGGTCTTGCTAACTTGAGACGTAGGCAACTGGATATGAGACTTCCTACGTACCCAAATATCCCATCCTCTCTCGCGGGGTCAATCTCCAAGACCGATGGGCCAAGAGGGATGTATGTCCTTCACATCACCCCTGGCATGATTTGCGATGTTGACTCTTGTAGCCCGATGCCTACCTTTCGATTGCAGCTCCAGGGTTTCCCAACTACTTTATCATCAGCGGGCCATGGGGAGGCTCAGCCCGTGAGTTTATGACCGATTCAGTAGATGAATGAACTTGCTAACCTTTCTAAAGACGGAGCTGCTCTGCCTCTCGCCGAAATGATGGTGACCACGTTTCTAAACTCGGTATGCTGGCCAACTCTCTTGCATCGAGGATCGACGCTAACTGGAGGCAGATCGCCAAGATGGCCTCAGAACAAATCGCATCCATGGAGCCTACCGTCGAGGCGACCAGTGAATTTCTGGAGCACGCAGCGCTTTGGCACAAGAGAACTGTTTTTATGGAGAGCTGCAACTCCTGGTGGAAAGCCTCCACATCCGGTCAGTGAAATCAAGGACACCTGCTCCATTCATCCGTCCGCTAACAAGCTAACCGCTTTCAAGGTTTGCCCTTGGTCTTCCCAGGTAGCCGAATCGCCTATGTCGAGGCGATAACAAAGCTGAGACCCGAGGACTGGAGGTTTCGGTATCTGGCCGGCAAGTGAGTATAATTCTCTCCCCTTCTCCGGTAAAATTGTGCTAAGTGACCACTTTGTAGCCGATTTAGATACTGGGGTAACGGATTCAGCCCGAAAGAGTTGGCAGACCAAGACGATGTGGGTTGAGACCTCTTGCTGCTAGGACTTCCACTGATGACAAGCCTAGACTTACTACCTTGGCCTTATCGATGGCAAGACTACTTTGCCCGACTACGGAAACATTATTCTGGACAATAGCCCCCATGGCAAGGCTGCAGTGAGTGCTACGAATTTCTAGGAAGGTCCCTGACGGGGCCCCTTTCAGCACGAGTAAGAGGCATACGTAGCACCACTTGAGTTGTAGTTTATTTCAATGTCGCAAAAGAAAAAGAAACGCTGTCTTTGTCTTTACTTCTGGCTTCTGTGACCAATAGTGGCGTATAAATTCATTTTAGTTAATGGAATCTCGAACAGTTCTTTTGTCCATGTCTCTGAGCTTCCATGATGTTATGACGTGTTGATAGTCCACTATCTATTAAAATTGCAGCCCAGGCCTTGATGCGAACTGAGCCGGAAGATCGTCTCAGAACTTGCATCCCCTGTCTCGACCGCCAAGTAAGTCTGATGTCTTTTTCTACGCTCAGGGATAGAAGCATTCAAACTTGAAAACACCCACGACGCGAAATTGCTTTTCTCGCGGGCGCACTAATACTGTTGCAAAACAACCAGCTGAATAGCGTCTTGAAGTCCAGTGGCCGGGTTCCTGTGGTGGCCAAGACAGTGAGGGGCGAAGAGTATCACAACACACAACACGAGTAGTGCCGAAACGTTTAAAAGCGTGACGGTTTCCAGCGAGGTATAATCTAGCATCTCATGCTCAATAAGGCATGTATCAACTACATCGTAGCGATCCACATGAAGGGCATTTGGTCAGGTTTAATCCTCGGGTGATGTGGACAAACCCTGAGGGCCCCGACGCGACATGAAGCGAACATAAAGACCAGATTGTTTCATGAACCAGTACGTTTCCAGCTTCCACTCAGGAGAGTCAGAAGCCCACTCTAGGGTGAACCTGCGCAGTACTTCAGGGATGAACTTGCTCATCTCCAGGAGGGCGATGTTCTTGCCTGTAGTTATTTAGTCAGTAGTAAGTTTTACAACGAGTTGTACTGGAACGTTTTACCCATGCAGGAGCGGTTGCCCGAGCCAAACTTCAGAGAAGAACTGTTTAGCTGGCATTACCAATACCGGGGAGAGGTTCTTCTTACCGCCATCAGCGTCCTTTCCATGGCCTTTTTGTCCTCGGCTTTTGATTCAAGCCATCGTTCCGGACGGAAGACCTCGGCGTCGTTTCCAAAAATGACTGGGTCCCGGTTGATGACGAATGGGCTGATTCCCACCGTTGTACCGTGATATAGCTGTTTGCCGCAAATCACATCCCCTTCTGCAGGAATTAGCCGCTCCAAAGGCATCGACAACGGCGGTGACAACCTAAGCGCTTCTTTCAAAACAGCTTGGCTAATATCAACGAGTCAGTAATCTCTCAAGGGTAGGCAGGCAATTGGCCCGGGAGAGTACATGACACTGACAGGTAAGGCATATCGAGGCACTCAGAGAAGGTGATGCGTTTCGAGAGTAGCCCGTCTGAGTCTGCCGTGTCAATTTCGGTTTGAAGCTTTCGATAGCGTTCGGGATCCTTGATCAGGAAGTAAAATACAGCTCGCAGGACTATGGCAGTCGTGTCGCTGCCGGCCAGTCTGGTTGCTTTCTTCAGCACTTCTGACGCATAAGAGCCACTCAATGAACTCACAAGTTGGTTGAAATATGTGTCAAAAGGTCGCGCTCCGTCATTGGGTTCTTATCGTTCTTCATCTCTGCCCTGATCCAGGCCAAGAAATCGCCTCGCTCACCTGCCTCTACCCCTAATTCGTCATAATTCCTCATCTCCTGGAGCGTCACCTGATCCATCTAGTCAGCTTTAACTGTGAGGAAGATTTTCAAACTGCAAGGGACAATACATCAAAGATATAAGCAATCGGATTAGGCGCCTTTGGAAACAGCCAGGTGAGGATGGCCATCATGGTGTCATTCCCGATCAGATAACGATGTAGCCAAGGCACGTAGCCGACAAATGTTCCATAGAGGAGAGCCTTATCAAGCGACGACATCATGTTTTTCACGTCTTTGCGCTTTTCCATGAAACCAAAGCTTGACTGGAAACTCATTTCAGAGATGACATCGAAAGTGTACCTGGGTGCAGGCGTGTTAGCCATCGGCCTGTGGAATCCAAACTTGGGAGCCTACCACTGTAGCCACTCTCCCAAGTCTACCTTTTCCCCTTCCAGCTCTTTCATGATGTCGAGGAACATCTTTGTGCACTTTTCCGCCATCGGCTCGAGAGTCCGGACCGAGGCCATTGAATACTTGGCTGAGACTCCCGTCTTCAGTTCCCGGTGCAGCTTGGGGTCCTGCTCTGTAAAGAGGTTGTGCAGTTGGGCTCCTTCGTAGCGACCTGACATTGAATCATAGAAGGGACCCTGACAAGGGGATTAGCCAACATGCCTAGCCAAGTGAGACGTCTGGAAGCGGACCTTTAGGTACCTGGCCGTGAAGCCATACACGCGAGGTACGGCCTCGGGATCGCTGATAGATACTTGGTCTGGTCCAATGCGTACAATTGGGCCATACCTTTTGTGCAGCTTGATCAGCTTCTGAGGATACTGCCCGTCGACTATATTGGCGAGACGCCAGAAGTTGGAGTACCGCGCCCAGAACGGACCCGGGACGGTTCGAATACCAGGTCGAAGAGATGTGATAATGTAGGAAGTTATGATTGCAATAAGTAACCCAGAGACTGCAATCACAGAAGTCGGAAATTGAACGAGCTCCATCATGAACAAGTTGGCATGATGGGACGAACTTTGGACTTCAACTAGGCACAACCGAGAGCAGGACAGACAACTTATTTAGATCGTGGGTAGGTAAGTTGCTTGCTACAATTTTTCTAGACGTTGTAACTACCAGAAGCGCATGACGTATCTATCAACCAGGTGTGTCAAGTCTCGGCCCGGATCCGAGAGGTTGGTCTGACTGGCGCCCCTTATGGGGAACCGGCCCCAAGAGGCGGGGCTCGGGCCGCGTCTGTTCCCGTGCCCGCATCCGGTCTGGCATCCGAGGCGGGGAGTTGTGTCTGGGGATCCTGATAATAGAACACGTTGCATCGCGGTCTTGTTTAAATAGCCACGATATTCTTTAAAGATAAAGCAGTTTCTTAGCTGCCATTTCCTTGGACTTAAAAATACAGCTTCGTTTGTGGAAAAGAACCTTGCTTCATTATGCCTTGTCTCGTTGCTTTGACCTGCGCCTCTGGCAGACAGAGCGGCACCGTTATTCCTTACTTCTATGGAAACCCAGACTACAAACTTCGGCTTATAGTTAATTCCCCCGAGTCTCAGCAACGTCTTCAGAACAAATACCCTGATGCCGAGGTTATTCGTGCAGACTTGGGTTATGCCAAGGACTGTGAGAAGATTCTGGATGGTGTGTCGTCCATCTACTACGTTAGCCCTCCGTTCCACCCTCATGAGGCATCCTACGCCTTCAATGTCATTGATGCGGCTGTGGCAGAGGCGGCGAAGCCTAACTCGAAGTTTGCTCACTTCGTCTTGAGCTCAGTCATTTACCCAGAGATCACCAAGCTTTTAAACCATCTACCCAAACTACAAGCACAAGAATACCTCGCCGAGTCTCAGTTAAACTTCACCATTCTTCAGCAGGGCCATTTCATGGAGAATACGGCGGGCTCATTGATAGCGCAAAAGGATTCACCAAACCCACAATGTCTGGTGATGCATCCTCTCGATATCAAGTTTTCGTTCTCTTGCGTTCGCGACAACGCCGAGGTTACGGCCAAGGTTATCAAGGAGGCCTCTGAACACTACTTCGCTACATATCAGCTCGTGAGCACCTTCCCAATCACCTATACCGAATACGCGAAGGGGTTTAGTGAGGGCATTGGAAAGAAGGTCGAGACAAAGAGGCTTCCATTTGAAGAAGCCGTGAACGTTGCTTCTCTTCACATTCATGGACCTGAGGCATCTATAGACCAGCGTCGAAGGGACGCCCCGGAGCGCATGTTTCTCTACTACCAGAGCAGGGGTGTCGGTGCTAGCCCGAGAATTCTCGAGTGGCTTCTTGGAAGACGAGCAACAACCCCAAAGCAACTAGCTGAAGCATTGTTGGCTGAGACAAACAAGGCTTAGCACCTCTTGACCCCATCGGCAAGGTTTCACCGCTCAGATAATATACTCTTCACTATCTCTCACGTTGCAAATCTTCTCTGTTGCCACCAAATAGGCAGAAGGCAAGTGTTTCTGGGGTCGTATTAAGGATTACTGGTTGGTCTGGTAGAAACTGGACTGGACTAGTAGTCCGCGGACTATTGGTCTGTATTGTAGTTTAGACTTTGGATTTTCTAGCTTGTTTTCCGGGCTTCAACTACAACAAAGAATATGTTGTCAACACATCATGGCTTCATATCCCAATGCTAACGCAGTTTGGGTCAAGGTCAATAGTCGTCTTGATAGTCTGTACTGTTAAGAGCGCTGGTTATTTTTGGGAATGATCTGTCCCATTTAAATGTTTGATAATAATAGTAAAGACTGTTCCATGTGCAATCCAAGATGAAATGCGAAATTTCAGCAGCTGCCCTACCCATTTTAGGCGGTCCGGCTCTTCACCCTGGCCATAAATCCCTTCTGATAAGCCAAAGAAAACGACTCAACCTTCAAAGGTGTATGCGGATTCACCATTTCCACCTCAAACAGTCTAAGGAATTGTGGAATAATCTTGGCCATCTCGATAATGCTGATGTTCCTTCCAATGCACTTTCTGCTACCCGCCCCAAAGTTGAACTCAAGTACGCTCTCCATGCGCTTGAGGTGCTCAAGCTCTGCATCCAACCAGCGTTCGGGGTGGTAACCGTGGGCGTCGTAGAAAGTATTCTCGTCTCGAGCACTTGCCCAGCAACACATACCGACGATTGTCCCGCCAGGAAGAAAATAGTCGTCAAACTGGGCACCTTCCGGGGGCGCAAAGCGCTCAAGCATCAGACTAGTAGACGGATGAAGGCGAATTCCCTCCTTGATGGCGGCCTGAACAACCGGGAGATGTGTAGTAGACTCTCGGTATGAGACGAGTGGGCTAAGCTTGCCCTCACGGTCTGCTTGCTGAATCTCCTCCACGACCCTCTTCATCCAGCCAGGGTTGAGACACAGTTGAGAGAGAATTGACCGCAGAGCAATCGCAGTGGTGTCACTACCTATAGCATGTTGATATTAGCAACGGGCCATATGTCGAGGAACATCAAGAAGCAGGGGGATTTCACAACGAAAAAGGAAACCCAAGGTTGGCTCATAGCAAATCGACTTACCCGCCAACACGTTTGTGGAGAGGTGAACCACGATATCTCGTGTCTTCATCTTTTCGGGGTCTTCAGAGCTGACTTTGGCCCAGCGTGCTAGCATATCTTTCGCCTTGTTGTCTGAACAAGTGATATCGCCGTTAGGCAGAACAGTAGCCCGCTCGTGGATTGCCTTCATGGTGAAAGACAAGATTGGGTTGGTCTTCTCCATCGAAGGCATCACGGCGCGTAGGAGCGGGTTGCCCAACAACAGCTTGTGCAGTTCCGGGATCTGGCCAATGACAGAAAAGTAAGTGAGGCCGCCTGTGATGCCGTGGATGATATTATCGACATCCTCGCCCCGGTCCATGAAGCCGAACCTCTTGCCAATGCTGACTTGACCAACAACGTCAAAGGCAAAATACTGCAGCCAGAGTCCTAGATCAAAATCTTGACCTCTTTTGGCAAATCCAGACATCTTCTCCATGAATAGATTGAGGTTTTCGTCAAAGGCTGGTTCGTTCTCGAGAAGAATCGGCAAGCTGAAGGCGGACCCAACGCGCCTCTTATCGTTTCGATGGGCATTGGCATCAATGGAAGAAAAGAGGTTAGGCTCGGCTTTCTTGTTATAAATGATATCTTGAATGGGATAAAAGTTGGTCTTTTTAAAAGTCTCCTTGGAATTGAAGAGGGTCGGAATCCATTTTGGATCCGACAACGAAACGACAGCCGGGCCAATCCTGACGACTTTTCCGTACCTCCGATGAATATCGATAAAGGTGTAGGCGCAATTGCCTGTCGAAGCGTCCCACGCACGCCACAACCTTGACCATCCAGCCGCTGGCGGTCCTGGGATCTTCCTCAGATGCGGCTTGAACCTGTTTTGAAACAGACGGAGCACCAGGTAGGCCAAGAAGAGATGTGGTCCATAAGTACCGAGGACCGATGATAGAACTCGGACCACGTCCGTGACAGCGCCAGAAGTGGCCATTTTAGCTGAGAAGGAAAAGGTTTCGCCGTTACAGCTGGATCAGCGACGCTGCTTGGTGAGTGCAAAACGTTAGGGCACGGCTCAGCAGAGGTTTGGACAATGTGGGCCGGCGTTAAATAATTGCACCCTTGGTGAGTTCTGAGACCGGACACATGTGAACGGGCCGCGTCTCGGAAGTCAAGGCATATCTTGTACTCCTAGATAGCGTAGGTAGCCGAGTGGAGATAAGGGAGCCATCTTCCGATACATTTTGTCACTAGCGGTCGCATATCCGTGGCTCGGATAGTAACCATCCGGCTAAGTTCTTATTCCCCGGCCCGTCTAGGTTTCTTCTACGCAAGGGGGTCGAGACCCCGCGGTTAGCGAACGACAGCCGAGTTCCCTGCGGTGGATTTCAGGCATACCGTTATCTGCTACGAGTGATTGGATGACAGGATAGGCATGTCGGTTGCCCCTGGCGCATAGATCCTTCAGGGACGAAGTCGGCTGTAGCAATTGGCAATTCGTTATCAGAGGTACATTTCAGGCTCGGCTAAGGTCTCGATAGCGATGATACATTTTCATAACCTCACTTGTACCCGATGTCTAACGAGCGAGTGCGTTAGGCCATCATGAGTCCTTATTCGTCCCGCTCCTGAACCCATAATACTCATGCACTCTTAGAGACTGGGCCTGCGGGCTACGTAAAGTGTGGTGAGGTAACCACACGGAGGGTTGTGCCAGCGAATCATTCTCGAGGGAATGATATACCGTAAATAGTAGTCCGTTCCGCGCCAAGCGCGGGATCATCTGTCTAAAGAGGAAATAGGAGAGACGGCGCCGATATTCACCCCCTTAGGGAATAAAGAGTGCCTACAGATTCGCTAGTTGGCATCGCCAGCTCACGATCCCCTATCGTTTGCGTATACTTTCCGACAGATACACCTGATCCTACAACGACTCCTTATCACTTTCCGTATCTACAACATGGCACAGCCTGGCTGGTACGCATCATCTTTGAACACAATTGAGGCAGTGCCCTCATTCTTGCGGGCGTGACGGTCGGTCAAGGCAGCACTGTCGGAGTAGGCTCGGTGGTCACCAAGGTTCGTCACCACTTCGCCTCCTTGGCTCTTCTGCATGCCATTGCGAAGCTGACGCATGTTCTCACGTAAGTTACCCACAGCGACATGAAATTCGTAGGACATGTGTGGGATTAAAAAGCTCTGGTCGTTACTTGCTTTGCGCATCTTGGTGAACCCCTCCGCTGGGCAGGTAACGTATACATCAAACCTGCAGCATTTGCCGCAGATGACACATTCCAACATTGGTCACAATGGCTCACATGTTTGCCTCATGAGGCTCACGCGCCACAGGGGACTTGGCGGTTACGCTAACACTGTGATAGTGAGTGTCACTCTACGATGTCGCGCATTTGCTGGCCTGGCACGGCATGAGTGGTCTATAGAGGCCGTATGAGGTAAAGAGCAATCAAAGTAACGCAGTAGAACAACGCAGCAAACGCGGTCCAGGCTTCACAACAAGTGTGATGAATCACCATGTGCATCGACATGCAAAAGAAGTCACCAGGCACATTACGCAACTGTCTATGAACAAACATCAGGTCATTCTGAAGGTTCGTATTCCCCAATGGCCACACGGAACTTGGTCAAGCTGTGGAAACTTCTGAGTCAAACGCACGTATCTCATTGATACTGTCCTACATACTTATCGCAGGTTCTCATAGGGTCACCATGTAGGTCACCAGCCCACCCAACTCTCACACGAGCAACCACATCTCACAGACTTGCCTCAGCACTAATACGGCACGAGGTATGATATAGAAGATTCATGTATTAATAGGGCTTCACCCACATTTCAGGGGAGATGTCGTTCCAGAACATATGTTTATCTCTGCAGTTTAACCTCAGACATAACCATCTTGATGAGCAACAAGATCTCTCCGGTCAGAGAAATCAATCTCGAAAAGAAGAAGCCCATCTTTCCGCACCTACGATGGACAGCAGTCACTTACAAAGTCGAAATAGCAGCACATTGGAATTTTCTCATCGAGCTACTGCTGCTCAACACTTGGTAACCCTATTAACCCCATTACTCACAGAGAAGCCCCAACCTCTCCTCGCGGAAGGCGTACAGGGCCGGCCGTCCATCAACAACTACAGGGATATTCTATCAGCGATCCGCAGTCTCACTTCGAACCTAGTGCCAGACAGTCCCGTTTTCTCCGCGTTCCACGATGGAAGAGTCCATGATCCGCTCGGAGCGGGCTCTTATGCATTTCACAATGACCTTGTCGAGCCCATTCTGCAAGCTTTACAACACGACGAGATCCTCACGGGCAAGGGCGAGCTCCATGAAAATGATCAAAGTGGCGAAAGCCCAATACGCCGAAGCCCAGCAGGAAGAAACTGTGGGCCAGATCATGTTCCTACCCGTCCTATCCTCATTCACGTCGGAGCGCAACCAAATAATTCTCCTCATGTCGGCACACTAGTGGTTTTCTGCCATGCTTTCTCAGTTGCTCGAGCGATCCAAAGGCGAACGCAAAGAACGGCAGAACATACGGGGCTAAGCCCCCGTTAGTTTCAGTGTATGTTGGCCTGGTCGACACAGCGCCAGTCAATGGCGAAGGGGTCAGCATCGGAGATATTCATTACCAAAGATCCTACAGAGATGTGCCAGGCGCCCTCGACACCTACATCGCAGACTACGAGGCAGTATTCCAGCTTCTTTCCAGCTGGTCCGGCATTCCTTACGAAATCACCTTCCAGCGTGACCTTTTCTCTCACCCAATCATTCCGTCTCTCATGAACTACATTGTGGCTCACCGGGACTTCCTTGGACAACAATTATCACTCAAGTACGGCAACCTCGCCCTTCGAGCAGCATGCCCTATTTCCGGCTGTGCCATTGCAGAGAAACATGGTCGACTGAATACTTACAGCAGTACCAGCCATAGCCCACACACAGGTGCCTCTTCTGCCGCTTCAGGTGTCACCATCACCTTCACGTGTCCAAAGCATGGTCCACACACTGTGGATTTGTCCAAGCCATCCGAAGTTTCACGACTCGAGGCTAATGCACCACTATGAAATCTCATACGGAGCATGAGTCATCTTCTCGACCAAGACGCCCACCATTTGCGAATCACGGGCTCAGATTACGCCGGCATGTATCAAGAAATGCTTCTGTACCGTCCCCTCGCAGCCTGGTCAGCCGTTACTGGGTTGGCAGCGGGTCGCACCCCCCACATACTCTATGCACCCTTGATCGTCGACTGGAGTGGTGCAAAGTTGTCCAAGTCACTGTATGTCCGCGAGGGTGGATATGGATACGAGGCGCTGGAGTTACAGGGAACAGGGCCGCTGGTGAGCTTCGCGGCGTTAAGAAACCACTTCGCAGATGACGGCTCAGGGGGGCTGGAGAGAATCTGGAACGAGGTGCAAGTCTGGTTGAAGGACCCAAGGAAGCTGTTTAGATCGTTTTCGATGGAGTATTTGCAAAGGGTCATACTACAGGGTCGAAATTGGGTGTAAAAGACTAGCCAAGGTTTGGTTTGAACGGCCGGTTGCCGGAGGACGGGGAGATCCGGAGCTATCTACACGGGGGAGTTACAAGTCTGGTTACATTATCCACCAGGCCGGAATCCCGAATGTGAAATCTGACTCCGTACACCTTCTTGATGGCGCACTGTTGTTATTGATGATAAGGATGGCGCTTTGAAAATAGTGATGACCTCAAGATTTCCAAGAGGCTTTTCAGCCACAACCCCAAAAAAGCCAAATTCAAAATTAAAACTGAATTCCATAAATCACTATAACCTTGATTGCCAGCACACCCACCGTATAAAGAGAGACCCCAGCAGACCCCGACATACCTACCTAGTCATTATTCCATTGTTCTCTAAGATAGGTTACATACCGTGGCCTCGACTTTTAGCATCGAACTCTGAGCTACTGGATAATAACAAAAGTAAACCCCAACGCGAGTAAAAGCAAGAGCTTCTTACAAGGCTAATGCAATGAGAGGCAGATCTTTGCAAGGCCAGACATCTAAGCTTGCAAAAAGCTAAAAATAGAAAATAGTTAGCTAACAGATTTATCACCAATGATTATCTAAGAAATTTCCCCGCGACAGATTGCATAATAGTGAGTGTTTGGGTGGGTTAGGGTTAAAAGGACAGATCAAGGTAACTCGGCAAGAGAAAAATATGTTTTTTTTACTAGTAAGAATAAGGCTATCAATGCCCGTCAATACTGCCTTTTTGGGAGAGGGGGGGTTGCTTATGTCAGCCGACAACCGCTCGGGCTAAACTTTAATCGAGTGCCGTATTTACATTTGCTTATTCCCGCCACAAGGCGACCACAACATCACCTCAACACCACCACCAGGAATACCTCTACTCCATCATGGCTGCCATTTCGCTGCTGCAAACTTCAACTATGGCGAGAATAACATCGAAAGCATCCAAGCGAGCTCAGAACAAAGCCAAACCCCGCACCAGAGCCAGGCTTAAGCTCAAGGCCAAAACTACGACAAGTGCCTCCCCGTCAGAGCGCATTGACACCGACGTTCTTCTTGCCATCAAGCCTGATCACTTGGCCAATATCATCAGCCGAGAGAAGAACCACGAGTATCGCAAGTATCGGTTGAAGGATGGTGTTGTTCGGCTGTGGCTTTATGAAACAGCTGGGGGAGGAGGACGGGCATCTATCACGTAAGTTGGCTATATTTATCCTACTTGACGACCTTCATACTAATTGCAACAAGCCATATCGCCAGCATTCCCTCATGTATCCGCCATGAGCCTGGGTCTGTCCCTACTGAACCACCGGGCATCGGCAACGCCGAGTTCAATGCGGGCTTGAAGCAATCCAAGTTCGGATACCCTATACTGGAGCTCTACGAGTTGGTCAACCCAGTCACCTTGAGCGAGATGAAGACCCGCTGGGCTATGGGTGGTGCGCCCATGGGATGGCGTTACCTTGACGCGCCTTTGTGGGGAGATAGATGGGGAAAGGATCATACGAGAGATGACAAAGTGAAGAAGGTGTTTTGAGGCATTGCATTTTCATAGTGTGGCAGAGCATGGCGGGTTCATTGAGAATAGAAAGATGGGCTGCAAAGCCAACATTGAAAAGCGATGGCAATAACAATCCTAGGCGATACAGCCATGAAGGCCATAGCAGTATGGGGCCTTTATGCTGGAAATACCTTGAGGCACCATGCTTTGTATTGTGATGACCCTATTCCGACCACTGATTTAACCTAAAGACAGCACATTCGTCTTATACCAAGGCCAATAAATATCATCTACGCATCTCGCCAACCTCTGGACTCCCCATATAGCCTTGTATACGCCAATCGTATCGTCAGTATAGCCAAACTTCTGCTCTAGCCTTTGGCTGTCTAGCCACTACCCTATATTTATGCTAACCCAAGCCCAAAACGCACCACTGATGCAACGCATATAAATCGTTTAGACCCAGTCCCAAGTGATTCGGTCACGGCCAACTTCGAGGGAACCAAAAAGCATCAAGAAGCCAGCAGATGTGAGATCGACGCTATATACCATGCACTCTGGGCATTTATCGGCAACCTGAACGACGATCTGGCGGCCATTATTACCCCTGACGTAGATGTAGCGGCCACAAGCGTCGGGGTAAAGCGCAAACACGTCCGGTGAGAGGGCGACGATTAGGTCATCGTCAGAATGGATCGGGCCACAGGAAGTCTCGCCGGGGTGGTAGTAAGTAGCGTCGCCCGGGGTGCCAGGACTAAAAGCTGAGATGCCGCTGGTGAGGAAGGGAAGGGCTAGGAGAAGAGTGGCGGTCCACTTGGTGAACATTTTGATGGTTGTTTTGAGGAGGCTCTTCTCGAGATTGTTTGAACAAGGTGGAAGCTCAAAGACTGGCCTGCAATAGTTGGGCTGTTTGAAGGAGTTGCGGAGTGTTCAATGTGAGAAACTGGCGAGTGATGTTGGGGGGGGAGAAGAAGAAGTTCGTCGGGGCTATCTTATAGTTGAGAGGGGTAGAGAGCGAAGCAGTCATGGTCACCAGAGACATAACCGCGGCAGGCATTAGGAAAAGCCAAAGAGAGAAACAATATTCTAAACGCTTTACTTACCCTCATGAACAAAGTGATGCTCGTCGCCGAGCGCAGCAATACACCTGTAGAGGCATAGCAGCAACTTATCAGAAAAGTGTGGGCCGGGTTGAACTGTCCAGCTTTGCCTTGAGATTGGTCCTAAGTTGGGCAAAATTTGTGCTGTATAGAGTCATTTGTTCCGACAGACCAGGCATGTTGAGGCTTAAGAGAGTTAGCGGGTGATAAGTGATGGAGAGTTGATCCAAGGCCTCCAATTGTGATTCCGCTATGGAGAAGGAAAAGATTGCCAAGAGGTGAGCGGCAAGAAGTGGGCGGCAAGAGGTGGGCGGCAAGAGGTGGGCGGCAAGAGGCAATATGCAGCAGGGATGAGCGTCGATCTAGGGCTGTGAGAGGGGGACGCAACGTCGCGACCTTTTGCCCTTTTGGGTACTCTACATGAGGAGGGCGGCTGTTCGAAAGAGGAAGTGGGCAATGTGCCCTGAATTGATCCTTCCAGCGGTTAATTCTATGCCATGATTCGATCAGCGGTTAGATTAGGTATTGCCAAGGGGGCAGAATGTGTCTCAAAAGGGTAAGCCATTTCTTACCAACTGATGATGACTGCGTCTTACCGGCGAGAGCGCAAGTCTTGGCTGGTGCACAGATGATGAATACCACCTTGTGCACGTTTTCTGGCTGTTTCACACTGCTGCTGTCTAGGAGCATGGCGTGAGCTGAGCTCGTCTCACAACCGAGGTCTTGATTGGGGGGAGTTTAGTTCCAAGGTGGAGAGGAGCAAGGTGCAGAGACCAAGAGGTTGGGAGTCGTCAGCTCAAGAATCTAGACTTGAGTTAAAGCAATCGCTTCTTGTCGGGGTTCATGTGCCTGCTTGGGTTTCGATCTTGACATCAGGCATCAATCGACACAGCCGAAAATCTGGAATATCTAGATTTCGTGCAACGGGCCTATATCTGGCCATGCTCTTGGGAGACTGCTTGACAAGGGCCTATAATTCAGGATGTGAGAATGCACAATGGACGCTGAAGGGGAATACGCCGTGGGCCTCGGCCAAGTGGCTCTTCCCAACTTGGTCTTGGGCATCTACCCAGGGTCGAGGTTTCATGGCACTAGATTCAACGTCATCTTCAAGATGTCCCGCCAGAGACAATCTTGGCGAAGCGCATTGAACAGTCTAAAATCCCTGCTCAAGATCCGCCATCAGCCTATGAACTCAAGTTGCGAGGAGTGCCGGTACCAAGGACGCTGGAAGTTGTTGCAACGGGACTCAACCGTATTGTTACGTGCGACCCTGATTTTGATGGCTAATTCAGCCCTCTGAAACGAGACAAAGGTGCACGGTGCGAGCACAAACTCGCCATCTGGCCTCTTGTCCCGAAGCGTTCCGGGGAACCAAGCTGATTCAATATCGATAGTCCACTTTCTAGCTTCTAGTATATCCTCAGGACTCGCCAGCTCCTTGAAGAACGGCCGCAGCATGACTTAGGCAATCACCGTCTCTAGATTGGGATCTAGCAGCATGCCACCCTCGTCTGGGCCGAGTCCAAGAAATGGTATCCCCGGGACGCGGATTTTGAAGGCGTCTACGTATGTGAGAGGCTCCATGGACGTCTCGCTGGTCGTGCCGTGCCACAGAGAGTTGAGTTGGCTCTGCAATTGGAGCTGGTTTGGATGCGACCGAGCCATCATCTAAGTTGGCGTGTAATACAGTCTCACAATCGGGTTGTCCTGAGGCCAGCCTATGATGGTCAACTCAATCATATCTCCCATTCTTCAAGCACTAGATTGGTACCTTTTGTCGAGTTTGAGCCTGTTGTCCATGATGAAGCCCTCGAGCTGGCTGAACCACAGACGAGCCTCGGACTCAGGGATAACACCTCGAACAACACAGCAACCCTTGGATAAGATCTCTTGTCTCTGGGCGTCATTGAGAGTCGTAATTTCGTCAAACGTCAAGTTCGGGATTATATCGGTCCCTTTGCTCATAATCTCTTTAGTGACACTCTCGAGGTTCATATATACTTGGACCCATGCCAATTCGAGAACTTCTTCTCCATACTGGGCGACGATAGTCCGCTTCAGGTCCAGGTAGTATCTCTCGAGTTCACCGTCTGCCATGGAGAATTCTGGCCACTGTGGCCAAGCGGCAAGTCTTCCGTCCATCTGGATAGGAGGCGCCCTCTCAACCCCCATCGGCGGATACAACAGCAATCGCTGGGACCGCAAGCAAGGCATGTTCTAGGCAGCCATCATCGCCCTGATTGGCGTCGCTCTGCAGACTGCTGCCCAGAACATAGTCATGTTTGTTATTGGTAGGATGGCTTTGGAACAACAATGAGCAAGGTTGCCACTCCCACATACGTATCCGAGACCGCTCCCATGCACTGGCGAGCCTTCGCACTTGGACTTTTCTACGACTTTTGGTACGTCGGCGGTCTCATCGCCTCAGGCATTGCCTACGGTAACTTCAAGATTAACAGCACCTAGGCCTGGAGAATTCCCAATTTGGCGCAGGGCATCTGGTGCATCATGATCTTGCCGTTCCTTCTAGAGTCCCCTCGCTGGCTGGCCTACCAAGATCCCCTCGATGACGCCCTCGATGTCCTCGCGCTGCGCAATGGCGGGGGCAACAAGGAAAACCCTGCCGTTGTCGCCGAGTTTAGTGAAATCATTAACACACTCAAGTTTAAGAAGGAAGCGGGTAAGAAGTCCAGCAGAAAAGATGGGACGTCGTTTCTTAGCTATTACTTCTACGTCTGGCATGGTCGTCTTCATTTTCCTAGTCGGCGCTCTCACAACGTGTAGGTTTGTCCTCTGCAGCCGGTGTATACATCACTGACAGTCATAGTTTACACCGGTGGCCAAAGCCTCTCTGGAAGCTATGCAACCGTGGCAATGATCTTCTTGTTCCAAGGGTTCTATTCATTTGGATGGATGCCCCTCTCAGTCATGTGTCCTCCTGAAGCTCTCACTTACTCGATTCGGGCCAGTGGAATGACTATCTACACACTTCAATAGCATATCAAACTCCAAGGCGCAATTAGAGGCTTCGCCATGCTCAGTGGAGGTAGGCCCCTCCCCCCAGTGGCCCACTACTCCGTTGTGATTTCCAAATGTTTGATTCTCACCAAGGTTGGTGAGGGTTTGCGGACGCATAGTTCGGTCAAAGTTGGTTGCCTTGATGCGGTGTGCGGACTATGCAGCCTTGCCAGGCCTGACCCGTAAATGCATCTTCAGGGATAGCATGGTCGATATATGCAGGCCCCTTCCGGCCATGTCAGCTGAGGGAGGGGATAGCCTTGAGGGTGGTGCTACGTAACCCGTTTCAGCAAAGATGAGCTTGCAGCCAGCCACATACCGGCAGGTATTTGAGGGATTTCTGGCCACTAGCCCAGTTGGTGCTTGATATGTTGCTATGATTCCAGGAGGTAAACCCGCCTGAAACAGCACATGCACGCTCGGACGGACACACCAATCCACCTTTCCAGCTTTAGCAACTCAGCAATCCACTTCTTCTATGTCCTTCCCAACTTACGGGCGACTTTTATCTTCTTTCCCATCACCTTCAACCCCCTGTCGCCCAATGTACCTTTCCGGAAATGAGTTCGGATAATGATGCGTTGGGTAGTAACGCCCTGGCACGACGAGCTGTTGCAACTCACCAAGGGCCCGGCTCCCCTGAACTCGAGGTTGGATGCGCCCCCTTGCACGAGCAAGCCATGCTAAGCCCCCGCCTAGACTGCCAACATTTCGCACCCAAGGCCCCCAAGTCCCGAACCTGAATCGGCCAGGAACTCGAGGCCTTTTTACGCAGATGAGCAGGTTTCTGCCTTGGCTGATCATTGGAGAGACTCTCCGAATGCATTTCTTGACCATGTGACTGAGAAATGCAATGTAGCATGTGGGATTTATAAGAAAATTTGGTCATTGTCAGAGAAGCCCCGGGACCATATCCCCCTGGTTGATATCATCAAGCGTCGAATATACCTCGTCTAGTACTATAGACTACGCGAGGAATTCAAGGAAATATTCTGCCATTAAGGCAGTGCGGATCCGCTCCCGGTCTTTTTGGCAAAGCATGTACTGGGGGAAAGCTCTGAGCGATTGAAAAGGAATCGTGCAGCATATGCAACAGGTGGCAGAAGATACCATGATCTAGGGAAGACAACAAATCACCCTAGTATCTTATTTTTGTCCACAACCTTCAGTTCTGCCAAGTAAGTTGCCAGCCAATCCTCATGATGGCTTTTCCAAGGATGCTAATTATTCGGGTAGGCTTGAATCCAAGGAAATTAGGCCCGAGGTCCCTGAGGCTGCTGTCGAGAGCATTCGACTTGTTGACCAGATGCAAAAGTACGACGAAGCTGCCCAAATAATTCATCACGTCTTGAAGAATTCCTGGATGGATTGGCTCAAGAGCATCAAGCCTCCCTGGACCGATGTGCGGACACAAGTGGACAACTTGTTTTCCACGGCTGAAATCAGAGTCCTCGTCCATCCATCCGCATCGTGCCATGAGACCCGGACCGATGCCTTGCTATCGGCTGATATGGCAAGCTCTGTGGGCCTGGACCAGATCAATCCGATTTCGGAGACGCCAACCACTGCCCTAGGACGCATCGTTGTGATCAGGGACGTATACGGCTTCGAAAGACAATTCAACTCTGATATCATCCAGCAAGTCATTGCCTCTGTGCAGGATAGGTCTGGCCACATGAGGAATCTTCATTTCAGTGAGTTGGCTGATGCTTTGAACAATTATCGTTGCAGAGCACCAGCTCAATCGTCTGGGACCACCATTCCAGCCAGCATGATGCCTGAACAGTTCTATTATCTTGGTGCAGATTTTGTCAACTTATGACCATCCGGCCCCCCTTGCATTCTTTGGAGTAGTATCTAGTTCTTGTTCAATGATATCAGCTCTTAATGCTTGCTCGGGTGTCACCAATGCAAGATTAAAGTCAAGCGTCAAGTAAATCTTCTGGTTCAGTTCACCCACCAATGGCCGGGCTTCAGGTATAACAAAAAACGCATTGGAAGCGTCAAGCTAGGGCAGTAGTGGCAGTTCACATGGGTACACCCTCTTCATTCTCCCATGCAACTCCTATCGTGAGGTATCGTTATTAGCAAATCGTAAACTCTGCGATCTTCTAGCTCAGTCAAGGCATCAAGGGCCGGGCTCCAGCTATAATAAAGAACATGCTCGGTCATCTTCCTCTTTCAACTCTCTAACATCGGGCATGGCAATCTCGCTGCTCGAGCCCGCGCCTAGCAGATCGTATGATGGCACTGAACATACCCTTCCTGTGCTGCCATAGCCTTCTCTACGAATGAAGAAACGTCACTCCATCCCGGTGCTAGACCAGGTGGGTAAGCTCGGTTTAGTTGATCAATTGGAAGCACGGCGTGTTAGCGCAGAGCATCCCATGCGGCCTCTTGTAGTTGCATGCCGTTCCTCGGCCACGTTTTCAACCCGAGCGTTCAATGATTTAGTATGGTCCTCACTTCTTCAGCCAAGGTGAATCGCTGGAGTGAGCAGATGAGGTGTGGTCTAGGCATACGGCATGTTTCGGTACATATTGCCATCTAACGGCAAAAGCACAGCGATGCCTTTGGAAACCTTGGTCTTTCAGGGCGTGCAAAATAAGGCCACATAAGAACATATTGGTGATAAGGCGAGGGACGCAGTCGCAGCTAGTCCAGTGTAATATACAAGGAGGAGGTGCGACAATCGGTGAGGTATTCCAAATGCGTGAGTATGCAAATCAACCGCGACCCATGCCAGGATGGTCTACTTACGCTGAATTTGGCATTCCAAGAAGGACTTGCGCTTAGTAATATCTTATACGGAAGAGGTAGTTAACAATACGCCAACAAGGATGCGACAAGCTAGAAAACCCGAATAATGGATGCTATCGTGCAATGCTAAGATGTCTTCTTCCTTGCTTGCCCGCCGGCGCCCAGAAATACCGGTCTTCTGGCTTAACCCATCAAGGGGCAGGCTTCAATTATAATAAAGAACAGATTGTCAAAACATCATAGCATCATGACCCGATGCTAACACAGTGGCCTTTTCTTTTTAACTTCTGCAGCCCGCAGAAGAAGAGTCATACCTAGCTGCAAGAGAGATTCAAATCCTCTATCGGGAACGACTCGGTAGTGATTAAACGCGGATAATATACCCAACGCAATGTTTCGGATGATGGCGATGATGTTGAGTGGAGTTGGAGGAGCGGGGAGGAACAGAGGTTGCCCAAGGTGGGAGTTGGGCAGCAAGCTTGGCGGGCCATGCGTATAGCGGGGCGTAGCTAGAGGTGTTGCCTGCTTCATGCTGTGCTTGCTCTCTGATTTTGGCTCAAAACAACGGCTTTATGCATGGTTAGCTATCTTCCGGTGGGGCGAGGGCCTCGATGCTCAGCATTTTAGAACACAAGTCAGCTCAAAATCGCTCGTGTATCACACAAGGAGGTCTGTAGATGAGCAGTGTTAAGGACGCTGATGGACGCATCGGATGGCATACATCAATCGGATCAAGGTCATGCCATCAACATTAAGCCTTATCACGACTCGGTTGCTGGATAAATGCTCGGTGTTGCTCCCAGGCAAAAACAAGGATCAAGCCAAAGGCAGCCCCCTCGGCGGTGACACGTACCGCGCTGCCCCATGGGATACGAACAAACGTGCCCGGCTCCCATCTCAACCGGCTCCATTGATACTGAACGGAGCTAGAGGTATCATACATCGGAAGCAACACAGGGAGATCATCAGGCTGGGCAGATATATTCACTCCCTCCGAAAGCCGGAAAGGGATCTTTACATGAACACGCACTCGTCGCCCTGGTGCTTGAACTTGGTTCCAAATAGCAAGTCCCTGGTCATATAATTAGCAAAGGCTAGCCCCATATGAGAGATTTGGACATACATTATGTCGTCGGAATGCCTCGATGATGTCAAGATGTTTCTGAGACATTGCATAATACCGCAGACCATTCCCTTGATCTTCAACCACCTGCAAGTCACTGGGAGGGCCTAGGCTCTGCACCAGTAATTTGACAGGAGCATCCAGATCTTGCACCTGAACCATATCCATTTTAGGAGGCAAAGGGGGCAGAATCAGCTGGCAACAATGTGCGATTCAATTCGGGGCGTTGGTGAGGATTCTGCCGAGGTTACAATGGGCTACCTAACAAGATGGCGCGGCTCAATGAAACAGTCTCGCGCCGTAGATCTTCCGCTTTGAGCAAGACTTGTGTCCGCTAAGCGTGGAGGACGGATTAAACTGCTCTAGTAGGTTAATGTCCAGGTGTTGGTGTCAGGGTTTGTCGAGCATGTACGAATATTCTCTTTAATATCTATGGATTGATTCGCTCAGCATCATTCAAAGCGATGACCGGTAGAGGGCTATCCCGCCGGGATCGGGAGTGCATATCCAGAAGTGAAATGGTTCTATACGTGGCGAGCCAACGATATACCAAGGCATGAGCGGTGCTTCCATGGAGCTCTCCTAAGCTAGGTATCCTACCTGACAATTGACCAACAGTCAAGAATTCAGCCTGTAGTCGTAATGGGCTCCCCCGCTTTCACACCATGATACTGGCAGACCGGCATCGTCGCCGGACCGTGCCCACTGAGACGATCGGAGGGTGCTTGGTGGGCACGGTCCGGCAAACGCCACCCTTCGGCTCCTCGAGATCACTAAAAACCGAACCTGCACCCCGGAATCATCTTAAGAAACTGCTCCTTAACGCGCCATGTTCAAAATCTCCAAAGAATTGAGAGCAGTTATGCCCCGCGTGCTCCATCTCGGTAATGCTGTAGGCAAGCCTGGGCAGGTTTACTACCCGTAAGCTCCAACACGACTTCTGAGACGGATCCAAAGACCAATGCTGATTTTACCGGCAGTCTACAGCTCAGGGAGACTGAGAAGCCTGTCCCCGGAGAACATGAGGTCCTCGTTCGGCTCAGGGCGGCTGCGCTGAACCACCGCGATCTGTTCGTTCGGCATCACCAATACCCCGCCATATCCCTCGATCACCCCATGTTATCAGACGGCTGTGGAGTGATTACTGAGCTTGGGAGAGGGGTTTCTAATAATTCCCTCCTCGGGGCAAATGTCCTCCTAACACCTATGCGAGGCTGGATATCTGATCCAGCTGGACCAGAGGACCGAGGAAGGTGGTCTATCATCGGATCAACCCGTCTCTACGATGTGGGCACAGCGCAAGACTATGTTTGTGTTCATCAGGACGAGGTTATTTTGGCTCCGAAACACTTGTCTGCCGTGGAGGGGGCAGCTCTCCCACTGGTCGGACTCACAGCCTGGCGGGCATTAACTACCAAGGCTGTTATCCAGCCAGGACAGAACGTTCTAATCACGGGCATCGGAGGCGGTGTTGCTCTTTCAGCCTTACAGTTCAGCGTGGCTATGGGCGTCAATGTCTTCGTTACCTCTGGTAGCCAGGAAAAGCTCGATAGAGCTAGGAACTTGGGTGCACAAGGCGGTACCATCTACAAAGCGGAAGAATGGGAAGCCGACATTCGCCAGCAACTTCCATCATCGAGGCCTTTCATTGATGCTGTTATCGATGGAGCAGGCGGCGATATCGTTAGCAAAGCCGTAAGGCTTCTTAAGCCAGGTGGTGTTATTGTACAATATGGTATGACCGTCTCCCCAACGATGAGCTGGACTATGCCAGCTGTTCTGCTGAACGCAGAATTAAAGGGAACCACGATGGGTTCCAGGCAAGAGTTTCGGGATATGGTCGCCTTCGTCAACCGCACGGGGATCCGACCAGTGATCAGCAGAACAGTTCAAGGGCTGAGCAACCTCAGGGACATTGATAGCCTCTTTGATGACATGAAAGCTGGACGTCAGATGGGCAAGCTCGTTATTGAGATAGAAGATCAAAGCAGCCCCAGGATCTAGAATTGTTCATGTAGCAGATTAAATCCCGTGCCTTTCATCCCCGCAATTACTTCATTCTATTCACCCCGTTTGTTCAAGAATGGCATGCTGTCCTCGTTTGATCGCAGTTATAGCTATCTATATTGCCCTAGGCAGGCTTCTACGATAGTAATGAACACATTTTTGGTCTACCATTGATCCAGGACGTCCAAATGTAAGTAGTTTATGAATGATAACAGCCGCAAACCAACAGACATTCAATACTTTCACATGCCATGACACTAGGCTAAGAATGCTGACTCTGTCTTCGCTTTATCGAGTGACCAAGTTTAAATGAGCCACTCAGTAAGGCTGTCTTATAAACACGATGCCTAACCTCTTGACGGAACCAGGAAGTACATACAGCAGTTCCCTCATGAAGCTGCTATCCGCCTTGAGCTGTTCGGCCCAAGGGTTTATCTCGGTGTGGGGAGAGTGGGCACGGTCCGTAAGTAATCAAAATGCACACCACCTGCAGCTAAACGGATTAGGCATCGAAGACGCACCCTCTGCATGAACGCCGTCGGTTGCGGAGTGTCATAGAAGGACAAAGTAGAGTAGGGAGGGAAAGACTTGTCTACATTCATCACTTTGGCATTTTAGCCTGGTACGAGATTATTGCACAAGGTTGCAGTTGTTATTATGTGACTGCTGGCTAGCCCTAGGTCCCTTCATGCCTCGATGAGACACCGGTTTTCGGACTTGAACCGGTAGATGATATCCTCGAAACGCCCTTCAGGAAAGACATAGAGCCATTTGAGCGTCTCATTGGGCCCGCAGAAGACACCGTGCATCGCATCACCGGGGATCCAAAGCATGCTACCCTCGGTAACATGGTGCCTAACCCCGTCGATCTCCACTTCCCCAGACCCCGCAAGCACGTAGTAGATCTCTGCCTGAGTGTGCTGGTGGAGAGCGAGTGTCCCGTTAGATGGACAAGTCGCGATCCCCGCACACATCGAGTCTGAGCAGGTACTCGGCCTGGAGAGCAGTGTCTGCCAAATGACATTTCCGTAGTTCGCGTCGGGGAACGAGTTGAGTGCCGTCTGACTGACTTTTACTCCGTCCAGGATCACCGGTGAGAGCTCGTGCATTGTGGCGCCGTTGCTGTCAGATTAGAAGCCATGTCAACTTTTCGAGCTCTGATATGTTTGTAGATGCTCATTGTAGCTGTGACAAGCCGCAAAGAGGAACCCTTATTGATCGGGCTACTTACGTAGGTAATTCCATTCGTGCGTATTCTGTCGCTGGTCGGTAGTCTTGGTGGTTTGAATGACGGAATCCTCCTATGTTTTCCGAGTATCCCGTCAGACAAAGATAAGATGTATCGTTTCTGAAAACATCGAGCTCTATGAAGTCCTTCGTTCGTGCCTTTTCTATCTGATGGATCGCTGCAACTGCTCGGCTGGGGTCGAATTACTTACGAAACCGAAACTCGAGATCAGCATCTAGACGTGGTCTCGAACACTGGGGAATGGAGCCGGTCCGGCACCATATGCAGTCCATCTCTTGACCTCTAAACCCAAAACGGGCATTTTTTACGGCCGTATCCACGTAGCACGCTTCTTTAGTTAGCCCCGCCGGTCCGGATCTCAGACCGTGACATGTCCAGAAGCAGCTCATCGACTCTATCCGTGCGTGCGCAAACATCCGCTCCATGTCCTACTATGAGATGGCGAGTAGAGCAGATGCTTACTTCCCGGTGCAGCGCATTGCCCAGGCATGCCTACAATGCCGGTACGCAATTGTAATGTTTTGCTTTGGCCGGCGAGAGCTGATTCGGCAAGACGAAAGAAATGCCGGTGCACCGGCGATCGACCTGTCTGTGGACAATGCCAACGAGTCAATATTGGTAAGTGATGCTCCAAATGTCAACCTTGCCCGACTTGGGTGTAACGACGGAAGACTGCGAATATCCCGTCCAAGTTTCTCGGCAGCAGGCTCCCGGGCAACAAGGGCCTCATCCTCATCCAGAGAGCAGCGACAACCTCGACCTTTCACGAGGAACCCCCAAGTCAAGCGACACACAGGTATGTATTGACTACATCTTCATCACTGAACAATGCCTTAAAGCCTGGCTGTTAGACCTCAGAATTCGTAAGTAAGATTGCAAAACTTGAAGCCAAGATCGAGACAATGGGATCGAGCCTACAACGGTGAGCCTAAATATCCCCACCAGGGAGTCAGTCACGATACTGAACGACGTGCCAGGATTGAAAGATGCCTCGTTCTGCTATTAGACAGCAGTAAACTGGGTGATGTGGGGTCGCCAACATCTTCCGGACCCCCTGAGAGCAGCCCGAGGACAGGGTTTGGGACTGCAGGGCAAGGCACCAGCAGATTCCAACGTTCGCCGCAAAATGATCCTGCGCTCGAGGGCTTTGGAACGCCGGAGGATGTGTTCATGGCGGTCATTGATTCATACTTTACTTACTGCCAGAATCAGCCGTACTCGTTCTTTCATGAGGAGACGTTCCGGCAACGTTTGTCCGAACAAGCCATCCCTAGACATCTAGTCCTAGCCGTCATGGCGACTGCAGTTCGATTCTGTTCGCATCCGTACTTTTCGGGGCGTGCATTGGAGATGTCTGTCGGATATGCGAACACATCTTGGAAGCTCATTGTGTCGGACTGTTTTACCGTCGGCAAGGTGGCAGAGGTATCAACTGTCCAGACGGTCGCCTTGCTAGGCTTGTTCGACTTCACTGGTACGTTTCTCCATCTTCCAACATCAGGGGTCCAAGCATGATGACTATTGTGTCTTACACTTTACTATGCGTATAGCTGGTCGATTACGCCATAGCTCAGCGTGGGTCAAAGTCGGCCTAGCCGTCAGGATCGCACAGGATTGCGGACTCATGCTAGACAACGCTGCGCATCTTTCATACGCGGAGCAGGAAGAACGACGACGGGTGTTTTGGTCAGTCTATCTGTTGGATCGCTTGGTCTCCTGCGGCCGTGGCCGACCACCGGCCATCGTTGACGCGTCGTGCCACGTGCAGCTGCCGTGTGACGAGTCAATATGGAGAGAGGGCCTATGGGTCAAGACGCAATCGTTGGACGAGATGACAAACCGAACGCTTTCAGTATCTCAACGGCAATGCCCTTTGGCTCAGGTCATTGCTATTGCGCAGATCCTCGGCCGATGTGCGCAATATGTGCTTCAAGACTTCAACATCAGAGGCCCATATCCACCCTGGGATCCTGGCTCGGACTTTGCCGGCATCGAATCTGATCTCCTACATTTTGAAGCGTATTTGGAGATACAGAAACCAGTTAATGAGATGCTCGCACCTCATATCTCGGCTGAAGGAGTAGTGGACAGCCAGTCTTCAGGGCCCATCATCTTCTCTCGAGCACTGTTTCATCTCTGCTATTGTCTACTCAACCATCCATTCTTATTACGGCGCCGCATCAACACATGGCGCAACCTTGCGCCCGTCAGCTTCATTAAACGATCATCTGACCTAGCCTGGATTCATGCACAGCAGATGATGGCTCTTATCCGTGAGGCGCGCAAGTTGGGCTGCTCATTTCATTCTTCATCCAGCGGCTATGCGGTGACGGTCGCGGGCTCCATTATCGCGTTACGGACTTATGACGAGGAATCTTTAGCTTGTGAGCAGGAACAGGCTCAAATACTGCTTGAAGAGACCATTCTCTATCTGGACATCATTGGCCAGCACTGGAGTAATGTTAGAACAATGGTAACGTGCTTGATTTCGGCCTTTGCGTTCTTTGTACGCTGATGATTCTCAATAGGCTTCGACGCTTCGCCGAATAGTCTACGATGGGGTTTTAGGACGTCACCTGAACAGCCTCGCCCAAGATTTGACCTTTACACCTGCCGAGGAAGAAGCTCTATGGGCCGTGGTCGACTATAATACCATGTCAAACCAACTCGGCGAAGATGCGATAATGAGTTGGCAGGAATCAGTGCCAAATTCGTGGATTGATTTGTTTGGTCCCATTGACCATGCTTTGCTATCTAATTTCAACGCCGCAACTCAAGAGTAATTGTCAACGGGAACTAAGGGCAGGCTATTTCAACGTTTCATAATTGACTCTCTTACATATGCATTGAAGGTATTAGGGCTTCGCCATACCAGATTTCCACTTGAAACGAGATGAAGGCTTTGCAGATACTCCAGGAGAGCTCTCTAGGAATAAAGGACGAGTTCTTAAGGTCACCAGCCTCAAGCTGACTTGGGCATTGTTGCCACACAATCCGGTCTCTCTCGGGCATTTCCTTCTATACGCTCGTGCACGTCGCCTGAACGGTCTCAAACTTCTGTGCCAGACTTGTCCTTAATTTCATAGCATATGAGTAGGCGATATTACGGCAGTTTGTGTATAATCCAGAGTCGATTTGGTTGCTGCCCGACAAGAAAAGTAAGCACATGAGGGTCAGGCGCCAATATGACAGCCTGACTTAGCAGATGCTTTCATGCAAATGTAAATTAGCGCATGGCTTCACCCCGGGTCATTATCCCAAGTCAAGCATGATAATTTAATACTACAACAAATACAGCCCAATATTTCCAAAATTAGCCTCAAGGTCTCCACGCTAAACACCATCTAGACGTACGTGACGATACAAGACACAGCCATTTTACCTATTAGCCGTTTCAATGACGGTACATGGTCACATGGTAAGTCACCGACTATGGGATATGAAACGATCTTGCTGATATACTAATAGGAGGTTGATGAGCATGATCTGGACGGATCCGAAGATTTTAATAATGCTTTGACTACACCTAACGCTATATACGGTACCGGCCAGGTGGTGCTATGGCGCACATGCCAGGCGGCTATCCTGACCCTTGAATCTGGAGGCTTAGGTGCTGTGGCGAAGATACTGAACAAAAAGGATGGTTGGTGTGTTGTACCTCCAGGCTATGCACTATACTGCGTTGGAGATGGCGGCAAGATGAAGGAGAAGAATACCTGATCTGTTTTTTATATCAGTAATGCGCTTCATTCCTCTAGCTCAGTCAACTTATCATCCTCCGATGAAGATGAAGATGAGGGTATGGCTCTTGGGACCGAAGCTCACTTTCAAATGGGAGCATCTGACTACCTACCTGCGCAAGATGATGGCGTATTGAATCGTTGTCATAGGAAGGGAAATGAAGAATATCGAGAGCCTCTTGCAAAATGTCTTCATTTAGGCGGCCTAACATCATATTTGTCAATATTTGGCGTATAGTACTCTTTTTGTCACAGATGTGTTGTGAGCACATGACGGGCGATGCGTGAATCAAATCCATTCTCTAAATAAATTTACCTGCAATGTCAAAGGGTTGGGCCCACGCAAGTAGTCCCAAGGGATAGCCTGATGTGCTTAAACCATGCGCATTGAACTCAGGCTGTAAAGGGAATGAAAACACGGGTATATATATAACCAGCTCAGTGAGTTCGCACAATAGAGGGTCACAGCCAGTATACTCCCTAGATCAGCAAAACGATGACAAGCAGCCGGTTAATGAGAATAGTTCACTTATCCATCTGTACTTCTACTCGCTAACTGCAGGCCGTCTGCCAGTTCAGCTCCTTTGTCTGAGGCATCTTCTTTGACGTCAACCAAGACATTGATCACTCCTTGTTTTCCAAGACATATCTATATCTGGCCTTGCCATTCGCCATATCCATAACGACCTGATTTGCATCACTCATGGGCCTAAGGTTGACCCAGGCGGTGGTGAGGTTGGAGTCGGCTGCTAATTGAAGCATCTCCCTGATGTTCTTCCTTGAGCCGATCAAGCTGCCGCCTAGCTTGATGTTCTTTCTGAGGAGGGCAAATGCGCTAAATGAGGGGATCGGATCCTCTGGGGCACCCAACTGAATCAGCGTGCCGTTGACGTCCAACATGGAGATGTAGTCGGCAATGGGCAGGTTAGGGCCAGATACTGTGCAGATTATGAGATCCAGAGTACTCTCGTACTTGGTTGCGAAATCCGTTTCTTCTGCAGTGGCGATGAAGGAGTCAGCGCCCATCTTTAGGGCATCTTCTTTTTTGACCGATGTTCGCGATATGGCCACCACCCTGTCTGACCTGAGGGTCTTTGCCAGCAAAATGCCAAACGAGCCTAGTCCGCCGACGCCTATAACACCGACTCGCTTGCCCGGCCCGGCTCCATTTTCTTTGAGCGGGGTGTAGGTGGTGATGCCAGCACACAGAAGGGGGGCGGCCAGCTCGGATGGCAGACCATCAGGGATCTGGAAAACGAACTCTGAGCTGCCTCGCCAGTACTTGGCGTAGCCGCCATTCGCTTTGCTACCGTCAGGGTATCTGGCATCATAGGTGATGACGGTCTCTCTGCAGTGCTGCTCCTGGTCGTGGGTGCATCGGTTGCACTCAAGGCAGCTCAGAGACTGGGCGCCGACACCTACACGGTCGCCGACCTTGACGTTCTTGACGTCTTTGCCGACACGCACGGCATGGCCAACAATCTCGTGGCCCACGACAAGAGGATAGTCGGCCGGTTTCCAGCTCGATTTTAGATGGCTTAGATCACTGCCACAGACTCCACAGTGAGTGATGGCGATGTCGATGTCGGTGTCGAGGAAAGGCTTGGGCTCGTAGGTACCCCATTGCAAGTTACCCTTTGCAGAGTCTTTGTCGTGGGCAATCCAGCCCTCAAATTTGTAATCTGTCGGCATTATGCGGCGGAGGTAGAAGACGATAGAGCAGGGCAGGTTCGTGTACCAGTCAGGAAATTGATTAAGAGATAACTGTAAAAGTTATAAGCAGCTGGCATGAATCGCTGATTTAATGCCATGTCCTTCAGTAGAGATAAGGTGTGGTGATGACAATACCTCCGGCCTGCCCCATCTTCAAGATCCCAACCGAGACCCAGCGCGCCAGTAAGGTTCCCAGAAAGGCATGTTAGTGTCTCGCAGCTGTCATTTTGTCTTTGACGACACCCTCCGCTCGTTCCATGGTTCCACTTGAGCTGTGTCTAGCTCAAGGCGCATCACGTGAGCAGGTCACCTGTCGGGTAATTGTCGGCTACTCTGCAAATCATAGGAAGTACTAGGCCCAATAGGAACAGTATCCAGAATGAACACAACCGCCAATGTTTCTCTGTTTCGTCTCATAGGTGGTCCTTATAGCCAGCCCAGATAGGTATGAGGCATCGAGGCACGGTGGAGATCAGTGCCAATGCCCTTAGTTTGGATACCCGTATCAATACTAGCCTGGAAAACCTGGCAGTTCATGACACGGAGTTTAGTACTTATCTCCGGTCATCCTACCCTGAACATGTGTCCTTTGAGAAGCGTGAGCAATAGCACCAAGGCGTAGAAGCGTCGTAGGCAAATCTCCGTGAATATCGAGGACAAAGTTTTCTTCCTCCCTGTCACTGCCGGCTGAGTGATAGGTTTTGGGGCCAAGATGAGGCTCCCAAACCTTTTTCTCAGACACTTTTGTTGAACTAGACAACAACCAAAATGCAGCTAAGAAAGTGTTATTTTTTCTCAAGATATCTTGCACACAATATGGCCGTATGGGATGAGCTTCTACACGGCGGCGGGCGTCCCAGGCGCAGAAAGAGAGACGTACTCGATAGCAGAGGTTGTATCGAAAGAGGCGAGCGTGTGCTGTAAACGATGTGAGGGGTTTTGAGCCCGAGTTCCGACGAAGCACTCGAATGGACCATATCACGCCGGCGTCAGCTCATTTAGGCTGACAAGCTATGTTTTTTATTACATGTTTTATTATTAGAATCTACTCTTACCTACTAACACGCGGCTAGCAAGATGATTTATCAGACATGCCGCGACATTCTGGAGGTCCCAGTTTTGCCTCTGCATGTCGACCCCGAACTTAGAACACCCCCATCACGCAACTCTTCAAAGCCCTCGAGGATCCGTCGAGTCAAAGTGCTGGGTGTGTTATACATTCTGGTTCTCCTTCACGGCAGAAGAGCGTACTGCCATCTCACAAGCAGTTGGTCACCTTGCAACAGCGCCAGGAAGTGGGCAACTTGGGTTTAGGGCTTAAAATTCCCATGGGTACCCGCGTTTTAGGTACCCAATTTTACCCATTGGGCTAAATTAGGTACCCAAAGGCTAAAGAAGCTACCCATGGGTTAAGTCTGGGTATAATAAATTTCCCATGGGCACCCAATAAGTAATATAAATAAATAAAATAATTAAAATTAATATATATATAATTATTTAAAATATCTTTAAAAATAAGTATATATAATATAAGCTTAGATTTATATTATTTATATTTTTATTTAATTAATATATTTTTATTAAAATATTTTGGGTATTAATTAGGTAATAAATATAGACCTAGGGTAGCCTATGGGTAGCCTAAAATTATTACCTTTTTTTGGGTAACCCACTGGGTACCATAGTTTTTTAGGTGGGTACCCATGGGCACCCATGGGCTGGGTATTTAAAGCCCTACTTGGGTTCACGTCGCTAAGCGGCCGTTTTCACCGAGACACGAGTTTTTTTCTCAGATTCAGTTCTAATGATCTAGGGGCCGTTAAGCGCCTCTAAGAGTATAGTAGGCTATTTCACGTATTCGAAGGTATGTTCATCCTAGAGCCCCCCCTCTTCGCCTTTATCAGTCATAGATGATGAGGAACTCTTGGATCTTGATCCGCTCAGGTCCTTGCAGGTCCCTTTAGCATGCAATGCTCTGAGAGTTTCTCACTCGCAAAGGATTGGATTGATGACTGTGGGAAGCCACCCTAAGTGCTGCTCACTTTCGGGGAACGTGTGGCACCTCACCCGCTTGCTTGACTCGGGGCCCCTGAATGCGCCTGGAAGCCCTGTTATGAAGCTTGTCAAGACAAAGGCAGCAGCTACTACTGAGCCTTGTATGTCTCTGAGTCACTCATGGGGAAAAAACCATTCCGCGAATCTAAACAAAGGAATATGCTGCAAATTTGTCCATAGAGTTAACCCGTTGTCTCTCCAACCTTTATTTAGAAAAGCCTTATTTATGGCGTGATAACTAGGAGTGCATTACATTTAGATCGATGCTCTCTATATATTTTAAGATAAAGACGATGTTTTAGATTGGAGCCGAGAGGTAACTTTCAGGCATCTAATCTATGCAAACTTACTATGCAAGATTATAGCAGCCGAGATGGCCGCTCGGGGCTGGGCGATGCAATAGCATTACATGTCATCGTAGGCCTTGCAATTTGGCTCTCAATAGCTCTTCTGGGAATGCCTTGATACAATTGCCTCCGAGTTGAACTCTGATGGCTTGAGTCTCGGACCTGTGCAGCGCTTCAAATCACAGTTTGTGGACATGCGAGCTCAGCACGTTAGCAAGGGCGGGCGGGAAGATATATTTAGGCCCATAGGTGATTTTGCCCCTTCTTATCACCATCAGGATGATCATGATGACTTCATCAACCTGGTTGGTAACTACCCTAATTGTGGTCTCACTTTGCCTACTAATAAACTCATCGCTTTCACGGTCATCATAAAGCAAATCTACGGGTTTTAGCACAAGCTCCAGTACGTGACCAAGGATCCAACGGGGGCAGTTCGAGGCGGTTAGCTTCGTTTAAGCGGAGCACTAAGAAAGTTGAAGTTGATTCACGGAGATGTCAATGCCCCTGGAGCTGGTAGCTGGGCTCTGATGTTCGATGGTGCTGAACTTGAGTGGTTTAACCAGAAGACCCCTTGGATTATGAAGCTCGATGCTCTATTTGACTGCTTTGACGGCGAGAATGGACATGACAATGTTCTTCCCTGCATGCCGGCGGCAATAAACTACTATCAACAGGTAGGGTGCATTGGATCTCTTCTATCCAAGCTTGTAGAGGCAGACAAGGGCGCCTTTCGACGAATTGGGATGACTGGCGGATCACCATAGCAGCTCTAACGGCTTGGGTTCTCGAATACGTTTCGTCATACTCTGCATCGCCGTGGTCCAAGACTCTGCAGCCACTGAGGTAATATAAAAGTTTGCGCGTGGCTCGAATGGGCGGTAATCCACCGGGGGATGTTCCAATGGACATGTCGGCCGTCTACCTATTCCCACAACATAGCGTGGGTTTTAGGAGGGGGTTGGCGGTCCATTACGATCAGTTGACGATCCAATTTGTGTAGCAACGTTCGCTCTATCCATTTCCGTTATTCGCCTGTCATGTTGCTGATTGGTCTTCTTCCGTCGAAATCTGGTTGATGCCATAACATTTCGCATCTACTTGTTATTTGCCTTCTCTGAGGTTTTTTCGACAACGAGCTAAACTGGTATCAGATTTCACAGCCTCCCTAGAAGGATCAGAAAGAAGACACGGCTCTATATCCGAGAGTGATCGGCTCAGACCAAGTTGGCGTTTTGGAAAGTGTTACTGATAAGAGAGGGACAAGCTCGAACGGTTGCCGAGTCGAGTGTAGCTCAAATGCTAAATGAACATTCGTAGTCGATTTCCCATCCCAACCTGCCGCGCTGGAGATCTCATATTGGAGAGTGTCTTGCTGCCAGCTTCGCACCTCTTTACATCTTGAGAAATAACCCCTAGTCATTCACCTTTGAAGCGTTCCAGCCGAAATTGACAAGTGGCTTCGCTATTCCGGTGAGGAAAAGCAAGCAATCAAATAACCCGGCCACGACTGTATCAGCTTGCTGATACTCTGTCATCGTTCTCAGCCCATTCCCACGGTACATAGCATCCACTATCAATCTAGCTTAAAGCTTTGCGAAGAACTTGAGTAATCCATGTCTTGAACTTACTCTCCATCCAAACCACGATTGCAGAGAGAGCAGCCTGGAGTTGATACATGCCGTATATCGTACTGCTGTTGCCGATTCGAAAGTCTCGGTCGAGAATATGCTGATAGGATTTAGCTTAACATAGTGAGAGAAAGGATAGAGAAAGCTCACGATTTCGGTCTGCGCGTCTACTACAAACATGAGAGTCCAGACTCCGTCTACAACCTGGATGATAGGAAGGGTGATGATTCGCTCCACGCCGCGACCAACTCTCATGATGCTGCGCATACTTTCATGCCACGCTGCTATCCAGACGCCTAGCTGGACATTTGCTGCTTCAATATTGCCAGCTGATGTTTTTGTTTCAATAAACACTGGCGCTGGGCGAGATTTGAGGGGGTAGTACGCCGTTTGGTTGATAGTCGCCGTGGGAGAGGACTTTGTGAACGTTTCGATGAGGGCCTCAAGATCCTTGTCGGGAGCTAGGACGAGCGCAAAGTCAACCATCTTATGGACTGACTTGGTCGCATTCGTCCGTGATGCTGAGCTACCCGTGTTCGGGACGCTGGAGCCTGTTTTCTGCGATGAGACCTCGTCAAAAGGCTGGCCAGAGAAGGAAGGACGGAAATCTGGGACGATTTGGGCCGATGTTATTGGCTCAACTCTAACGGAGGAGAAAGACGTGAGTTCATGGAGGAGAGGGTAATGGACCATGGTGTTCCAGGCTGCCTCAGAGCGATGCAGGTCAGATGACTCATTGGAGAGCTCTACAAGCTCCAGGATACGACGATGTCTGTCAGCGACAGAGCGGTTGGAGGACTGGGTACTTGTTCCGGCACTTGACGTATTGGCCGTTTCATCCGCTTGCTGCCACATGTAAGGACGAATATCCCTGGTATCCATGCCTAGAATATCGGCAAGAGTGGGCGGTAGGATCCCCTCGCCGTGCTCTGCCATGACGAGTGCGTCATAGAGATCCTGAACATCAAGTGGAAGCACGGCTCTCATATTCATCTCCTTCTTAAACCGCACTGGCCGATCAAGGGTCAGCAAGTCAGCCATCTTCCTGTATTGCTTTGACGGTGATGTGCTACGTGGTCGTTGGAGTGACGAGGCTGACGACCTGGTTGAATGGGGCCGCTGGTCCATTGCCGGCGTTGCGAAATGGGGCCGGGAGGCAAGGACTCCCGTGAAGACGGATGCTGGTGCTATCGAGGGAGAGGCAGAGGAGCCGGGCCTTTCGCCATGGGGGAAGGAGGGTGCTGGGCTCCCGAAGACATCGTCCGTGGTGTCCGCTCTGGCGCCTGGCCGTTGTGGTCGTCGAGGTGTCGTGTCGGGATCGGTGAAGATACTATCGGAGACATCTCCAAGTCGTTGGCGCTTTGACGGGCTCGACATGGAATATCTGATAGATGTACACTTCGCCTTGTTTAACGATGCGTCGTCAATGTTCGCAATGGTTCGCGTCGGGCCCTCGATTGAGAAAGCGTGATCGTCTGGTGGGATCGCGGTCAGAGTGGTCTGGATCCATGCGCGAATCGCATCAGGGTGCATTACGAAGGAGATCAATGTGCTGACGCAAGTGTTGCTTGTTGGTGCTGATGCTGTGTCCTAGGGCCTGGGAATGTTGGTGGGACCATTGTTGTAGTTGCAGTTGCCCCTGACGACGGGCGGGGACGCGGATCTTTGTTATTCCAGGCCGATAACGCCGAAAGCAACAGCTTTTAGTAGGCGGGCAATTAGAACGTTAGTCTTCACAGCTACTACTAATTATTATAGCTAAGTATGGGCTTCATAAATACTCTATCGGGTAGTCTAAAATATAAAAAGGAATTTTTATTATTATTAGATTGATATTGCAGTCGCAGCATGCTATGGCATATTGCGACAGCCCGAGTAATAATCACAACATGGCTAGCGCGCTGCGGAAGCGTGAATGGTGATAACACCAGGCGTGCAGGCGCCTCATGCCGTCCATGCCATGCAACCAAGTTGATAGACGTGTTCTTAGTGTCGGGACTTGGAAACTGCCTGTTGCTGAGCTGGAGGGCCCGTGTGCCTCTTCTTTTCCGCACGCAGACGCGGTGCCGGATCGGTATCTTCTGACCGTGCTCGATCCATGGTGATGCTTGACTCCCACAAGTCGTCCATTGTCAACGTTTTGATGAGTGCTGATGTTTGTGGTTGAACCATGGAAGTCCGGAACAGGGCCCTGCTGGTTGCTGGGGTGTAGGAGATGGCTTGCGGACTGGAGTCGGGGAAGCTAATTCCGGGGCGCATAGAGAAGCTTTGCCGGGATCTTCTAAGCCGTGAGTCGGGCGCTTTGGGCTTCCTGAACGATCAGAGGCTGAGATGACCGTCTCATGCGATCAACTGCCGAAACCTGGGGAAATACAAGGTTAGTTAAAAGCTCGGCTTATAGCCAGTAGGAATGAATGAATGCACTTCTCTCGTATCACCATTGTCAACTCTCCTGCCACAAAACCGCCAACTAGGATGTCTCATTATGAAACAAAGGAAACCATTTTGGCGCTTTCGAGGACACAATACACACACTAAACGGCTCATGATGCCATCTTCAAATCCAGAGTTTGCCGAGGTCAGAGCCATGCTTCTAATCACTGATTGATAAACAGTATCTTGTAAAAGCTGAGCATGTTCCGAACCCTCCTCTGTCTGCTGTGACATCGGCTTTTAAGCAGAGCCCGCCTCCTACGCCACCATCCACAGAGATTGAGTAGACCAAGAAGATCCCCATGCGAGACGATTACCATAGCGAGCTGCGCATCTCTCCACCATGTCACTGTCGTCAATCTTTCATACCGTCTAGCGCCGGAATATCGGTTTCCCGCTGGGCCTGACAACGTCTGGGATTCGACTAAATGGCTTGGCCAAGCTGACAACGTAAAAGGGAGCTCCTTTGCGTTGTCAGCTTGGCTTCTACATTGGCGGTGTATCTGCCGGCGAAAACCTCTCCACGCTCACGGCGCAGCGATGGATTGCCGAGAAGTGTACGCCCAGACTTTCAGGAGTCTGGGCGTGCATTCCTTACCTCTTGGAGGAAGAGATTGTGGCCCGTTCAGTACAAGGACTTTTATCTCGCCAGGGAACAGAACGCCGACTCGATGGTCATCGACAAGGAAGCCATGGACTTTGTGCTGGCCTTTCAGTCCGAACATCCACACACGGGTGTGCCTCCTGTCTGTATTTAGGTCGTCGCTCAGGGACCATGAAATTATCCATGAGAAAGCACTGCATGCACACGGGGTGAAGACGAGACTGGACGTGTACCCTGGCCTTCCGCACGCGTTTGACGGCATGTTTTGGGAACTCGATATCTCGTGAAAGTGCATGTCAGATATCTTGATAGAGATTAGCTAGATCATTGGCAAGGAGGTTGATAGCAAACTGTGTGAGGATCTAGTAGAAGAGTCGTATATCGCCACGCCTTCTGCCCGGCCGATTTGAGATGGAGGATAGGCTCGTTACACATGCTCAATAGTTCTAATAAATAGGGGATATTTCAGAGTGTCACATGGTATCTGTGTGACTAGCCTACCTAGGTACTATAGATGTGCTGTATCACACTCCCGCCCTCATCTCATAGCGGATACAACCATAGTCCAGCGCTCTTCCCACGCCCTTATTATTTGCTATTATTCGTTAGCACTTTGAAAATCATCTTTAACTGACACAACCGGATATGGCAAGGCACTTACTGCAATACTTCCAGAGGTCAGAGAAAACAACTTGGCAGTTAGGTTCGTACTTTTGGAGGAATGCCTCCGGGCTCCAGAGCCTCTGCTTGTTGTTGGGCAAAACCCTGCAGCCCTCGTTCCAGGAGATGGAGTAACGGAACCCAACACCGTGCTTCTTCTCCCACTGATCAAACATGCCTATCTTCTTGGACTCGTCCCTGTCCCACTCGACAGGGGCAATGTCCCGGTGGCAGGCAGACCAAGCTGAATCCCATACCGACGACTCGCTCACGTCAATGTGGCCGATAAAGTCAGCCGGGTTGTTGCACTTGAAGTTGCTAGCCCTCGGCGAGACCGGCGTTGCATCCGTCTTGGAGGGTTCGGCGGGCTTGGATGAAGTAGGCGTAGGCTTGGTAAAGGGCTTGATCTTGCCCTTCTCTGGGAGGCTGAATGGGTCGCTGATGGCACATTGCCCAATGATCTCGGCCATGGCTCCGTTGCAGTTTTCAAGACACTGTCCTCCGCCTGAGCCCGTCCACACAAACTCAAAGGCCCATCCGTCACACTCGACATCCCGTCGGACGATAGACCTCTTCTGCTCTTCCCTGCTGCCGATGGGGATCTCAATAGAGAGCTCTTTATCCTTATCCTTGTTTACCTCACTGCAAAGTCAAGGACGCTCCGCGCAAGGCATATGGAGTTCATTTGGGCTTCATCGCCCTCGCACTCGGCCTCGACATTGCTAATGGAATCAAACGAGATTCCGAGTTCGACGTACCATGCCTCGAAAAAGTCGAGTGACGATTGATCGGGATCCCCAGACTCAGCAGGCCACTCTTCCTCGGGGTCGCCAAACGCATTGTCGGCCTGGCCTTGTACGTCAATGACAGTCGTTGTGGTGCTCTGCTCGCCTGTCGCGCAAGATGTGGCGTACGAGCATTCGCCAAAGACGGTGGAAGTGTATCCCGACGCAACCGAGATGAACGACACGGTCCGAGTACACTCTGGCGGTTTCGTGAGAGTGCATTCAAAAGACTTAGCTGTTGAAAGATCTGGCTTGTCAGGGGTGAGCGTTGGGGGGCCAGGCGGAGGAGGTGGTGGGTTCGGGCCTGGGATGCCGAACGGGATCCAAGACAAACCGCCAGGGAAGATGATGAGAATGAGGCCGTCGTCCCGAGTAGTCGTCCTTGTCTCGGTAACAGTTTCGTACTTGGTATATCTCGTTGGACTGTAGGTGATGAGCCCACTGTCCGTTCCAGTTACGGTAACAAGGCCCGGCCCTTCAGAACTTGTTGTCTTTGGCGGGTCGGAGGGGGACGGGGGTTGAACCGGTGGTTCATTGTCGGACGTTGTGGACAAGTCCGCCGCCAGATCTGGGTATCTGGAAGCTTGACACCAGCTGTGCGCCATAGTACACCGACATCGCGAAGGCCTACGGTCACGTGGGTGACATGCTGGCCAAGACTATCAAGGATCTTGATATTGTTGTAGAAAAGCGCCCTGGCAAAAAGCCCATCAAAAACCAGAAGACATGGGATCGCATTGGTAGAGCCATGGGTCCCATGTTTGGCTTCGTCCCTGATCCCAACAAGGTTAAGACCAAAAACGACCAGTACTGGAAAGAACTTTAGTGTAAGTCGAGCATTCAACTGCACTCCATGGCCGCCTTGAGCACTTGACTAACGGCCGGTCTGCTAGACGTCTATGACCGAATGAACAATGCTTTTCAGGGGAATCAGGCCTTGAAGGTCGGCTATGGCAGTAAACAGCCTACCATCCTGTGCAGCGATAATCGGTGGGAGTGGAAAGACATAGACGCGGAGGATCCCTTACTCCCAGGTACGGGAAAGAAGCTTAAGGACGGCCGGAGTCAATATCGGACAAGGGAGTGCAGTGGCCCGGGGCCTATTACTGGGATGGGCGGCTGTGGTGGCGCAACGGACCACGCAAGATTCCTTCAGCCTGTACACCAGGCACCATGGGCTACACCAAGACCGACTTGGACATGATACAGCTTTGTGGTTTAATTCTCAACGACGACAAGGCTATGAAGGGATCCCCAACCCTGGCATCTGGCTCACTCACAGACCAGAAGCTGGACCAGTGGAGCGACACCTTTACAAGGACGGAAGTGGTAAATATTCATCACACGAAAAGTCATTGAGCAAGACGGAGCGTGACGACCAAGGGTTGACGAGGGCTACCACCTGTGAGTTGAAACTCAACCGCCACCACCACCCAGGGAGGGATGTGCAACTTACATGACGGATAGACCGGTTCAACAACATCCTCAACCTCGCCACAAAATTCAACTCCAAGAGGGCTGCCCAGAGGGCCGGGCCAGACAAGTGCCTCTTCAACGCCGACTCGTACAGCCTTTTCGGCACAATGATGTAAGCACGGCTTCTTCTCCCATTCTCCCCGCTCCTCTTCCCAACAACTAATGCCCTTTTCACAGGTATTTAGACGCCTACGATTGGTCTACTGGGAAGGCACGACCTGTTGAAAAGCATAACAAACCTCCTGCGGTTCCGACTGCAACTTCAACCAAGATATAGGCTTTTGATATTAGTAGTGTACTCAGGTGCTAGGTTAAGTGGCCGCCAGAGCTGGGACTTGAAGCATTATATGTTCATACAACCGTGCCAACTGTAAGGCTTTGGCCATTCTCAAGCAGAGGCTTGCATTCTTCTAGGACATGTTGTTTGAGACTGGTACGCAATGCATAGAACATGGGAATACTATCACGACTACCTAAGTAACTTAGTATTCAAGTTTTAGTGCAGGTTCGGCTACTAGTTGTTAATGGTGCGGGGAATGTTTTGCTTTTAAAGCAAGGGAACGAGGAGATTATCTGTCTCAAAAGAAGGTCCGTCTTTGCGAATCGTAGTTTGGTCGCACTCCCTGTGTCTCTATCCACAACTGCATCGGCATCTCCCATTGACTAAGGGCTGCTTTAAACAACATGTTTGCCCTTGCCGTGGTCTTTGATGCCTGGTATCGCGATTTACCCTGGTATCTCAGTGTCTCTTCATGATCAACGCAGCCTCAGAGGCGGCCTATCATCCCACAGGATCCACCAGTAGCTTCCGGTTGAGGTCTCTAGCTCCAGCTCCTGGCCGTAGTTAAGATCTTGATCTATACTGATCTATAAGAACAATGCCAAACCTGTTCTATTTTTTATTCCTTGCCTGGGCTATGGTCCGCGGCGGTGTTCACGACCATGTTCTACCAGATATCTTTATTACACTACTCACTAATATATCCAGGTCTCATCACAATTGATCACGTTCCGGTCTCAAATTAGCATGGATGTCTAAGTACGGCCGCGGGTCTTGCGGAAATCTTTTTCACCTTAAAAAATTAACTTTCCTGTCATAAGTTGCGGCGGGCAACACCCCTATCCTCGTGATTCATTATGCTTCTCGCGTTCTTGCAGATGTTCTCTATGTTACTGGCCTGGACGGTGGGAGGGCTTGCCGATCAAGCAACCTAGGAATCGCGGTGTTCGGACTCTGCCCATTGTTAGTGCTCAGTCTTTTTGCTCGGGGTACCGCTCCTTGCCCAAGAATTCCGGGAAAGGAGCGGAGCATCTTGTTGGAACTTAGTAAGCTGGTGAGGGTGAGAGTAGTGGCACTAAACTACTATAGTATCAGGTGGCCGTGAGCAAAAGGGGCCAAACGTGAAAACAGTTACAAGCACAAGTTCTACCAGGCGTTTCCCATGAGACAGGAATTAAACGATGGTTTCTATTCCAGGCGACCCAGCAGACTAGCAGCGTTAGAAGCAGTGAAGATGTTAATGGTGTGGTTTAGGGTTGGCCCGAGCATCACTATGGTAGGAATTCTAGGAGGTGGGGAGAAGAGAACCGAAGAAACTCTGGCCAAAATGAAAACGAGTCAATATGTTGTCCTCGTGAGTACAACGTACTGGTCCGTCCGGGGACTAATATGTTGATCCCTACCCGCAGTTGTGCTATGATGAGAGCACAGCCAGCGGTTCAAAGGACAGAACTGCCAAACATGTAAAGAAAAAGTGAAACGTGAGGTCATAATAGCTCATATATTAGTAGATGGGCCAAACACTCAAGTCGACAGGAGATCGAAGCCCATCAAGACAGCAAAGCTGGGGTTACTCTGAATGTTATGTCCTCACGAGCGAATATGATAAGCACCGAATGAGCCAACAGGCCCATGGCGGGGTACATACAGATACCAGAGCCCGCACAGTGATTTCTGATGGTGCTTAAGATAAGAGTGGAGGCATTGGTTATTGCAACAGCTGTCGTGCTGATTTCAACAAATGAGATATGATCAAATTACTGTGCCATCTTGATGATGCCCTCAAGGAAGCTTTTCTCGGCTTGGAATGAGATAAAAGCTTTCAATATCTGCTACACTTCTCAATATAATACTGTGCAGGTTGTCAATTAATAGATAGTACAGCGTCTGTCGTTGTGGATTTGAGTCCGGGCAGGAAATGGCCCAGATACCGCGATGGGGTTTTTATTATTACCGTTTGACAGCAACAACGAATCATATGATTATTTGCGTCTAGTAGTGCTTTGGATCATTATCTACATTGGGAAATAGATTGGATTGCGTGTCTAATTCCGTTGCCTACGGTTCTTGGGAATAAATTGTTCAAGACCACACTGCGCCTGCAACACGTATCAATCACTACCATGGGTTTTCAGCCATGTGAAGCCCTTGATCAGGTGTAAGTTGGGACAGTTCTCAACTACGTTCAAGGACCATTCTCTGCTAAACTTATAGCCTGTAGAGGCATGACACGGGTGCCATGGCTGTTAGTGTCGTTGTCTCTGGGGCGCCGTACCAAGCGTTAAATAGGCGAAATCGTATACATAACGCTAACACCTTCTAGCTTATCCTACGAGATCATTGAATGAAAGATCATCTGCTAGAAATTTGTTTCAGAGATTTGATGGGTCGTTCTGCGACGTTGAGCCTCCCGAAGCCGGCTATTTCAAGAGCCGGTAAGGAGAGATAAGTTAGGGCTTCTTTATTGAATGCTTACTGGGCAGACAGGGGAAATCTTGTCTCCTCGCATTTACCAGAATCGATTTATGGACGTTGTTTATCGAAATGCCGTCGCCAAAGTGAAGGTAGCAATTCGCTTAAGTGGAAACCCTAACTTCGCACATTGTAGTTCATCCGATAGATGTCGTAGTCAGTGAAGCGATAACAACCACTTCATCAGACTCAAAAGCATTATGTAACCCTTCCTATTAGGCCCCTATTAATACATTAATGACCGAGTTACTCCCAGTACTAGGACTCCCGAAGATAACCAAATGTCGGTCGCCTTTTCAAGTTCCAGATAAACCACCTCACACATTTGGTTCCGACAGGATTGTGGTAGGAATTTTCAAGACGTAAGTTTTATACCAAGGCCAAAAGACTTCGAGCGACCAAGCTCGCAATCGGCGAACACCAGCAATAGCCTGAAAGGTCTTCAATGGCGTTTGCGTTGACCCGAATGTGTCGCCAGTCCACAGTGTCTACACAAGAGTTAGCATGCAGGTCTTTGGTGGAGGCCCATCAGCTCTGGGAGATAGCTTACAGTCTTTCCATTCCGATAAGATGTCGCCACAAATTTCCACTCGTGGCCGTGAATAAAGATACCGGGAATAAACGGCAGTTTATGCAAATCATCCCCTGCAAGCTCTGATAGTAGCTTCCATTGTGCGGCTTGCCAGACTCCCATCTGTAGTTGGGCCTTTTGCTCGGATTCGCCGCTTCGTTTGGTCTCAATACTGACTGAGAGGGGGTGAGAACGCAGAGGCGGATAACTAGTATGGTTGATGGAGTTGTCGGTAAGTGTCCGACGAAGATTCAGAGCTTCATTCTCGGTTGTGGACTGATCACCATCCTTGCTTGGATCAAGGTGAAACACGTAATCGACCCTTTTCCCTTGAAAGTTGTTTATCCGGTAACCAGGGAGGATGCTCGCGCTCGTGCTACCAGCAAATGTCAGTCATTGTGTGTCGTCGTTCCAACGAGCTCAGAGTCGACTGACCATGGGCAAAACCCATCGAGTTGACGGCCCCGAGGCCTTCTCCCGTAGAATACGGCTCGGAGTAGAGGCGTATGAACAAGGTTATTCCAGCCTGCTTCCTCCTGCTCCATAACATGACAGTCCTTGGCGTCGCCCACAAATTGCACTACTTCGTCCAGTGTGAGCCTATGGTTCCCATCAGGAATACTATTTAAAGCAGCACCGAGTGGACGCTCCGTTGGTCTAGATGAATCGGCAGAATGGTCAAATACCCTAGGAAGAAAGACAGCAAAAGTACGGGATGAGCCTTTGAGCTGTGATATTTCGGGCTGCGTGAGGTTAGCTACAGAGATTGGGCACAGAGCAAAGCGATATTGCAGACCTCAAGATACCCAGGAACGACGCAACCTCCAGTTGCAATAGTCTCCATGTCGGTGCAAAGTTCTGCCAAAGCATCGGGAACATCCGGGTCATCCAGGTCGAGTTGCTTTCGATCGACTCCACTGGGGTAGAGGCCAAGGGTGGAAAACATCTTGCTGGGAGACGAATTATTTGATGCCTGGCTACTTCGATATGATAAAGAAGAAGTTTCCGAGTTACGCAGAGACGGTGCAGCTCCTCTGCTAGGCCGAGTTGGTGTCTCGTCGTCGTCGTTATCGTAAGGGGATGCATGTGTCCCCAACGCGGACCCAGCCCCAAGTTTCCGTCTCTTATTCGAAGGCGTGATGGGCGGCATCTTGGAGATCTGCTTGCTCTCTAGCGACTCGCTCTGAATAGGTTGTTGCTGCGACGTTGGCGGCGAGAGGGGGGCATGCGAAACTGCATGGGGTCGTTTCCTCTTATTTCGGATGTGCTCTTGAAGAGCGGGCCTTGTCCCAGGGGAGAGCAAGTTGTCGGGTACGCTATCAAGCCAATTAAGGACGCGAAGATCAGAGCTGCTCATGGTCATGTGTAGTGATCATGACCGAGATGCACGGTGATACCCGTGGCTCTATTGGTGATGATGCAGAGTTGAAATGGGAGTGTCCGCGGGGCGGTTGACGCAGCAACACATGACGGGACGCGCTGACTACACACGGCTGAATAAGCAGCCTATGGCGCTGCGACACTCCGCCCGAAATTTACACGAAGACTCGCCTCATTTTAGGCGAGCCTATTATAATCTGCTAAGCTCTTCTTACTGATCCTACTTATCTTATATCTCTCTTATCATTTACAAATCCAATGCTTCGTGGAATTTCGTACTTAAGCACCTGATTGTATTAGGAGATAAAATCATTAATCTTAATATAGAGAGTTTCTTTTTTTATTATTTTTTTTGCGCAGCAATTTAAGAGTTATATAATCCTGCTCTTAGCAGCTAAGTTAGAGTACAGTCGCGTGTGGCAAGCAAGACCGAAAACAAACCCTCAAGACTCTAGGTTAGCAGCAGGCCACAAGCTCATCTCATCCATCGCTTGCCCAGCAATCTGCCGCGAGTCTAGGCACCCCTAGGGGACATTAAGCCCGCCATCATTGATCCCAATGTCGGGTATGTACGATATTGTGGTTCGATCTTCTGGTTTAGTTGACCTATCAAGGGCCGGGCTTCAACTACGAATTGGGTATATTCACTTCTCCAATCCCAGCTCCTCCGTTGTGCAGAGAATCGCCCGCCATCATTGCAAGCTTCATCGTGAGCGGTCGCAGATGCTTCCCTGAGAGATCACCTTCACTGCCGTCACCTAGACCTAGAGGAGTTGAACAGGGCTGAAACTTGACTGTGTTGGTCTAGCTGATTGATCGTGCTATCTTTGCGCGAATCCGCCCTTGGCCCTACTTGGTGACCCTGGGTAAGCACAATCCCTACACTATATGGTGGGAGTCGATGGTCAACCGGGACGGTAGCAACCTACTTACATATGCATCCACGGCCGGAAAAAAGGGTCAGGCGATCTGGCCCTCGGGTAACCATTGCCTGCCAACATGTCAAAGCAAGAGAATCAAGTGTGATGGCACAAAACCTCGAGTAAGCACCAACTCCAACGGATGTGTTGAGAACAAGTTGAAGACGTTACAAGAGCGTCAGGATCCGAGCCCGGGCAGCTCACAGACTTAGGCCCTGTAGAGCCTATCCATGGCGTCAATGCCGTCGGATCGAGCCCCCCCAACGATGCCGCTTTAAAAACCATAGATTTCTCGCATTTATATGGTACAGAGGGACTGACAAGTCTGCATAACTTTGAACCTCCAGCATTCCCCAACGATGACATCTGGCAAGAAGTCTCGGTCTTTCCGCCCGAGCAGTTTCCACTTCTAGACAACACCGAATGGTTACAGAATATCCCAGGAAGAGAGGCCACGCAGTCTTTACTACCATTCTCTGTAGGACAGACACCATCGAGCCAGTTTCCGAGCGCTCTTAATGACCTCGCTTCGGTCATGGGCGATCTAAAGCTAGATGAGGAGTCAGGGGGCCCGCGATACTTTGGCCCTAAGAGCAATTTGCACATGGTACCGCTCCCCTTGTGAACCTCCTCTTCAGACAGTACCATGTGGGGGTTTGAGGATATTCCGATGGTGTCCTTGACGCGTCTTCCGATCAAACAGGATGAGGCTGCTCTGGCTTCTTTCTGGACCAACGTTCACTGCTATTTGCCTGTCTTCGGCCTAGGGCCATTACCAACCACCGTTAGAGGGCATGACGGGCTAAACATGGTCACCTACATGGCCTTGTCCCTGGTCTATCTCTTCCAAGAGGCGGCGGCAATGCCAAGCTCTGAGGACAAGACCTGTTTTGCTCTGCAGTATTATCTTGAACACTTCACGTCTCTGCTTGGCCGTGAAGTCGACCACGTCTGCCTGTCCAACATCCGCCCATTCCTTCTTCGAAGATATCTTGCAACCTTTGAAGGAAAAATCGAGTCGGCAACCATTTTTACTGGTAGGTCAGCACCTGCACTGAGCCAGCCTGCCACGGACGGCGACACCGCGGCGAGCACATCACACTACTACTGCCGAGAGTCGGCGAAATACATATCGTCACTGCTGAAGAAATACAGGCAGCATTTTGATAACAGAGTGATGGACTTCATGGCCATTCACTCGGCTTTCACTGGTGCGCTGGTGCATTTCGTCCTTCTTGAGCATCCCCACCTTGCAAGCTACGATAGCTCTATCTGCGGCTTTAAGATCATCATTGACACATTAAGATGGATCATGTTGTGGTCTGGATAGGCTTGAAAGGTCCATGAAAACATCAAGAAGATTGCCTTTGCATGGGGCATCTCCCCTGTGAACTCAACCACATTCTGGGCAGCTAGTATGAGCTACACCAACCATGATCTGGGTGGAGAATTGGACGAAAAAGGCTGACAAACTGCGGCGATGGGTGTGCAGTTGGTCTCTCGCGGTAAACATGCTCCAGTAGGTCGTGGAAGCATTATGTTGCTGTTCGTCATGCTAGTCACCCCAATGGACAGCCCTTTGAACCGGTACGTCGGGGACGGGCCGGGGAGGTATCGAGACCATGACGCAGGAGCCGAGGCGTGCAGAGTCTGAGTGGATTGTCCAACGTCAATGTCGGGAGAGGAAGCAGGCTCAATGGGTGCATCGACCTTTGCTCCCTTGACTGAGGTGAAGTCGTCCACGATGAGGTATAGTCAGCAGAAAAAGAGATGCTGGGCGGGAAGTAATAGTGGGTTGGCTGATGATCATTTCGGTCAGTAACTGCCACACCTTTAATACTCGTCTCATCTAGAAAGGCTTGATGTGTAAGATGAAGCCGAGCTTGCGTATCTACATGGTGGCCAGCCGCTAATATGGGATAAGAGACGATAAGAGATAACTGACTTGGCATTGAAGAGCTCATGAGAGCCAATCGGAATGCACAATCCATACGGGAAATCTAATCATTTACTGAAGATCAAGTTGACTCCTCAATGGGAAAAGAGCATGAGGCAGCATTCAACAAGGGGAAGCGGCGCCCAGTGTAAATCCGCCTCTAATCGCTCCAGCTAGAGGGAACTGAAAACTACCCAGGCAGATTCCAACATGAGAATCTGCCGCTCAGTATAGCGTAGAGGAAAAGTCCGATAACTGAGACTCGCTTTTGTTATGTGTAAGAGGCGCCCAGCAGGAGGCCCTTGGTCTATTTGGCAACGCAGATCCAAGGTGCGAAGCGATTAGTGGTCTGAATCAAGATTCTCGACTATGGTTTATGTATCGAAACCATGGAAGTGCCCTTGGAATAAAAATCGCCGTCTCCTTTGGAGAGTCTGGTCATCTTAGAATATAAAACCATAAACATTCTCCTCACGCTCTAGGTCCCATGATCTTTGAATTATGGCATCGATCTTGTCTGTATCCGTTACTCCCCCGTATGCAGCCAAGGATCGCATTTTAGTGTTAAGCTCAGCTCTGAATGTGAGATATCAGTTGCCATCCAAGGACAACCACGGGGCTTTCGTACCTTGTCAATGTAAATTCGGGATCACCCTTGGCAAAATGCACCGATTCAGTAAACGTTTGCCCTGATTTAGTGGTAACAACAACAGTGCCCTGCCATTTTTCAGGAAATTCTCGATCGATTGCAGCGTCATACTCCATGGTTACGCGCTTCTGGAATTCTCGCAATGATGGATCTCTCAACGCATCTTCCGTAAAGTCGGTAATCATTGCTTGGCCATTCCGGGCCGCAACGGCGAGAACAAATCCCATAGAGAACTTGCTCTGATGAACAGTTTCGCCAAGGCCGCTCAAGCCGAGTACGCTGAAGGCTGCGCCATAGGTCCGAGTAACCACAGATTCAATATCGTCAAAAGCAATGCCGTGCTTTTCCATCAAGATCAAGAGAGCGTCAACACTGGGATGCGTGTGCCGACAAGATGAGTGCCACTTGAAACTAGATCGAAGAATGGCAAAATCAGTGCCTAGGTTGCGGTTAATAGCCTCTGGGTTCGTGGCTCCTGTGGTCATTGCGACACCCATGGCACGTGGGCCCTCGAGGATTTCTCGCGGTCCTAGAAGACCATCTCTGGCAGAGTAGGCGGCGAAGATACCTTCAAAACACGCTTTGCCCGTATGCACTTGTTTGGAATGCGTTGCATCCAACAGGAACTGCCATAAGCCTGCCGCCTGAGTTCCAGCCGTGCCCATGGCAGACAAGGTCTGGTCCATATCAAGCCATAAGAGGCGGGCTGCGGCAGCAGCAGCACCAATAACCCCAGCTGTTGCAGTCGTATGGAATTTCTAGTTTTTCTTCAGTAAATGTATCCGTGCAAACATCAAGTCTAACGGTTATAAGATGTAGGCTCACCTCGTAGTGACTCTTCCCAAGATACTCTCCCGTACGGCAGCCGACCTCGTATCCCACGACGCAAGCTGTAATGAATTCCTTTCCACTGGCGCCTGTATCTTGGGATACAGCCAAAGCAGCGGGGAATATGACGGTTGCCTAAGTCGCTCAATAAGTTTGCTTAGAGGCGTGTGAATAGGGTCATGGTACGAGACTTACCGGATGCGTAATACTTCGATTATGGAGATCGTCCTGTTCGACGACATGAGAAGAAGCGCCATTGATCAAACTGGCAAAGGCCGGTGACGTAGTGAAGTTCAAAGACCCGTCCACCAACTCGCTGCTCCCAGTGGAAGGGCCCATTTGAACCGCAAATCGCGCGATGGCAGACACGGCAGGGTGGTTGCGACCAGCCACGGTGCAACCGAGCCAATCCAGAAAAAGAGCTTTGGTTCGGTCAACGACATTATCTGGAATGTTGTCAAATTGTAGAGTAGAAGCCCATCGAGCCAACTGTTCGGTCCGCGTCTCGCAGGCAGTGGATGAAGTTGGTTGAGACATGGTAGATAGCTTGCTTAGTATGAGGGGAGTTTGTGGCCTTGAGTAAAGTTGTCAGTGATATGCTTAAGCAACATACGCACTTTCACAATGTAAAGAGAACGTCATGTTGGTCAAGGGGCTGCCGATGTCGACCCCAATACGAGTAAAGCCGACTTTGCTAGTAGCCGAGTTCGGCTACTCTAACCTGATCCAGGAAGATATGTTAGAACCACTCATGCGTGTCTCTATCAGTCCGAACAACCCTTCCGCAGTCCCGCCCGTCCCACCTCCCCCGCCTATCCCACCTAGGTAGCCGAATATCTTGATTCCTCGACCCCCAGCCGCTCTCCTTCGTTGACTTCTAACAGCCTACATCGTGTATGAAACCCTGGTATCCACTGAAAAAGGATTCTCATCACAATGAAGCCGATGATAAGGTCACGAGCGCGGCAAGCATGTCGAGCGTGCAATAGCCGTCGCGTCCGATGCAATGTTGTTGAGACCCAGCCTTGCTCAAATTGCAGAGAGCAAGAGATTCCCTGCGAGTTACGCGAGTCTCGGAGGGGTCGATATCGAAGGCGCGTCTCGTCACAGAATCCCAGCAGCTCCAACAACATCAACCGTGAGCATTCAGAGCAACAGGACCATCACGCCGTTGGACAGCAAGACGTCAGCGTTACTACTGTCGGCTCGGCCATCAATTGTCAGCCTGCATGGCAGCATCACCAATCTGGCCCTCGTCTCTCGACGCCCGAGTTTATCAATCCAAGTTTCGCCTCACCCACAGCCCCCTCAGCATCTTCCCTTACCCAGCAGGAGAAAGAGACACAGGAAGACTGCGGAATATCGTGGGTACCACCACCGTCCCAGCCGCAGCAACACGATGACATCCCAAGTTCTCAACGTCACGGCAGGCGCGAGGACGAAGAGACTGTCTTCCTCGGCGAGTCGGCCGCCATGAGATATCTCAATGTTACACAACCTTCGCCAGTAATGCAGGGTTTTGTCCATCGAATTCCCGAAGCTGCGACCGCAAGGTGCTTGACCTCGCAATGGGAACTAGAGCGGAACCAAGCTCGTCTACGGTTGCTGGAACTCGAAGGCGCCTTTTCGTTTCCTGACAAGCCCGCTACGCATACAGTCTTGACGGCGTACTTCCAATGGTTCCACCCATGCTTTGCCATCGTGGATGAGCCGGATATCTGGGATCAATACAACCAAGGGATCCTATCACCACTTTTGCTACAAGCAATGCTCTTTATCGGTGTGATTCACTGCTCCGAACAAGACTTGCAACAGGTCGGTTTGGGTTCCCGCCCGCGAGCCAAGTACATTTTATACAATCGAGCCAAAAGCCTATTCGATGCTGAAGCTGAGCCCAAACCGTTAACTGTCATCCAAGCCTTATTCCTCATGAGTTTCTGGAGGGCTGGCGCTCTCTTGCAGAAAGATACACGGCACTGGCTCGCTATAGCCGTGAGCCAGGCACAAACAAAGGGCCTGCATCGTTTCTCGCGAGACACCAACGATAAAGTGTACAAACTACGAAAGCGGGTGTGGTGGGCCATATATGTTCGTGACAGACAGTGTGCAGCTGCCTTCGGTCTCCCGAATCGGGTCAGAGATGAAGATTGCGATGTTGAAGCCCTCAATGAGCACGACTTCCAACACGCTTTCGACCCATCTGTGCCTTCGTCCCGTGTAAGCGAGGCCATCTCCTTCATCTTGGGTATGATATATCTGTCTCGAATGCTTGGCAGAATTATCCATTGGGATTACCTGCCTTCGAAGCGCCTGTCGTGCAAAGAGCGTGACGAGCTGAAGAGTTCACTGGTCGGGTGGAAAACCTCACTACCAGCCTGCATGCAGCAATTGTCTGATGGAACAGACAACAGGACGGGATTCTTGGCGAGTATGCTCCAGCTGGCATACAACAACCTGCTCATTCTTCTTTTCCGTTCGGATTTTAGCAGTCTGCAATCTTCGGATAGTAAGATTGCGATCAAAGCTGCAGCATCCAATTCTACTATCATCGAACATATGATGGCCGAGAACCAAATGTGTCATGGACAGAGCCACATCATCTCCCACGTCTTTCACACGTTGTGTATTCACACCCTTCACCTCAGGACCCTTCAAGGGGGCCCACGCCTTGTGGCTGAACACCGAGCCAAACTCTGTCTTTCGAGCCTACAGGAATTGCAGCGAACATGGGAGTTCACGAACTGGATCTTACAGTTATTTTTCCAATATCTTGATCGGCCAACAGCGTTGAGTCTGCAGTTGAGAGACAACAGCGGTCAGGTAGTGGCCCTTGTTCCGCAAAACGATACTGCTGTTCCTGCTGGATCACAGTCTAATGGTCACCAGCTCCGTGGGCAGGATGAGAATCTAATAGGCCGCCTTCACAAGGATACCGATGTTACTTGGTCTACCGATGTTGAAGATGTTGGTCGATTTCTTCACACAGAAATCGAAGATCGATTCGTCCATGGAGAAGGAGGGGCAGTCGACTGGTTTATGGCCGACTTGTTTAATAATGCTTTCCCGCCATAGGCGGAGATGTCAGTCGATATATAGTAAATTCCTCTGCTAAGAGACGTTTAACAAAGCGCCTCAGTCTGTTTGGATCGCTTAATATTAGTAGGACCTCTGACGTGAGAAACCCCAATTGCTTGATCTGACTTGACGACTGAATGAATGCAAGACCTACGGGCAAATTCCGATGCTAACGGTTTCTTGGATGTGAAGATTGGGATATGTGGCTGAAGCTGGCAAGTATCAAGATGAAGGCCCGGTTCTCGTCAAAGCGGCTCAGTAAGGGACATTAATATTGTTAACGGTCAAGGAATATGCAAATGAGTGACTGTGTTGCAAACTATCTATTTATATCCCGACATTATCGGTTAGGGTTCAGGTCTCCAGGAACATCCAAGCTAGGCGAGATCTCCCAACTCTTTTCTTGTTCCCTGGCAGCCTTCTCAAATAATACCATCAAAGCGCCTCAACAGAAGCCTTAAGCCTCTCAAGCCCCTTCTGGATAGTTGCCGAATCCAAAACCTTCTTCCTCCCATCACTCTTGTCATCGGCATCCCGAATCTGTTGGAACTCTCGACAATACAGTGTCTTTCCATCCTCCAGAGGGAATGTCGTAAACACTGCGACCCATTTAATTTTGCCATCTCCCTTCTCGTTGCCAGACGAGTCTCTGACTCCATCCTCTCCGGCTACTGACCACAGGAACCCCGGAACGTGGGCCACGACGGTGTAGTATTTTGGGATTGGCACCGGCGACAGAGGGTCAATGTTTGCCTTGACATCTTCCCAGAGGATATCTCCAAGCTGAGAGGGGGCATTCTCTTGGCCCTTGAGGACCTTCGTGGAGTGTGCGACAGGCAGCCACTTGTTGAGGTTGGCCCAGTTTGTCACCCAGTCAAAGACAACAGTATGGGGCTTATCGACAACAATGCGATTCTCCACAAAGAGAACATTCTTGCTGTCGGCGATCGGGGAAGTGTAAAGTGCCTGTTGGGAAGACATGGTCGGTAGATTTCTTAGATTGTCCGTTTTGAGAGTATGGTATGAGGTTGTATGAAGATGGTTTGAGACAAGTTGCTATATGTCGAAGATGTGTTTGAGAAGAACTCAAGAAATAAAAATGTCGACTCCTGTGCCAAGTACCGCATATATACTTGGGGACGGGTGTGGACCTTGCCAGATGCATCACGGATCTACTTTTACCTCGGCCGAAGAGTAGGACCAGCCTTGGGATGCATATCCTTGACGCTCACACTAGTCGCCTAATAACATCATCATGGAGTGTTACTTCGATAGCCGATTTACAAATCGCCTCTTTGATTGTCGCCGTTTTGTTTGCTTTCACCGTTTTACCTGCTTTCCTCAAAACCCAAGATCACACAGCGGGGTGAGGCTGAACTCAGCAAGCCATGTACCTGGCTTTCTACCTCGCCAGAAACCCCCTATGACTTGATTGAAATGCTCAAAAGTCATGATCACTTGTGATGTCATAGTAAAGGGCTTTACTTGTCACCACTTTCTTAGCTGTTATCAACTCATCCGACTTTGCCACTCTTTTCGGATGGGAGTATGTTGGAACCAGGACTGCAGATTCATAACTCTCTAAGCTTTCCGATAGTAGACTACGTGACTTACCGGATATTGGAGAACTTGAGCACAACCTGCGAGCTTCATCTTTGTCAAATACAATAATTTGTGACAAAAGAAGTAAAGATGGGGCGGTTCTTTTCGGCATTACACTCTTTCATAAACGCAATCATGGCTACATAGCCTCACAATTTCCGCAGATCAAACCAGGGCGTCCAATCACATCATGAGGGTAACGTAACACACACAGGACGAAATAAAGTCGAGTCAAAGCGGGGTTCCGAGGTATGTAGTAGGCGGCGCTTCTTCCCTCCGGAACGTCGGAATCTGATGAACGGACATGAATAGCCTAAGATGATTGCCGGCTTTACCGGAAAGTGACTCGGAACTTGTCCTTTATAGTTGATACCCGTATTGTTCGCTACATAAGAGGTTGTAAGAGACTCAAACTGTGCCGAGTAATTGTCCTCTACGCGCTTCTTTGCAGCTTCCCTTGATAACCTCCCATCCTGATATCTGAACATTTAGGACTATAGTCCGTTTTTGCTTCCATTATGCCATCCGATATCCCAGCCCAGGCCCGAGCCCTCGTCCGCCAGGGAGTCGGCAAGTCTGTTAGAACCACCATTCAGCTTGTGGATGTACCCAAGCCTGGTACCGGTGAAATACTTATCAAAGTCACCTGGACTGGGGTATGTGGCACCGACAAAGCACTACTCTTGGATGAATGGGAGGAACTGGGCATACGTATGAAACCTTCGTCTCAAGGCATTGCTGGCCATGAAGGCGCTGGCGTGGTCGCATCTGTGGGCTCGGAAATGCAGCAACGATGGAAGGTCGGAGATCGCGCCGGTCTGAAATGGGTTGCTAGTACTTGCGGTCAATGCAACTTCTGCGCGGATAGGGCTACCGAGATCCATTGTCCTCATCGAAAGGTCAATGGCTCTTCCATTCCAGGGACATTCCAGGAATATTGTCTTGCTGATGGCCGACATGCTGTCAAACTCCCTGAAGGTGTGGCAGACGAGGAAGCTGGACCGATAATGTGTGGGGGGGTTACTGCTTATGCAGCGTGTAAAAGGTATGTTGGAACAAGTTCAAGTGTAGCAGACCGCAGCTTACATGTTCTTCAGATCAGCAGTTAAGCCAGGCCAGTGGATTGTAGTACTCGGCGCTGGTGGTGGTCTTGGCCATCTCGCAATCCAATATGCTCGAGCTATGGGCATGAGAGTCATCGCTGTTGATGGAGGAGAGGCCAAGCAGAAGCTTTGTTTGGAGCTTGGTGCAGAGCAATTCATTGATATTCAAAAGACTAACGATGTCAAGGGAGAGGTCAAAAAGACCACGACATATGGCGCTCATGGCGTCGTGGTAACCGCTGCGAATCGGATAGCCTATGAGTCAGCGCCGTTCTTACTTCGACCTCGAGGCACTATGGTGGCTGTTGGCCTCCCGAAAGATAAACTCGCTATTGTGGGCGCAGCTCCAATGCTGATCGTCATGATGCAGCTCAATATCGTCGGAAGTGTTGTCGGAAGTTCAATGGAAATTGACGAAGCTCTTGATTTTACAGCAAGGGGTCTTGTTCGTGTAAGGAACCTGTCTGATTCTGTTTGAAATTCGCTAATGATTCTACAGCCTATTCTTTCCAAGGGGAAACTAGGCGATCTCGACTTCTGGCTGAAGCAGATAGATTCAGGGCAACTGGCTGGTCGTGCGGTACTTCAGGTTCATGGGAACGAATAAGCACATGTATTGATTAGTCGACACAATACGTCTGTTCCTTCCCTTCATCTGTGCTATGACGTTTCTTTCCCGCATGACTCTGCAAATAGATGGGTTACATGGGGATAGCCTTAGGGAGCAAACTGTGTTGACTGAATCATGGCTCGAGCATTTATCTTTCAGCTTGCAGCTATCTGTATGGCATCGCCTGTGGACGCTGCTTGGTACCGTCCGTTGTAATCCATTGGGGCACAGTTAGGCCAACAAATCCAAGTATCATACCTCTGGGTTGGCTGTGTCGAGAGTTGATTGGCTACGGTGGCTGAAGGAATCAAAGGATGTGTGACCCATCGGCCCCCTTCCCCCACACCCCATAAGCTTCATACCCCGGACCGTTACCCCGGACCGTTACCCGTTACCCCGGACTTGACCCCAGACTCAAACCCCGAGCCGTGGGGTACTCAAGATGGCTACGAGTTAGGCTAAGCACAAGAAGCCGATTCAATTACCTACTTTGAACGAAAACGCGTGCCCCGCAGATTCGCCGTTTGCTCAATACAGCCGTCTTGGTCTGTCCGCTGAGTCGGCTACTTAACGCCGTGTGTCCACCTCATCCGCGGCCATGCGGAGTATTGCCCACATGAGCAATATTTGCTGCAAGTCAACTCTCAGCAAACATTTGGCTTTCACACGCAATGCCGTAGCTTGGTAGTTGCTTCGCTAGTGGAGTTCTCTGACTAGATCACAATGACTTGTTACCTCTCATTGATAGAGTAGAGACTCTCAATTCCCTAAGCTATTCCACCGTGTTTGATACCAAGCATTTAGTTTTGCTAGATCTTAAATACCACCTTGTGCACCTTCCTGGCTTCAAAATCCTTGTAGGCCTGCGGCGCATCCTCAAGTGACATGATGGTTTGGCAGAGAAATTTCACCTTCTTCTGCTCTTGTACAAGAAGAGAAAGGGCCTCCTCAAAAATGCTTCGAACCGGACATCGGCCGAATGCCATGGTTACATTCTTCCCGTAGCACATCAGCCCATGGAGAGGCAGTGGCTCTGTGTGAACGCCGACGGAGCTGATCTTTCCCCAAGGCTTGATAAGATCAAAAGCCAGCATGAAAGCATCAGCGTGGCCGACAATCTCCATCACCACATCTGCCCCGCGTCCGCCGGAGGCAGCCTTGATCTTTTCGACTGGGTTATCGGCCAAGTTGACGGGTATTGCTCCAATCTTCTCGGCTTCGGCTAGCCTCTCAGGTGCGGAATCAATAGCGTAGACTGTCTTGACCATGGTGAGTGCGGTTACGATGGCGCAAATACCCACCGGTCCGCACCCAATGACAACCGTGGTGAACTCGTCTTGATCCCTGGGTTCCAGGTCCTTCAAGAACCTGGCAGCGGCGAAATACCCAGTAGGAAAGATGTCAGCCATGAGTACAAGCATCTCCTCTGGGATAGCTGCCAATTGAATCGTCAGTTAGGTCAATCACGTTGCTTTCGGCTGCGGTTCCAGTCGGCATCTTACCATCAGGGGCTTTGACGAGAGTAGTGCCGGCCAGGGGAACGCGGACATACTCGGCCTGTCCGCCATCAATGGTATTGGCAGGTGCTGAATTGCCAAAAAGTTCACCCTTTTCACATCGGCTCGCCTGTCCCCGTGCACAATCATAGCATTTCTGGCAAGCGGTGAAGAAAGGAACAACAACCTTGTCGCCTATGCTGAAGCTTTCCACATCTTTACCCAGCTCCGTGATGTCGCCTACAAACTCATGTCCGCAGATAAAATCAGGCGGGCATTGAAGATGACCACGGTAGAAGTGCAGGTCAGATCCCTAGTCCACAATGCGTGAGTCGACGGCGAGATGGGGCTGGGAATGGGTACGGACGCAGAGTGCCGTGGAAGTCACTTTAAGTACTGCATCAGTAGGCAGCTGAAGCTTTGGAACTGGCCGATCTTCAACTTCAACCTATGAACCATGTCAACATGATAGTGTGAGGGTAGAAATGGAAGGAACTCACATGATAGGGCCCCTTGAAAACAACTGCACGCATCGTTTGTGAAGACATCTGAACTAACTCGGGGTCCAATGATATCTCGACTGGGTGAAGGAAATGCTGGATCTTGGGGACTAGAAACGTTGGTGGCGTTGGATGGGTGTTGAGATGCAATGTACTGCGGGAAGGGTGTCGATTTTATAGAATGCTGAAACGTAAACGACCTCGTCTCGGCTATTCAAGAAGCCGAGGGAGTTTGTGGAGGGAAAGGGGTCATGTTAATCACCCAAATTCAGAGGTCCGAAATAGCCTTAAGCAACTAAAAGGAGGGGAAACAACGCTGTGGCGACGGCATACACATGGAGTGAATTACAAACCCTGGCTAGTTTTACGAATTAAACAGCGTTAAAGTATACTCAGAGTTACATGGACACTTTGAAATGATTACTCTGTCGGTTTAGATAAGTCTCACAACATCTCACTAGAAAATGCACACAGATGCGCCCGTGTGAAATCCGACTTCTGCAGACAATTGTGTAACTATGTAGGTCCTCATCGCGACGATCTTCGCAATCCTGGCTAATAGACCGAGATCTCAAGGCGCTTCCAACCTCACTAGCCAGCTATGTTGATCAAGATGCTCTTAACAGTCAGATATTCATCGATGCCATGGACACCCCCTTCACGCCCGTATCCCGACTCTTTGACACCTGAGAACCAACAAGTCAGCATCAACACCTGGTAGAAATTTGACTTGTCTCAACTTACCCCCAAATGGGCTTTCGCATGCACTCATGTTGCCTTGATTTACCGCCACCATTCCTACCTCCAGACTCTCGGCAACTTTCCAAATACGCGAGACATCTTGAGTCATGATGTAGCTCCCAAGGCCAACTTCCGAGTTGTTGGCTATTTCCAAGACCTCCTCCTCGGTTTTGAATCTCTGTAGGGCCAAAACAGGGGCAAAGGTCTCTTCATAGTTGTGTAACGCGTCGGAGGAGGCGCCACTCAGAACAGTTGGCTGAATAAAGTATCCAGGTAGATTACCAGGCTGGAATGACGCACCCCCTAGAAGGACAGTTGCGCCACGGGATTTAGCATCTATCCAGAGGCCAGAATATTAGCATATTGTGAAATGGGAACGCAGGATACTCGATTGAGCGATTAGAGTCACACACCTTGAACATGTGCCAGGGCCTTCTGCACCGCTCGTTTATGAGTAAGTGGCCCAATCTTGACTCCTTCGTCAGTACCCAGTCCCACTTTTAGATTCTTGATGCGATCGACGAGGGCCTTGGAGAATGCATCGTAGATTCCATCTTGAACGAGGATGCGATTCGCGGATACGCATGTTTGGCCGGCATTTCGAGTCTTTGCGGCAACACAAGCATCTACCGCCGTCTCGATTCTTGCATCGTCAAAGACAATGAAGGGACTGTTCCCTCCAAGCTCAAGTGAAAGCTTCTTCAAGTTGCTGGCGGACTGCTCAGCCAAGAGCTTGCCAACGCGTGTCGAACCAGTGAAGCTGAGTTTCCGTACCAACTTCGATTCGCACAAAGTAGTTCCGACGCCGGCAACATTTTCCAGCGTCGTAATGACGTTGACTGTTCCAGGAGGAAACCCAGCCTCTTGGGCCAGTACAGCCTGTGCGAGTGCGCTCAATGGTGTTTCGCCGGCGGGTTTCCAGATGGTTGTGCAGCCTGCAGCGAGTGCAGCACCAACCTTTCGAGTAATCATAGCAGCAGGAAAGTTCCAAGGTGCAAGACAAGCTGCCACGCCAACCGGCTCCTTGACCGTAAAGATGCGTTGGTTAACCTGTGCTGCAGGGACAACCTCGCCATGGGTGCGCTCGGCCTCCCCAGCGAACCATTCCAAAAAGGAGGCGGCGTAGATGACCTCAGCTCGGGCTTCGTTGAGAGTTTTGCCATTCTCGAGTGTCAAGATAAGTGCGAGATCTTCGATGTGCTCCAAACACAGATCATTCCATCGCCGAAGCCAGCGCGCGCGCTGACGTGCTGTTGTTTTCTTGTATGTCTTGAAAGCACGATGCGCACACTGGATGGCCTGTTCGGTCTCTGCAGGCCCCATTTCAGGAAGAGTTGCGAGAGTCTCAAGAGTGGCAGGGTTCTGGACCTTGAAGGTCTCGCCCCCGGCAAAAGTAACCCATTCGCCTCCTATAAAGCCCTCCTGTCGGAAGAGATCAGGGCGCTTCAGACTGAAGATAGTAGGTGAACTCATGTTGGTGTGGTGGGAGGTTGTGGTCGGCGATGGCGCTTCTCTGGATTGCTTTCCTTCGTTATAGGAACGTTGGAAGACTTACCGGAAGCCAATAATGCAACTTATAAGTCCAAAGCGGTCGGTTATCCGGCCATAAACGAACATGTGTATCATAGAAGCCATAAAGCCGACTTGGCTTCATAAAGCCAGTGGTAGAGAGGAACCTCGGAATGCATTCCACGCGGTTTGGTTGTTGCCATGCGCAGATGAATAACCATCCCCGCATGACGCTAATTCAGAGCCGACGGTTATAGTTAAGTGGGTGGCATGTTGAGGGAAGTGTGTATGTATCGACGACGCTGCCTATTAAAGGAGTTCGGGCCGAGAAGTCGGCTAATGTAAGACACAAGCCGGTTACCGCAATTAACAATTAATTCAACAAGGCCATTTGCCTAGGTATATAGGTAGGTAGTATGCACGGTCGATAAGAGATCATTCGTTCTCCCAGCTCAGTTCCAGCAGTGCTCGCTTGAACCGGACCATGTCATCTCAAATTGTACGGCAAATCAACCAAGGAGCCATACCTGGCTACGTCAACAATGTTTGCCCAGAAGGAACCACCTTTCACCTGCTTGAGGTTGGGTGGCTCGAATGTGATGAAGGGTTTGTCACTCGCGGATCTAATGCCAGCCTGAAAAGCACCGAGTCCGTGTCATTTGTGAACAAGCGTCGGGAACTACCCATGTACTGCATCCTCGTGGATCATCCACACGAGGGCCTGATCCTCTGGGAGACGGGTTGCGGGAGAGACTACCCTGAGATCTGGGGGCCTGCCTTATCAGATGTGTTTGCGCGCATCCGCTACGAACCACAGCATGAGCTTCGGGCGGCGGTTGAGGCAACAGGCCACAGACTTGAAGATATCAAGAGAATCATCATCGGACATCTGCACCTTGACCACGCAGGCGGACTAGATGAGTTTCTTGACCGACCAGATGTCGAGATCTGGGTCCACGACAAGGAGCTCAAATCTGCCCTCTGGTCCGTCGCAACAGGAGCGGATGCGGGTGTTTACCTAGAACACTACCTCAAGCTAAGCCTGTGGGTGATCCTGCTGTTACTTTTACCAGCAACAATATAGGCGCTAACATTAGAAGAAATTGGAAAACGTTTGATGACAGGAGTATCGACTTTTGTCAGGGCATCACGTTGCATCATCTTCCAGGGCATACAGACGGCCTGATCGGCATGCAGATCAACATGATCAATTCAGGAACATTCTTCTTTGTTAGCGACCATTGTCATGTTATTGAAAATGTGAGTAGGAAATCCATTCTCTGATATGTAACGTCAAGCTGAAACAGAGGCGTCATGAACTTAGTGGCGAGATGGCCTGCCCCACGGTTGGTTGGCTCGGGATCATCCAGCCTGGTGCAGAAGCACCCAGCGCCTTAAGCATTTAGAAAGAATCACTAAAGGAAGGGTGATTCCTGGACATGATAAGGAAATCTTTCTTAACCTTCAAAAGGAGGCAAAGTATTTCACTTGAGGACATAACATCGTAGTAGTCTGTTTATCTTTTAGTTGTCTTTCTGGAAATTTCTGATATTTTCTGACGACATGCCTTCCTAGGATATAGCCTAATGCTGATGAAATCTTGATCCAGTGTTGAGACGAAAGGACAGTTGCCTCTTTATCATTTTCATCATTCCATAGTTTCGACTTCACGCGGCGTATCTCCAATTCAGCGTACACGGCAAGGTAGAGACAGTCAGTAGCCCGAATGACAATGATTTCAGATAGGCAAACGCTCCTAGATATTCCTTTGTGATCTCGAGGCTCTCCTGTCTATGGGTCACAGGCCCTTGACATCCTGAGGAGGCCGTACCATCTTTCATGTCTCTGTGCTCCACGCCAGCAATGAGCAGTCCCATGGTGAGAAACAGTGACACCCACAGATTGTAGTGCCTTGTAACCACTAGAAGGGGGTTTGTGGCTGGTTTAGGGGGGCTGCTGAGAATTCAAGGCTAGCTCCGGATCATTGTTCTCATTCCTCTATCCAAAAACAGTGATTTTCTGGCGTGGTGGTCATCCTATACTTGTCAAGGTAAAAGGATGCCTTGGCCCTGTTCCGCATGAAGTGCTGGCCGTGACAAGAGACGCTTCAGGCATTAAATTGGAAACGTTGACCCATTTGATCAGTTGTGGAGCTTCATTCTTTGTCTATGGAACCGACGACGTGTTTACTCAAAGCCTGACAAGCACTTTTTAAAGTTCTGGAGAATTTCCGAGCCGACGTGCAGAAGCAGAATGAGTCTCAAGGTTCAACTAGAAACACTTCGGTACTTCCATCACTCAGATGGAGAAGCGAACCTCGAGGCTTTTATCTCTATATCTCATAATATCGCGTTTCCGGTAGACCGTTATGGGTAAGAGTGTTTCGTATCAATTGTGAAGCTGTATGAACCGTATGAGGGCGGAGCTGTCTCTTCCTCGCTGACGCAGCAGTATCATCAATACCATAGAATCTTAACTAGGTAGAGGGCTATAGATAATTTCAATAGGCTAGCTGGAGCTCAAAGGGTAATTATATCTTCCTGGATAATACGCGCCTACCTATAGTTATCGGATTGGGCCCTATATAATAGCTCCAAGGGTGGTCACTAGACCCATGGTCGCAGGTTGCCCCTAGCAACGACGTGCGTCTCAACTTCGCGTGGCCACCGGGCTTGTGATTCGCTGAAGGCTGCACACGACTACCCGTCAGCCAATGGCCGCGCTCTGACTTATCACTCCCACAACAAGGCGATATTCAAACATCCTTCATGTCTGGCACCAGATGCCAATTATCTATGATCCTGCCCCTATCGACTGCTTGTCACCATTTTCTATTGAACTAGTCTGTCTAATTAGATCACATGAATCAGCCAGATTTCAAGCCAATTGACGACTACGTTGAGCGCTGGCTTGACTCTATCATCCCATCACAGCACTCGAGCTCCGGGGGACATTGTGATCCGGCCTCGTCACCGTTCTGTACCGGGGCGAGGCTCGACTGGGATGACATGCCGACGCCACCGGAATCGGCCTCGACGCCGACGCGGCACTCACACCCTCGCCAGAGATCTCCTAAAAGACGTCGGCCTGATGAGGTTGTCGATGAGCCGGAGATTGCTTTCGAGGCTTCCTCTGCTAGTGACAACCCGTTCGATAACGACAAGACGCCAGATGCGAGACCCTCCACCAAGTCAATTCCTTCCTTTAGTATCCCCTCTCGGCCGATGTTTCATCATACCCCAAGCCAATCGTCCACAAACGCGTCTTCCACCCGGTCTGGCTCTCGCACATCCCAAACACGGTCTGGCAGTCCAGTCAAACGGTCAACGCTTGATCTGCTCAAGAAGCCGCTACACTTTACAGCTATGAAGGATGATCCGACTGGACAACTCCCTGATGACATAATATCTCTGTATGATCGCATCATCGGCATCACTCTGCACCGCGAAGACTTTTTGCCTCTTTCCATCAAGCCAACTCTGACGGCAACACATCGAAAGGGAACATTTCGGCCCAATTGGTTCTTCGATGATGATGCCAATGGCACAACAGCTCAGCATAGGAAAGAATACGACGTTCTTTGCGAAGTATTGGAGGCCGCCAACATTTGCCAGGTCGAACAGGCTGCCGAGTCGACGTGGAACCTTGAAGTTCATGGGCCTCTCCTAAAACTGGCATTCGCACCATTCCCCTGTCTGCGCCGTGATCTTCTCACCGCGGCCCGCATAAGCAAGCCCTTTCTTCCCGAGATGCAGGCGGGTACCATGTACGACTATACGCGTGCCAAGATGATTGACATAGGCGTCCGAGTGTGTCCACCTCCGCCCGTCGCCAATGGCATCAGCCAGGTATTGATCGGCTTGCCCGATTCGACACGCTGTGTGAACCAGACTACGTACGGGCCGGTTAGAAACCACCCGATTGCTTTGGTTATCGAAACAAAAATCGCAGTTGGCGAGCTAGAAGAGGCAAGACTTCAGCTAGGCGTCTGGGTTGCGGCCTGGCATCGACGGATCCAGCTGCTGATTGAGGCATCTCCGTCCCCTGCCGGAGTTGATGGTATCGTCACTTTGCCGTTGATCATCGTCATGGAACACGACTGGCGCCTGCTTTTCGCGTGTGACAGAGGGGATAAAATTGTAAGTGTGGCTTGCATAGAGCGGAAAGGTACAAGAAGCTAATATGATGACTTGTAGGAAGTTTTGGAGGACATTTCTATCGGGAAAACAAGTAACATGATCGGCTTATATACTATCATGGCTACACTGCGTGCACTTGCCTCATGGATGCAGGAGTCTTACCTAGACTGGGTCCAGCGGCTGTTTAGTGCTCGGTTCTAATAAGTTTATAATCGCATTATTGTGTTTGGTATACCTAGTTAAAGCCCGGCCCTTGATGGGTTAACTGAGCGAGAACATCGATCCATGATCTTGTGTCATCAAGGCCAGGCCTCCGACTTCATATTCAACATCCATCCACGCATCTCCAATACCATGAAAGAAAGTCCTCCCAAGAACACTGCATGCCATCCGGGCAGATTTGATGATATACGGCATTTCTCTTGAGCTTGGAGTGATGTCCCGGCAGTTTTTGATATAAATACAAGCTCCTCCATCGGTCATTGAATCCCACAACGGAATGCATTGTAAATGTCATGATTGCTTCGTTGATCACGTGATTTCTTGGTGAGCGAAGGTCACGACTCAGCTGGCTTTAGGGTAGATAGATACGCAAGCATCAACACAAACTTGGGTGACTTGAAACTGCACTACTACTATGGTATCTTGTTTAAATTCATTTCTAAGGTCCTCAACTCAGGCTGAAATGGCCACGCTGCTAATTTCTCACTGAGCTAGTCAACCTAAATAAGCGTGACTCCTTCTTTGTGACAAATAAAGTTGTTTGAACACGCATATTTAGCTCGACCTCAATATTATGTTAAGAAAACAATGCAGCTGTGGTGATGGTTTATCATATGCCCAGTACTAGGAGAAGAGAAGTAATTTCCTCGAGAAGTTATCGACTTAATAAGGTTTTTATTACATTGTTTGGATCCAGGATTTACACCATGCGCGACGACTGTGCTGAGTCAGCGTTGTTGGCTCGGCGACCTCAACACAACAGTCAATAGGCCCCTCCACGCAATCAGCAACTTGCGACACACGCATCGCCTTGAACGAGCTTGAGATGATGTGGTGGGCAGAATGATATCTCAAGACATCACTAACTGGCTTGCACGGGTTGAATCGATAACCAACGATTCGTCCGACGCTACCCGCCTGGTCAATCCAAAGCAAGCCAACCGACGTCAAGACCACCCGCCATCGCCGCCCGAGTCACTCAAAAAGCGCATGACCATGGACGACGACGAGTCACCAATGCCAAAGAGGCAGAAGGTACACGAAGACCCGAATAGAGCCCCCAAGGCGAGCAGCAACCGGCATGGGCTGGGATGCTTGCGCACTTCGTCACCGACGACTTCTCTTCCGGCCCCAGCCCGAACCCCGACTGCTTCGGACACTCAATCAACGGCCTCAGGCCGGTCCTCGCCGTCCAAACAGCTCACCACTCCGGAAATCGGCACCGACGGTGTCGAGCAGAGAAAACTTTCGCTGACGGACCCGTCCCTACCGTCTGCGCTTTCTAACCTGCTGCTAGAACTGCAGAACTGCAGCAGTAGCGGGGTTGGCATCATGTCGAGCGATCTACAAGTTGAGATCAAGGAGCAGGGAAAGACGGACGCTAGATTCCGCGTCTTTATGGACCATATGTTTGCTGTCGCGGCAGATCGCGATCAACTGGGCCCAACTCCCCCGATCGACGAGGCCACCCGCCTTGTCCAAGAGGCTGCCGAATGCCAGGTATCGAGGCAGAACGAATCGGGATGGAACATGATGGTTCATTACCCGCTCTTATACTCGGCCGTCTATGGCCCGCGACGGCGGGCTCAACTTGTTGGTTTTGCGCCGTGTACTACGGCAAAGATCATTCGGGAATATCTGCCCACAAGCTCGTCAGCCAAGATGGTGGACTTCTGTGTATACTTGGACCCCGCCGCCGACCAGGCTGCTACCGAAGCCATCCAGACCCTTCGTCGCTCTCTACCATTCCAGGTGATTAACCATAGCGGCTTTCAACCTTTCCGCAAGCAACCGATTGCCATCAGCATCGAGACAAAGAGCCGGAGCAGAGCCCAGTCGGAAGCAGCAGAGCTGCAGCTAGGAACATGGCACTCGGCGCAATGGCGATTTCTCGAGCGTCTTGTCAACCACTCTGGTGGTACGTTTGAAGGACTGCCCTTTCTACCAGCCGTTGTGGTGCAGGGACACGACTGGAGCTTCGCTGCTACCACACGGGAAGGACGTAAGACGGTTCTGTGGCTAGAGCACCCATTCGGATCCACCTCGGACGTTGTTGGTGTATACAAGACTGTATGGTGTGTCCAACGCCTGGCGAGGTGGGCTAGCGAGGTGTACTGGCCTTGGTTCCGAGCGAACTGTCTTGGAGTTGGCGACGGATGATCGACGTTTTGGGCTCTCCTATCGCCAGTGCAGGCAACTGGATATAGATTTCTGTCCCTGGCTTCTCTGGCAATGGCCAGCAACCACAAGCACCATATCACCAGCTGGCGCCTTGACCGCATAACGTACCATCGCTGAAGGAACCATCTGGTTTGTCGTGAACCTAGCCGAGATGACATACTTGCGGGCCCCAAGTTTAGAAACCAAGGGTTCTCACGTAGTGGAGTTACTACTATGAAGATGGCATGTTGAGGACCGATAATCTAGCCAAAGCAAACAGAGCAAGAGGTAACCTGATACCGCTCTGTTCCCCATCTTTCGGCTTCACCCAGGCAACACAAGTCTGTTTCCGGATGTGATCAAGTTACGGCAGCATCGATTCGCCAACAGCATTGTTAGCCCAAGGCTTTCCATTGGCAAGACAGCTACTGTATAGTACCTATCGTGGGAAGCTCTTTTCTCCTCATAGCAATGTAGTTTAGTACATGACAACACCACGCCCTCTGAGGAGCAAAGTCTCTCGGAAGAAGCGCAAGGATGCGCCTGATCAGGCAACATGCCTTAGAAATATGATGATGGTTGCCATCAGGCACATGACATCTTCCAACCCATATAGACTCTTTGCCTCGTCGTTCTGTTTCAATATCAGACTTCTCGTGCCTCGCGGCTGTTCTTGACACAAGTCGTCTCTTATCCCTCTCCTCCCTGCTGAAGTTCGAATTCGTATTCTCTCTCCTGTCCTTGCCGATTACCCCGACCCATTCCCCAGCAGGGCTTGCAGTAACAAGGCGTGGCACATGGGGCTTAACTCCCATGTACCACGCAAGACCGATGCAGAACTCCTACCGGCCTGCCTAACCATCTACCGCAAATGCTGGTTCCTGTCGTTATTCTTCCACGGACAAATCCTCTGCTGCACCACGTACCATCCGATTATAGCATCTATGATGGATCATTCTCAAGCCCCGCACCTTGGCTTTGCCCAGCCAGTGTGCGCTTTAGCTACGTACCTCCTAGAGGAGTAGTTTGTAGATCCGTATTCTGTATTTTGTTCGGTCAACGGAATATTCTAGGTGTATCATCAATGTGTCAAGCTACAAGGTGTCCTACAAGGTGTCATTGAACTGGGAAACACTGTATCATGAATCGAGCCGGCCGCAAGTCCAAAGCATTTCCGTACCACTCAAAGCTAGGCTGAGATTTATTTCTTGATGGTGAGTCATTGAGCACCTAGTTGCCAGGGAAATTCTTCACATCTCACCGCTGTCCTCTTCGCGGCAGGATGACCAACCAGAATATTTAATTGAGACCCAAGAAGCCTCCCCTGTGATCTTGCATTTATCCAAGGGGCGCCAGTTGGAAGAATCCGGGAATAAACCAACTGTTCATGTAGTGCTTAACATCTCATTACATAGACCGGCCTCGAGGAAGCTACTATATGGTTTCATGGCTTCAAGAAGAAGCAGCCACACACGGTTGACTAAGGGACAGTGACTTGAACCGGCCTCAATAACATCTGTGCCTATAATAAGGTCTATCGGGCAATAATGAGGTTGTATGGATGCAGCCACTTATAAGCAGGAAGCTGTCAAACTGTGCACCTGGGGCTCTTCATGTCAAGCTGAGCGCGACCGTGCTAGATCTTACCTCGTTAGTAAGAGTGTCAAAGTAAGACAACTACTCCGTGTTCAGCTCACAACAGCCACCTGTTGAAAAACCACCAGGCGCCTCGTCGTGGAAGCCAGCCTTGTAGCACTCCAGGTCAGTTGTGGCCTCGGTTGTCTTGGATGGGCCCTCGATAGCTCTTTACTGCAAGACCGTCGTCCAAGTGGCTCATGTAGGCATCTGCAGTGCAGGATAAGGTTTCTGTCACAGTCAATCCGACCTCGGGTATTTGGCAGTCTGTCATGTGGTACGGACCTAGTTAAATCGTGGTTTGTTTTTCAGTTGCCTTGCGCAGCCAACTCGGTATCGGAGGCCAGCGGAGCGATAGGTATTGGTCCTGAAGGCTATAAACACCGGAGAAAACATTGAAATGTCTCGGTACAATCTTCTGGTTCAGTTGTATCACCAGAGGCCGGCATCCAACATATCGAAAACACATGCCCATTTCGGCACCACTGGTAGCATGGAGCTTCTAAGGCGCTCGCGCTCCCATCGGCGACGCACACCCAGGGCACTATATTAGCATTGGGTTATGATGCTATCATATGTTGACAATGTGTGTTTTGATATAGTTGAAGCCCGGCACCCGATGAGAAAACTGAGCCATAAGACAAACTGCGTGGAGGCCAGGCTGATAAGCGAGCCATTCCTAAAGTGAAACTTGGGATATTTATAGAAGGAAAAGTGTCAAGAGAGACAGATGGCCCCAATGTCATTTCGTGTAGTTATGAGATTCAAGCCATTCTGGTCGCCTAAATAGAGACGTCTAGGTCGAGTACCTGCCGTTCCCTCTCTTGTAGAGGTATCGTATGATAATCCAAGAGAAACACGCATGCCAGTGACTTCATCTCAAAGACAAGCAGTGGGAAGGGGGCGGAACTGAAGAGTTGATGATCGCTGAACATGACTGCGAAGACTTCTGGAGGGAGTGCCCGTCGTCACATGTCATCATCGTGGCCTGCAAAGACGGCTGGAAAGGGATATGGAATGCTGGCGAGTCAATCATATCGCACAATAAGCAGTGGGAGGACACCACTAGGTTGTTGGCCGCAATGCAGTATGGCCGCTGGGCAAGGAGGCTCCAGTCGATGAGTTCAAAGGGTACGCTGGTCATAATGGTGGTCCTAGCCAGCTGGTCACCTCATGTCGTCGAATTATGGTTTATATCCAAGGCAGAACGCTCAACGGCAGGCGATGACTTCTTCTACTCTTTGTCTTTCTGCATACCAGACTGTGCTGGCAAACTCAGTGGCTCTATGGACCATCGTCACACTGGCGCCGCAGACAGAATATGATATATCGTCTTCGTTCACGACCGGCCGATCCCGGCAGATAGATCTTGACGCTCAAAGGCTGGCCAGTTGGTATAAACATGACATTTGCTTGGACTTATAGTAGCTATGGTGCTGTGATGTTCCAGCCTACGACCTAAGCTATCCGAGTTCAGATGGCTTTTCAACATCATCGTGTTCCCACGGCACCAGTAAAGCCTTCTTCAAGCCCCAATTAACATCTGCCAGGAACCCAACACTATTCTCTTCTGTAAGACACCCAGTGTACGATGCAGACGTCTCCCAGCCGTTGACGACATGGCGGGACATCTTTGGCCGCTTGCAGACCCGCGGAGACTTTTCCGGCGATATGTCATCGACCAGCGACGGCGTATCAAGCTCTATATCGTCATCCTGCACGGATTTCCGTCTCTTGGCAGGGTCGCCAGGCGCAGCTTGGGATGTGGACGAAGCTGCGCCACCAGAGGTGTCGTGCAGCCTTGGCGATGGGAGAGACGGGACCTCGGCTCCGGCGGCGAAGGGCGACACAGTGCCAGATGCCATAGATGAAGGCTCCATCAGCGGTGCCTTTGCCGCCATGTTCTCGATACAGCACATCTCGTAGTGGTGGCGCAGCGCACCGCGGTCGACGTTGACCGGCACCTGAGCCTTTTTCCCATGGTAGTCGAGCACGACGTCGTAAGGCACGAACGCACGGATGCGCAGCGTATCGGGATGGATGGAAAATAGGCGCTGGTCGAACGACTCATGCAGGTGGCAGAGCAGCAGGATCCCGTTGTCTGCTGACCACGTGTTTCTCCATGCCTCCTCCAGACGGCTCGAGCTATAGAAGACATCAGCATCGGCGAGGTCGCTCAGCCCGTCCGGGTCCGGGTACACGTGGTAGTGCTGTTGCGGGACGATGTGGCACGCCTGCAGCGCGGGCCCGAAGCTGGGCGCCGGGCACCAGGAGCGGCCCCGAGCGGATACGGCGCATTGCACGGCGGCGGTGAGGCAGCTGGTGCGGAATATGTCCATGGTCTTGCGGGCCTCCTCAGGCGTGATGGGCATGTCGGGGGGCGCGGTCATGGCGCTGTCGTCGTTGGGGTCGCCGGGGAAGTCTCGGACGGGAGACACGGAGCCAGATTTGCGTTTTGGCGACTGGGATGGTTTCTGGGCTCTGACGGTTCGGCGGAGGGGCAGGCGTGTTATGCGTGGATCTGTCGAGGATTTTTTCGGGGGAAGGTATCGCGGATCTCTTCGACGAGGGGGTCTTGCTATTGGTTTCGCGCAGCCAGCTGTTGACTTATTTAGCATAATCAAGACGAGCGCTGTGGCCTACGGACCTTTGAGATGATCTGCGAGCGGGGAGGAGGTGTTGATGGCGCAAGGTTTGTGGTGTACGAGGTGATAGCGCATAATGGCTCGCGCGTCTGGTGACTGAGACGGCGGCGGCGATGGCACGAACTGGTCCAAGTCCGCATCGCAGATAAGGGTTGTGGTAGGAGTGTCCGCATCGGCGTTGAGGTAGCCTCCGAAAGCAAAGGCAAAGGGCCAGCCGCAAGGCAGGTCAAAGCAGAGCGCCAGCTCGTCGAGAACGTGCTGCCACTTGATGGAGTCGTTGCCGTCGTCGAGGTAGAGCCCCGCAAAGTTGAAGCCGGTGCGGCCGGAGAGGATGTGGACGTTCCAGCCGCGGGCGCGCATGTCTGGGATCACGGCAGCGCTAGACATGGCAGTGGTTGAGAGAAGACTTGGACATTCACAATTCCACAAGAGATTGCCAAGAGGTGAGCAGGATCCCAGTGCGAGGGTTTTGCCTCAAACCGTTGCATTCGATGGTTGTGATTGTTGATAGGTCATGTTATCGATAAGAAGATGCTTTGGCGGGACAACGACACGTGACAAAAATGAGAAACCCCCCCCCCCCCCCCATCTACACGTCCAACCAACATTGCATAACATATTAGAGCCTTCTGTAAGTTTTAATTCCCTTTTATATGATTTTTCGCCGCGCTGATTTCTGCATCCAGGTACTTTTGTCCACGCCCCAGCACTTCTTCTCTGCATTTTATGTGGCTAAGCAGTGGCTGATTTGTCCGCCACACAGTACCTCTGGGGCTCCATTGATAGCCTTGTAAGAAGCGAGCACTCATTCTTCTAACATGGTCACAATTCTTGACATGGATTATTGAGAATTAGTATGTACAGGAACAAGGTCTGATGAGCTCTGCCTTCAACGTTCAGATCTCGTAGTGGCCGGAAACGGACGACCTCGGGCTGGAGAGGAACCGTTCCGGCAGACGACCACAACAAAACCCTTGCAGAATCATCAGCCAACCAAGAGAGCATACAAGCATGTTGTAATACGCCCTGGCCCTCAGCTAGTCTTCATAGTCTTCATAGTCTTCATAGTCTTCATCATCCTCGTAATCCTCGTAATCCTCGTCATCGGAGGGATCGTTCTCCATGAACTCATCACTTTCACTCTCTGTCTCGTTCCTCTCGGGTAGGTGAGGTGAACCAACTGCCATTCGGTGCGATGCTTCGCCAGGCTGGTCAGGGGGCAAGTCGAGTCTTTCGTGCTCTATGAATCGAGCAATGAGCTCCAAGCACTGCCGCGCGCTGTTCTGGTTGATTCGCAAGAGAGGGCATGGCTGCAAAGCTGTCAGCACCGACAAGTCATGGTAGGTGGAGGAACCCTTCTGGGAGGCGTGCACAACCAAGTTGGGAAGAGATGGTGACCAAGATGGCCATCCCTTCAGCCAGCAACTCGCTGATAGTTCTTGCTTCTATTCGTGCCCAAAAGGACCAATTAGCGGCCATGTTGCCCGTGAGTCTTGGGTTATGTGGATGGTAGTTAGGCATGGAGAAGAGGGACTAATTGAGGTTAGTTAGGGGATGTTGAAGAAAGGAACTGAAGCGACGGGGTTGACTCCGGGTTTCCTGAGCATTAGTACAATACCAGGAGACCTCCCACTTCTGTGGCGCATGGCAATAGAAATCCCCTTGGAACTGACCGTTTTGCATACCATTTATGGTTCTTATTTCGGTAAAATTGCCTCTACTGAAGTGTTCTGCCCTCATTCTTAGCTTCGTCATGTTCCCTCCATTCTTGCTTTGTTTTCGTGCATGATCTACATACACGTAGTACCAATGGCCGTCACTTGGCCTTAACAGGTGCGGTTGACATAGTGAGCCCTTGCCTCCCGGTCCAGGTTAAGTGAAACAACAACGAACGAGCTGCCCATTGATAATAAAATGTTATATGAGCCAGACATTAAACAGCAGCACTGGCGATGCTCGATGAAGACTCTTACCCTATACGTGAGGGCGACTCCGCCGAAGATCACAAACCCTTGACGTCCTGAGGAGGCCGCGACCACAAAGCCGCTTCGCTCGTCTACGCCTGGAAGTAGGTCGGGAGACGGAGATTTGCTACGAGCAGTAGCCTCATTCTCATTGAGCATCAAGATTGATACCTCATGAAAGAACGCATCCTCCATCAGTTGTATACCAGGTATCTACGTTGAGGAGTTTCCTTCACGTCTCTTCACTTCCCTAGAGCGGCTCTTCCTTAACATAGATGTCTCATCTTGAAAACTAGATTAAAAAGTTAATGAATACCCCAGACAGCTAAAAGAACGTCCATGGTGACTCAAATCCCACGTTCTTCCTCTCATGCCAATTCAACGCCTTCCTCCCTTCCGGGACCTGCAACTTTCACCCAAATCGCGACCTCCCTGCCGCCTTGGCCTCCCGTCTGGCCTTCTGAAAAGCCTCCATGGGCTTCGAAAACATCAGTTCCTTTGGCAAAGACACAGTCTGGGTTCTGGTGGCAATGTTCGGGTGTGGTGTCCGGGCCTCAGCCATAGACAATGGTGGAGGCCGATCATGTCGGCAGGACTCTTGTTCCTGGGATTGGGCGATGAAGGTAGGCGATTTGCTTTGGTAGGCTTGATACACAGGAGCTCCCTTCATGACCTGGGTCATCCGTGGAGGACAGGGGCGGAGTCCCCGCCGTTGGTCATAAGATTTGCCGTGAGAGCCTGGCGCAGCTCGAGGATTTGTAACAGGATCAGCCACAGCACAAGGTGCAACCGTCTCGACGAGGTGAGGCTTATGCGCAGCAGCGGGTATGTTTGGCTTCTGTGGTGCCTCAAACTCGATCACTGTATTGGTCAGAGACTGGCTTCCTCGATCGAAGGCTGGGCCCGCAGTTCTCCGTGGCTGGGGCAGTGCAAAGTTTCCAGCTGCAATATCTTTGGGAGAGGTAATGCCTTGAGAGCGTCGCCTCTCTGATTGCTCGTGGCCAGAGCATTCTGCTTTGCCGCTCTATGAGGGCGGCTCCCCACGGGGCTTGCAACTAAAGCCTCTCGGGGAGATGTCTCGACTGTCATGCGAGTCTCAGCTCTCTGAGTGGTGGAAGCAGGGGTAGTCGACCGTGTCTGTCGCGTTGAAGGGTTTGTGTCTGGGGAGACAGTAGGGGGGAGAGGTAGGTGCTCGATATGGCCATCATTAGGAACGGCAGGCTCATGACCGATGCTGGCTTCAGGAGAAACAGCGAACTCATGATCTAGAGAGTTAGTATTCAGTGAGCAACGCGATGATACATGGTGGCATACTTCTTTCAGTGTCTCGCTGGACGGGGACTTGATGGATGTTGTATTCGTCCTGTATATCGGAATTGCCGTTGGGTTCGTCTCGTATGTCGGAACCATCATCGTGGCCTTCTGGCCCAGCGGTCAGTCGGCCGTGGCGGACCCAGTCTTCAAGGTAGACTCACGATCCACAAACCCAAAGCCAGCAACCTCTTTCAAGCCCAAGTCGTCTGAATATTCGGACAAAGAGACGTTCCAGGTTTCACTTTCTTTCTCAAAGGATCTCATCTCCAAAATTGCGGCCAGCTTTGTGGATGCAACCCCCACTTGGACATCCACGGCTCCTCGCCTTCAGGCGCCTCGTCTAGCGTTGAGATCTTCTCGGCGATCCGGAGGTGACGATCGGTGAGGCCCTGGGGGTAAGGTGTCTGATTGATGTTGCAATCAGCTGCATATCTTTGAATCTGGCGGCATCGTGTTTTCCAATGGTTTGAGACCTCCATGTTGATGGTGACCTCACTGGGACCCGCTGTTTGTTGATCGGAGCCGTGATCGGCCATGCTTATTTCGACAGCAAATATAGAGGGTGGTGGAGAGTATGAGTTAGTTTCCATCAAGTAATGATGAGAGAAGAATTATGGAAACCGGGGATTATATGATGGAACTGAAGGCGGGCAACCAGCGATGGTTGAATATCTTTCAGCACCATGGTAAAGCCATGGATGGATGTTGTGGTAGCAAAACACTGCACACGGAATAGGAGCATGCATTCGCCGGCAAACTCTTGATCTGATAGATCGATTTACAACTCTATGACTCATTGGAGTCGTGTGGCTTAGCTGTAGACCATGCTCCTCTTGGAAAGGATATTGACTATTGGCAAGAAGGCGCATTTGATTGAGACAACAGGGGCACACGCAACACAACGGTGAACTGGCCAGGCAGGAGGCCTCTGTCTGATGATTCATCACACAAGTACAAGATTATAGGCAAATAAAATCCAGGTTAGCTCGCCTTGGGCAGGCAGCGAGTAAGATAATAGTGATGAAATGACTGGGGCTGGCGGACCATGCGCCGCGAAACAGGGCATGCATATTGCCGAACTGGATTTGCAAGAAAAGGCTTGCCGTCAATAGAAGCTTTTCCTATTGTTCACGCCACATTTAATTTGGGCGGCGGCCAGGCTCAACGGAGAACAAAATTGACAAGTGATAAACTTATTGAACACCCAGCTGGGAGTTGAGCCAGAGGTAAGTGTGACAGCTCACGTCACTGAAAGCGCAGGCAAGAGACCATGTCATTGACGTGATAAACAACTCTGCATTCAGTCAGGTTCTACTCCTCCATCAACTAGACGTCCAAGCGTTGGTTGATGTTGTCTTGTCCCAGGGATTCTTCATGTCTTGGGTGAACCCATTCGGTGCCCTACTCCAGCGAATGGATGACAATCTGCGACAGATACCCTTGAGCTAACGGCTGAGCGCCGATCGGCCGCAGGGGCTTGCTAGCGTCAAAGTCGCAGGTTGACCACCCCCTGTCCATCTGTTAGGGCGACTTTTGCATGGCCCGGAACTGCGCTATTGGTTTTTGTGGATGGCCAGACTCTCGCCCAGGCGCTGCTGGTTCCTGTTAGCCGGCATTTGGCCGATCTCTTCGCCGTTGGGGCATGTCACCACCTCTTGGGCTCTTCAACTGGGATTCAACTCAACGTTACATTGAAGACCCTTGCTCCAAAACAGTGTATTCCAAAGGCACAGATACGTGACCAGAGTGAGATGTGATCTAATGTAATGTTCTGACGCCACAGCAAAGAACACCAAGAACGACGACCATGAACACCTCGCCCCAGGCTTCTGTTGAGCAGCATAAACCACCTAATTGACTCGATGCCTATTGGAATATTCCCGCTTTTGCCTTTGCATATTTTTTCATTGCGTTCCACAGTTTGCCTTCCCCACCAACTGTTGAATTAACTCAAGGTCTGCCTCCACCTCAATGTCAAGCGCTCTCAATCTCGATCTTTGAATGACATCGTACTGGCTCGTTGGCGCCTCAACTCTCTCATCCTCAGGCCTAACCTGCTGGCAGCCCACCGCCACAGCAGCTGGAGCTGCCGGAGGAACCGGCGTTGGCTGGCTGTTTGTGGATGGAGGATGGTAGGTGGCTTGAGTTAATATCTGAGGAGCGGCCTGGGGTGAAATTTTGGGGATAGCGGCAGCCGCCGGCGAAGGACTTGCAAAGCGAGATGCTCCGAGGCCTTTGAGAGGCTGCTTCGTTTTCGGTGCTGGCATGTTGGTAAGTTCTTGGGCCTCGGAGATGTGTTAGCTGTTACGCCATGCTTACCTGACTTATGAGCTGCGGCATGTGGCACGGCCGCCCGGCTTTGCGCCTCTTCCATGGCGGCTTTCATCCACTGGGAAACCCGATCGTTGGCTAAATCATCACAAAGCTTCAACCTATTGTTGGTCTTGATAACCCCCCCTTTCTGGGCTATTCTTTTTGTTTCATTTTTGATCAAATCCCTCATCCGGGGCATGAAGACATCGCGGAACTGCTTCGACAATGTCATCAGCCCGAGGCGGCTGGCGACCGCACCCTCGATATTGGAGGGCAGTGGCTCCGATATGCTCAGGTGTTGGTCACGTCTGAAGGCGGCGGCGAGGATGGAGACTGCTGCGGTGCGGCAGGAGAGGCACCATGCGAGATCTTCGGCGGAGGAATCTGGTTCGAGGTAGAAACGAGCTGTTGACTGGCCACAGATGGTCTGTATCAGTGGTCAGAAGTGCTCATTGAGGGAAGACAAGGGAGAGAATACTGGCCTGTTCTGTCTTGTCGCACATCTTGGAAATCGCGATCCGAAGCTCAAGGCGCCAGTTGATTCCCAGCCGAGCCTTAGCTGGGGGATGGCTGGCTTTTATAGGGGTCCGATCACGCTACAGCAGAGTCCTAGCCAGGGGCCAAGGGGGGTACTCCGACCCCATGGACGACTGCACAAAATCACATCACCAGAACCTACTCATCTCCATCGCCATCATAGTCACATTTTCTACAGCCATGCCTCAGTCTGGCCACAACTCCAACTTGGCAAGTCCTCCTTTGAGCACAGCTTTCCCGTCTTTGCTAACCATTCTCAGCACATTTGCGGAGTCCCCGTCGGCGAGTATAGCCGGAAGGGTCGCAGGGGTCTTCAAATCTGCCACTCATGCAAAGGCCGCATCGTCACCGAGCTTTTCTCACTGGTCGCGACGAAGGAGATTCCGATACGCGGTCTTGACTTCCCTGGCCTGGCTCACCTGCGCCCAACCTGGGCCAAGTTGGTGGCCCATATCGCAAAGGAGCTTGCTGCCAATGTCAAGGATGGGGAAGGAGTCGTGGCTCTGCTACCCACAGCCCTAACCATCTGGGATGCAGACGAGACGGCGGCCTACAGGTGGTGGAAGCAGGGGAACGCCGAACGGGCGAAGCTCAAGATGGCCGGAGCCGGGGCATCAGTCAAGTCTGAGGTCACCTATCAGCCCCCAGTCAAGGCCGACGTGCTCGGTTCCGGTGTCTCGCCTGGAAATAGTGCTGATCTGGGCCCCGAGAAGACCCAATCTCAACAACCTCAGTCAGCCCCTGTTACTCCAGCCCAGCCTACCACCAAAGCCACTCCTGAGCCAGCCCTTGACATTGACGTCATTGAAAAGCGAATTCTCAACCTCATACAACACCACAATTCCGTGCAGGAGGCAACCACAAAAGCCATCAACCACGAAAAGATCAAACGATGCGCAGAAGTAGATCTGGCTACTGCAGCGGCCCAGCTGGAGGGCGCACGACAAACCGGGAGTCAGGAAGACGTGGAACGACTGGAGAAGGAGGTCAAACAGGCTGGGGAGGAGGCGGTGTGTGCTCTGAAAGCGTATAGACATGCCATGGCAGAGATGACGGAGAAGCAGGGAGAATTCTGGGAGGAGCAGGACAGGCTTGGGGCAGAGATTGGTAGAGAGGGTTGAATAGAGATCCACTGTAACACTAAAAAGGCCCCCCAAATTGACTTGCGTGTGAGTGGCGGCACTATTGTTTTGTGGCTGGCTGGTCGGAAGAGACACCCGGTCACTTCTAGTGATCGGCTGTGACCCCTGTAGAATGGGTCTGCCTACCATTCCCCTGACATGTCCCAAAAAGGGTAGACACCAGGGCTGTCGTGTCTCGCAGGACATGGCTGACACATGCACGCCATGCCCTCCGCCGAGTTGCCCGTGGCTCCGCTCTTAAGGCCGATGTAACGCATTTCTGTCTGAGCTGAGTTTAATTCTGAGCTTATTCCAACGTCGTCACTGGCAAAGGTTGGGCCAAGCTTGCCTCAGCTGGCAAACATCACAACCGATGAGCCATAAGAAGTAGGACCGGAACGGCCGGAACAGTTGACCTCACTATCCACCTCCACCGCGACATGTCATTTTTTTTTTCGCAACGGATTGGCACTATTTCCACGCCATTAATCCGACACAGTGGCTGGCTGGGTTGGCCCCTGGCCGCCAATTCAAATACCGCGCCGCTATTGTTCTTGCTTTTGTGAGACTGCATACCAAGAGGCTTAGGCATCCATGACCGGTATTAAGAGTGGAAGTTATGCATGAACCTAGCTGACGTCTCGTCGAGCCTCTTGTCGTGTGACATGTCTCTCATGGCTGAAGAACTCAAGCATAACGAGAACCAATGTAATGTCGATTTTCATCTTGATTTCCAGCCAGCTGGGAGAAGAACTACGAGATATGCTACCATGACCAATGCACAGGACCATATATCGGATGAACCAATAGTGAATTTGGGATAGGGAGTGCCATGACATCTTTTATCCAGAATGATGCCCGGCAAAACACAATTATTAAGCTAAGAAAGTGAAAAGAGAAAGAAACCCCTTGCATCACCTTGTCTGGCCTTGGTGCCGCACAAACCGACCAACAACCACCGTTCAAGTCAGCCCCAAATCCAACATGATTCGTTTGGACAGTGTCCTTCTTTTGCATACGCTCCGCACAGAGAACACATGGATTTGCGGATGTCGGACTGTAGCCGCATCATTCTTCCCATGTCCTTCTTCCATTTTCCCAGGTTCGACTTGTCCGCGACTTTGTCACCCATGTCCTCGACTTGGTACATGACGGTCAAGAAGTGAATGTCGTAAAGCGTTTGTTCCTGCTTCTCATCAAGCAGGACGAGTGTGGCGCCCGTGGCGAGCCGCATCGCCTTGTCAGCCAGGAGATACTCATCCGTCTGGCAGGCAGGCGGAGTGCCGTCGGTGATGCGCTCGCCGGTTTCGCTAAACATGGAGCCCAGGCATGCGTCGGCTGTGAGACCGAACGTCTTTATAGCCTGTTGGTAGGCCCTCCAGATTTCATTCGTGTTTGCCGTCGTCTTCAGCCCGAGATAGTGGTACAGGGTGAGATGCTGTTTGCTCTCATCGTAAATGTCCCACTGCATAGGACACACCTTGGCTATTTGGAAGTCATTAGTCAACGAAGAGATGAAATGAGCCTAGAAACCTACCCAAAAATTCTTGGGGGGGAGCAGCAGGTTTATCACCAAACCAACCGGGCGTCCAAGTCAGGAAAAGTCCCATGCCGAGGACAAAGAGACCATACAAGCCGATGGGAAGCATTTCTCTTAGCAGGCTTGGCGATGCAATAAACGGTAGAAGTCAAGAAGGCGATGATGCTGGAAAGATACCGTAGGAAGAAGTATATTGAACAACGGAAAAGGTACAGACTTGCCACATATATCTAGCAAACGGGGATAGCACATTCCCATGGTGACTTGTAAGATTCATGTCAGAAATCACGACAGGAAGCTTCCTTTCAGATACAAGGCTGACAAGTGACCAGGCAGGTAATGAGGACGCATGGCCAGCACCACAGTGTTTCTTTTCGTCGATACAGACACCCCAGCCAATTGGAGCCAGCTCTCACCACCCACACCACCAACACAGCCCCAAGCAGCCAATCGCTATTTAGAAAAAGAAACAACAATAGCAAGCCGTCTCTATCCACAGCCAGCCACGGCGAAACGACAATAGCAAGCGAGGCTATTCAGAAGCAGCCACACTGGAACGTGCACCTCGACCGCATTGCAGAAGGAGGCCACCAAAAGAAGATGGGGGGGCGGGGGGGGGAAGGTTGCCAGTCTTTCTTGCACCGAGTTTCTTCCCTCTTTTCTTGCATTCATCTCCAAAGTCACCTCTTTCGCTGTCAACGCTGCTCACTTTTGCCCTCATTCACAACTTGTCCACAATTGTTGAATGCTTGATTCCATCATGTCTTCAGCACCTCGCTCTCCTACTTCTGGGTCTCCTGGCTCACCTGCTGGCTCACCTGCTGGCTCACCTGCTGGCTCACCTCCTGGCTCACCTCCTGACTCACCCCCTGGTTCACCCCCTGACTCGTATCGTGGCTCACCTCCTGACTCACCTCTCGCATCCCCTGCTTCAACATCCAGCCACAGTTCAGTTGACACCGATAGTGAGCACGACGATCACTCGGCCTGTGCTTCTTCCAACCGCATACGCCTCCAGGACCGCCTTGCTACCTTAACTGAGACCATCTTGTACGGTCTTGCTATCTCTTTTTTTGGTTGGGTGGTGATATGCTACCTCGTTCAACCCCCCGCCATCCCACTCCCCATTCACCGCCCGCTCATCCATCTCACAAAGACGCTGCCATCTCTCGGCTTTTCCAAAAATGATACCTCTGCCCTGTATTTGCTTAAGCGCCAGTTAGAGTCGAATTGCACCTGCCCACTCCAGTGGATTCGCAATCGTCGCCGATATCTGCCTGAAAACGCTGATGGTCTCTGGGACAATGACCTTTGGGCCGACATCCCTTCAAATCTTCCGGGACAGCTTGATGGCTATGATGAAGACCAAATGATGGACATCGCACGACGCTGCGAGAAGGTGTCTAAGGATATCGGGGCAATGTACGAACTGGTCCAGAACTTCAGCTTGAACATCGACAAAGCTCGTGAGGATGCTTTGGAAACCATCACTGCTGTTGTCGATCATCTCCACCGGGTCCACAGGTATCAGCTTCAACGCAAACATCAGTCAAGCTCCGGATATAGCGGCTGGATAACCGAGGGCTACCGGAATGAGCTCGGTGCATCAGTTATTGATCATTGGCATGTCGAGGTCCAAGTCCAAGATGAGATGCTGGCACCTGCCGCCAACAAGAAGGGCTCGGAATACAAGAGAAGAAACCCAAGAGCATTCACCACTCAACTTGAGCAGATTTCCCACCCACGGCTACGTCTCTCTTCTTCTGTTGCGGTAGCTTCGACTTTGTCTGCTTTTGCCACCAACGCGTCACTGCTTCTGGACCAGGTCAGACACATGAGTGATGAGTTTGGACAGATGCGTCGCCAGAACAGTAAGTGCCGCCGTCTGCTGGATGAACGTCTTTCGTGGACAGCAGGTCTCGAAGACATCATTCAGGTGGCAACTCACCAGGCGGCGACGGCACGTCAGGCGATTGCTAGGATAGACGCCCTACGACTCAGTCTGCGAGGTTTTTGGGGAACTCGCACGTATGGCAAGATGGAAAAGAATGATTACCTCGGCCAATTTGACGACCAATTTGGACACTTGTCTCTGCTCCACAACGAAACCATCCTGACCGGAGATCTCTGGCAGGCCACGTGGACATGGCTGGGGTTGCACACTGCATCGCCAGCCTCGCGCGTCTCTTTTGGCTCCTTTCTGAGCCAATGGCTACCGGTGAGACATCTTGTCCAATTACCAGAGTTAAAAGAACAGCATGCAGCCTTGGCCGAGTTGGTGATGGGGGGGGACGTGGTTAAGTCTTTTTTGGACGGTGCCCCTGATTATCCACGCACGTTGGATCTGGATTGGCCTGGTTATTACCGCTTCTAATGCAAATTTGTAACCGGATTCTGTCTTTATGCCCAGTTGATTTGTGACACTATTCCCTGTTTACTGGCATCGTGCCCTATCTGTTCATTTCCTGCGAACACAAGTCTTGTGAAATGACGTCGTAAGCGCTGATGAAACGACCTTGGTGGCATTTCAGTCAGGTTCATGTGTTGAAATCAGCTCAGCCCCAGCTAGTGCAGCCACAACTGGGCTCTTCTACAAAAGCTGCCAGGTTTCATGACTCCTGATCTGGTATGGCGTACATGGATTCCACGTCAATAGCTAAGCCCATGGCTATTTTCTGACAAGTCGGGTTCAAAAGGAGGTGAGCCATGGCCGCAGGCATTGTTGCTTATAAAAGGCCACCTCCTCCCTTCGATGGTTGTGGACTTTTCTTCCTTTCTGCTGTACTCCCGACTCCTTTCTAACACTCCCCAGAGAACCACCAAGCCGATAACTACTGAGCTTAGTCATTTGTTCTTACCCGTTCATTCATTCACTCGCTTTTCTTCCACTATGACTTCGGGTTCCGGAGATGCATCGTCTAGATCATCGAACAAGTCTAGGTTCTCCAAACGAACGCCTTTCGTACCCCGTGAGCCAGGTCAAGATGCGGCGTCAGGATCTACGAAGCCACCTGGCTCGCGGCCTCAAGGTCCAAGCAACGCCACAGGTGACCCTGGCACACACACTCCCCAAGGAACCAATCCCAGAGCCCACCGATCCCAATCCAATGCCGAAGAGCTGGCAGAGGCCGTTCGACGAGCCAGGGAAGCCAACAAGAAGGCTCATGGCGGTTCAGACGACGGTCCAAATCGATTTGAACGCCCAGACCCTAGCTCTCAGTCCCGCCGCGGCCATCGAACCCCCCCACCAGCCACAGACAATGTCCCTCCGCAGCCCAAGCACGCAAAGCCCAAGTTCCCGTCTGGCAGTGACCATTGGGCTCGTCCGCCGGCATCTCCCAGCCCTGAGGATATTCGCACCCAGCCCGTTAACGACGGCCCGTCTCCTTGGCAAGGCCTTCTTGATCCACCCATCTGTATCCTCAAAACCCTCTGGTCCATTACTTGCTGGCTCGTGTCATACCGCTCTCTCAAGTTTCTTAGCTGGATTTCTGTCATTTTGGCTGCTCTTTGCATCTTTCCTCAGTGTTGGCCGTGGCTCAAATCCCTTGCGTCAGGTCCCATGTCACTATTACCTTTCGACTTCGGCTTTGGCGAATTCTTTGGTAGCGGTAACCATGCCAATACAGAGACCTTTCCCGCCATCTTCTACCCCCCTAGACATGGCGGTGTACTCGAAGAACTATCCGCACAGTCGTACGTTCTCCGCCAAGCTTATTCCTCCATCTTTCAGGCAACTGGGGGTGACTTGCCAGCCGGAATACCGCTCACAGTAGTCGCCAACGCTGTTCACGCCACGCACAAGCATTTTTCCAAGACGATCCGGAAATACGACGCGTGCTACCGTGACTGGCAGAACGAGGCCCTGTTATCGTGTCAGCAACTATTCACGCTGAATGAGACTCTCGTATACTGCCAGGGACTTGACGGGGAACGGGCTGACTTGAGCTGGAAAGACTCTATTCGTGCCGTCTTCGTTACGGCAGATGCCCCAAGACGGTCAAATTGCGTAGCCGATCTTGTTACCACGGCGTTGCAGCAAGGATTCGACTACCGGCAAGACTTATCTCGGTCCAGCGAATGTTTTCGTCAAGTATCGAGGGACTTGACTCCGAAGCGCCGCCTTGAGGAGCAGATGGCGGACCTGGAATACCGGCTGCGCGAGGTTGAACCCATCCCCGGGGCGGAGGATGTGCTGCAACTCGTTCTCAGTGCTTTTCAGAGCCTCAAGATCAGCCACAAGTTGCTCATTACTGCCAAGGAAGATCTGAAGAGGGAGGAAAAAAGTATCGACAACGGCATTTCTGGGCATGACAATGCCATGAGGGAAATGACTGCTTGGAGCGATCAGTTGAAGTCGGCGATCAAGGCAGGGGAGGCAGAAGACGGCAAACGGGTGTCAGTGGAGACAGAGTTGAAGGAATTTCTTGAAGCTGAACTGGCAACTTGTCGAGCACGCGGGCCCCGGGAGTAAATCTCCTTGAAGGGAGTGTTGGTTATTCAGGGGCGCACCGATGGCATGAAGGATCGAGCAGACGCAAAGGCGTCTTATGGCATTTTATGTTCATTGATTTGACCAAACTCTTCTTAATTGTATTACTATGATGCTGTTTGCCGGTATAACAAACACGACGATTGATGGTAGCCGCTCAGCCCAAGGGAGATTATCATTCATGGGATGATGAATTAAGATCTATTTACGCCATCATTTACAAAGGAGTGTCTGGATTATCATCATAACAACAAAGCTCATGAATAATATTTCCCACCTCTAGGCTCACATCCATAGCGCGTCATCTACAGAACTTGCCCCATCATGACGACGGCCATGCCACTTCCCCTCCCCAAGACTTTCGCTGACCACTCGGCTTTTGTGCGCCAGAATTTCTGTCTGGATCTTGTCCAGGCTTCCTTTCAGGATATTGGCGTCACTGATAGCCGGCTTTGTAAGAGTATTGGCCAGTACTGAGAGGAACTTGGGCGACGACTCCTGTTTGACTCTTCGTCGCATCTCCTAGATCGCCAAAAGAGCCAGATTCAGATTCATCGATACCTTGTGCCCGTGCGCCTCTTTGATTTGAGTTTTGATGTCTCTGGCTGAAAATATCAGAACATGGAGCTCACCCCTGGCCTTGACGGGGTCAAACAGTCGAGGGGGGGTGACTTCTCGTCGCCACGTGTCGACTCGATCGGCTCGTGAAGGAGGCACAGGGGTAGTCGCCGGAGTCAGGGGTCGATAAATATGAAGAGGCGTCGTTGGTAGCGGTACCTGCTCGTCATTAGGTTCCGCATGGGACTCCTCCACCTCGGTGATCTGAGCTAGACGAACGGTTGGTGTGACATGACGAGATTTATGGACGATGCTAGGGCAGTAAGATGACATGTCGTTACCGTCGCTCAGAATCGCTGGGCAGTATGAGCCATCCCCTACGGAACCGGCAATGGTTGTTTGAGTATTTGACGACTCGGGTTCTTTGAAGCAAATGATCGTGGGGTTCCACGAGGTCAGCGAGGGTGTGTCTGCTGGAGAACCAGACTTCTGTGGTTGAGCAAGCTGTTGCTGAATCAGTTGTTGGGCCAGCGGCTGAAAGAGGATGCGTTGCTGAGGTGGAGGTTGTCGTGGATGAGCGGTGTGTTGCTGCTGGGCCGGAATGAGCGACTGGGTTGGCGGCAGTTGGCTCAAAGCAGACTGTTCAACTGTGTCTTGGAATATCGAGGTCTGTACCGAGCAGCTTTGATTACGGGGTGTTGCCGCATACCCAACATTGCCTGTCAACATGACTGAGCAAGAGGCGGGCAGCACTGCTTGAGACACCAAGGGAGCCATAACATGATCACTAGCCGAGGGCTGGACATTGGCTAACCGATGCACGTTCTCGTCGAATTGCTGAGACGATGGGTACTGGTACCATGGTAACTGTTGAGGCTGGAAATGTCCTGACGGGAAGATCGGTTGTTCAGTGGTTCTGACCGAAGAGAAACGAGACTCGTTGAGGCCAGTAGGGACGAAGCGAGGATTGAATGATGTGCATGTGCTCGCAGTGGTTTGGGGAAACTTGGTGAGTGTCGGATTGAATGACGTAGACGATGGAATGGCACTGGGAGATGCAGAGGGGGAAACATGACCAGAGTATCTGATGATTGAGGGATCGAAGGAGGTGACAGAGCCTTGAGATTTGCCAACCATGTTCAGGTTGAAGCCTGGAACATGGCTGACAATCTGTCTTGGGACGTCGTCGTCATCAACCATGATGACTTCTGGAGCATCTAACATCTCGACGTCTCTGGGCTCATCGACAATGGGTTGCACCTGGGATAAGTTAGCACACAGATTAAAGACTATGGGTTGCTTTGCAGTACCAACCTCGGGAGCCTCCGGGGGGAGATGAAGCGGTGGAGTTGGAAGAGCCTCGAGAACTGCCTGAAATGAATTGAGACCAGAAGATTGCTTGGTAGTTTCGCCAGCCTTTACACAGGCTGGGAAAGTGGTATCGCCATCTTAATCAGGTTCCAGCCAGTTCTTTGTCCAACAAGGCCACTGGGCTGTCCACCCACCAGACTTGAGCCGGATGGACTTGACTACACCGCGGGCGACGAGACGATCAAACAGACGAACCATTTGAGCCTGTACGCGAGGGTATACATGGGTGGGGTAGTCGGAATCTGGAAAGTAACAGTTGATGGCTTTGAGCAAGCTCGAGAATTCCGTCTGCACGCAAACAGTCAGCCATCTTCTTGCCACGCAAGTTGGTAGGCTGGTAACGAACTGACCTGGGTGCATGAGCGTTTATTCAACTCATACAGTGCCATATGTCGTAGCATCTGAAGATTCGCGTTGGGGCATCTCCAGTCGAAACGCGTATACAAGCCTTTGCGGAGGGATGACACGGGGACGCCCTCGCACTCGTGTCTGGTGTTTGAGCGACACATTATGGTAGGATTGTGCAAAGAGGAAAGACGAGTATGGAAGTAAATTGAAGGACCAATGTGGAACGGATATCAGGGAGATGCAAAGGTGATGGATGGAAAAGGCAGGCAACGGGATGGGAACTCTCATGGCAGGGAACCGGAGGGGAGTCCACATGGCATGGAAATCTCAACTGCATTTCCAGCCTGAGGCATCTATACCGGCATGACTCCCAAATGGCGGTGAGTCCCATCATCTTCTATTGTCGACAAACGGAGGTCAAGTTTTTGATACACGTCAACAACCGCGGAGGTGCTTCCTGTAAGTGCCTGAATTATCACCCCACGTTTCTTTGAGTGCTTGCATTAGCGGAACACGTAAGGCTGGCAGGCGGGGAACGTGGACGTCCTCCGATTGGCAGTCCGGGGCGGCCGGTAGCCCTCCCCAGCCTCAGCCTCGGCCTCCCGCCCGCGTGCCGTCCTCCGAAGTCTCGTTGGCCATGCGTGAAGCAGCCACTGACGACAAAACTCCGAACCTCAACAGGTGGTGAAGGATCATTGCGGGGAAGGGGGCTCTGTTGAGCCGCATGACCTCAATGGACCGAAAAAAAAGAGAAGAACGGCTTCCCCAGCTGCCCCCAAGTCTCTGGCCTTAAATGTTTCCCCCATGTCTCTCGCTTTTACCATATGTCGCCGTTTAAATCTCCCGATCGGGACTTGTCCCTCTCCCTGTTTGCATCTCAAGATCCTGAACACAGAAACCCACCATGTTCCATCTTGCTGAGATGATGCCCTGTTTTGATGGGCTTTCCGTCCTTTCTTGCAATCATCCTCCTGTTTCATCGCAGTGCCTTTGATGAAGCACAAAGGAAAAAGATGAACATGCTCATCTGCCCCAGGATCAGTCTCACTCAGCTTTCGACGACGGGCGCAAGTTGTCCACAAGTCGGATCTCCACCTCAACCACAGCATGCATAGACATGCACCCAAAGACACCGGGAATGCCGACTTGGATCCTCTACCCGATTCTATTTCCTCACCCGACGTCAATCGCGTGCGCCTCGCCGCTATCACATCTCTGTGTCGTGGCAGCAGAATCGCCGCAAGCACTCGCCACGGCTTCCATGACTGCCACCCAGCGCAGCCAGATCCTCGTCAACCAACAATAAGACTCCCAAGTCAGGCATACATCTATCACCACCATCAAAGCGGCCTACAGCAACAATATGTTGGCTTCCTATCTTTGCAGTCACAGGCGTGGATATTCTACACGGATCACGAAAAGGTCTCCCTGATGGAACATCTACGCCGTCATCAAACTGCCCAAGTACACGTCTTGTCGTCAAATGCGACATTCCGAATGCCACCTACCGAATGCCACATTCCGAATGTTAATCACTACATGCTCCTCTCGGCCGCCAAATGCCCCGACAGTCCAACTGCGCAATACCACCAAATGCTTCGCCTGGTCGCCAAATGCTCAATGGTCCCACCTGGCCATTTGGTAGTGGTTTCTCTGCCCCCCAGACTCGTATTCTGTGAGACAACATCTTCTTCCCTCTCCGCAGACTCCAAAGTTTGAGCGTTTTCCAATTCCATGGCTTCCCAGGCCTCCACGGCACCCATGCTCGGGTTTACAGGCCGTTGAAACTGCTCGGCCTTTTCCTATGGCACAACAACAAACTTCTCCGACCGCTCAGCTTACTCAATGACTGCATTCTTGCTCGTGGTCCCTCACGAGAATTTTCCCTTCACTGCTACCAGGCCATGACAGAGTGGCTCCGTATCACCAATTCAAGACTGTGGTCACTCAGGGGGATGTTGACCGTGCTCACCACCTCCATGTCTCATTCCCTATCATGTCGATCTACTGTGCTCACAACTACCTTGACAAGGTTTGGCACACCGGCATCACTTTTATCGAGGCCATGCTTGGAGACCTGGGATGTTGAGTCAGGAACCATGACGCTGGCTACCAGTGTCGACTCTTTCCCCCTCCGTGCTACCCTCAAGACCGCAATGCATCACTACGTGCTTCTCCTTTACTTTTTCTTTCATTTCTATCATTCTGTATCTCGTCTCTCCTTGCGTCGATTGGCTGTGGCTTTTCCGGTTGTTTCTACCTGTGTCCTTTTTCACAAGTGTTTCCGATATTTCGTTTGTGGAGTCTTGGGCAGGACGCGCGTGTAACGCGAGTCTGACTCGTCTTTTGTGGATGAATTCTGTGACGAAGAGCATAAAACGCCTCGTTGAAACTTGTCGGCCCAAGAAGGCGCTGGTCTAGCTGATGCCATAAAATGCCGGTGGCGCAGGACGTTCAGCCAAAGCCCTTGAGAGAGGTTATGACGCCCTCGATCAAGCTGAACCAACCATCTGAGGATCTTACTCACGTAAGGTTCTATACACTTTCGTCAGATGGAAGCATAAAATGCTTCCAAACCAAAGGACATAAAGTGTCCTTCACCTTACTGGCATGAAATGCTGGTCCAATCTTTTCATGGCATAAATTGCCTTGCACTTACGGGGACATTAAATGTCACCCACATCTCCTACGGCATAAATTGCTGTCATTGGAGGCATAAATTGCCTCCACTGCATGGAAGCATCAGTTAACTTCTTGCTCTGGGGTCATTCATTTCCCCTAAGTCTCCCACGACATAAATTGCCAAGATAAAAAGAAGGATAAACAATCCTTTTTCGTCACTCTACGAGGCCATCATCATTGAGACATTATCTACCTCCAAAAAAAAAAAAAAAAAAAAAAAAAAAACATGTATTCTTCACTCACACCTAGCTGCTGAAGCGAGCTGCACATGCGCAACCAAGCTAGATAGTGCTTTGCACTTTTCATGTACAATGTCTCTTTGGCAAAGCACAAGGGTATGCTTGGAAACCCCCTGATGAGGTCTCGCCGTCATGCGAGGCTCTATGCTCGGGGCAGCACTCCAATGAGACTTTCATCAGCCTTTCCCCCAGAAGTCGATTTCCGCTCCAGCAATGGTGGTCGTTGATTGCTCGGTACAGGCCCAGCAGTCATCAGCTGGTGACCTTTGCCTCTATGAGACTGTTCAGGCCAAGGTATTTGAACAAAGTTGGACAGCCGTTGTTCCACAACCACAAATCTTCCTTGTCTCCATGGAGATGAAATAACTTCTTTGGTTGGCTTGCTCGGCTTTTTTTCTTGGTCAACATTTTGAGGGTCCCGGGCGCTTCGACAGAGACGTAATGGTCAGCGCAAGTCACCCTACATGACGACTACAGCCGAACTTGATGTATCGGCCTGCAGTCGACATCTGGGCTTCTGAAGGATTCGTCCAGCCGATTCAGGGCAGAGTTTGATGTGTGGTTGGAGCTGTTGACCATACCATATGGTAGCCTCTTAGGCTGTGATGCCAGGCCTTGGCATAGTACTGGGAAAGGGGATCTCATTACTCGGGCCAGTCTTGCTTGCCTCGTTGAGTCGTTGCCATCACCGTCTGCTCCACGGGCTGCATCTTGATCTTGTACCAAGCTTAGCCTTAGTATATTGCGTGATACTTTCTCATCATGCTCTGATGCCCTATAGTCGCTGGGCTCTGCTGAATCTGACATCTCTGTCAGAAGCAACCTCGTAATCTCCAATCACCAAAGGGGGGCGGCCACATTGAGCATGTCTTGCCATCGACAACACGCCCTACATTTTATAATGTCTAGTGGCGAGATGATGACATCGGTAGACTTTACGTGGACGCGACACGTCCTCACGGGCCGATATCCGGCCTATTCCCGTGGCTCGGGACCCCCTCATGTAAACCGCTGAGACAAACCCGTCAAGTGTCTTTCCGAGTGTCCCGACGATTGGCGAATGGATGGCGCTATGCGGGGTTTCTAGCCAAAAGAAGCAATAACTCGAGGGGTCCAACAACAGTACATTTTATGTCAGACCTTTGTTAATGGACTCGTACATGATGGATTGGCCTGTGTCAAGCTGGTTAACGCACGATCTGTCTCAGTCCAAAAGCTTTGAGTCGAAGTTACTCACGTGAGAATAAGAAAGTGAAGTCCCAGATGAAATGAGCCTCTATCGAATCAGCTCATGTATTAATCCAAATGTTACTCCTTGAAATTTTTATTGTTTTATAACTCTATTAAAGCAAGCCAAGCTCGTGCCTTTTTGTTGAGATGAACTCTCCAACTCTAGGGTAGCGCTGTCTGAGCTTGGCTTGGCGGGTCCGTTGCCCCGCTACCAAACATTGAACATTAGGTCATCAAAACAAACATCACGATCCACTCCAACCATAGCCATCACGAACCAGCCTTCAACACACCAAGAATCGCTTTCGTGATCGCGGAGATGCACCCCACGATAATTCACGCCTGGCTCGAAGAAATTTGTTCATCGCCACCCGTCGAACCACTGACCCGACCTAGCCTGCCTCAGTCACGCAGGAGGCTCAGACGACGACCACTTGCAGAAGCCAGCACGAATCAAATAACCAGGATAGGCGTGATGGCTCAAGATACTGGATCACCAACAAAGCCCACACGCAGAGGGAAGGCCAAGGCAGATAATGCGCCCCAAAACCTGCCCAGGAGGTCCATACGGACACGCTCGAATCGGTCAACCAACGCCCAGCCAGAAGCCCAAGATGTCTTTGACGAAACTGACCCCCAAGAAACACCCAAAGCGACACGAGCTAACCCTCGTATTAAATCTCTTTCGACGGCAACCTCAGTCTATGCCAATGCTTTCACCAGTGAGCTCACCTTGAGGAGCTCCGGCCCTTCGTCGTTGAGTTCCAAATCAAGCATGTCAAAGGCATCCTCCAGCCCTTCCAAGAGGTCTTCTAGTCCCGTTAAGCGCCCGACACAGCTGCAGGACCTTGCTGGGGGCGTCTCATTCAAAGACCTGGGAGGAAATGCGCAGTACTTTGGGAATTGTGGCCGCGTCCTGTACAAGCGCTTGCGGGAGGTCAACTCACAAGTTCACATTCTGCCAGCCCAAATCAAGCCGGACGTCGAGGACATAGAGCTTGATGAACCTGTCATGTCGCATCAAGAGGATAATGATGATTTGAGGACCAAAAAAGAGCTACTTGCCGAGTTCGACGAGGTCCAGCAGATAGTCAAGCGGTCTCGTCGATGCAAAGCAGAATTGGAACACGAGGCTGAGTGGAACTATGCGGTACATGGACGTGCCTTGCGTCTTGCTGTGGGAGACAAGTCAGACCGGGTTGATGTCCGTTATGTGTGAGTCTCGGTGTTCCCCTCTTTCAATCGAAGCTTCTAACAAGTCCTCAGACCATCTGCAGCCATTCATCCTAATTACCTACCTGGCTTTTCTACTGGCTTAGCAGCATCTTCCAAAATGATTGACTTCGTCATGTTCATCGATGACAACGATGGCCAAGTACCCGGGGACCAAGACACACCACACGCTTCTCAGCCATCCCCACGACTTGCCAACTTATTTCCTCTTTCAACCAACTCGGTGAACCACACCACCTATAATTCCCTTCGCCACCGCCCTATCGCTGTGAGTATCGAAACAAAGACGTTCACACGCCCTGAGTCCGAGGCCTGTATTCAGCTGGCAGTGTGGGTTACCTCCCAGATCAACCGCATCTGGGAGTTGAGCAACGAGTTTGAGAAACCAGCTGTGCAAAGTATCCTGGCCGAGATGGTGTTCCCTCTACTCTGGATCTCTTCGGCACAGTGGAACGTCTATCTCGCAAGGCCTGTCCTCCCCGCCAGTGGGGAGAGGAAAGACTTGGAGGTTGTGGTATATGGTCCGATGGTAATTGGAGATACGTCCACCTTGTTGGGAACGTATCAGCTTCTTCGCGGGCTGAGAGTCTTGGAGAGGTGGGCTGATGTCGAGTTTCGGGAGTTTTGGGCGAGGATCCTAGAAACACTCCAGATAATATAACTCGTAGTTAATACATGGTTTATATGTGGATTGGAGGTAGCTTGTGAGGAACATAGGCTGAAGCGCAAGGTTGTTTTCGGGGTTGGAATATACCGCGACTATGAGAGGCTTTGAGTAATTCAGTCGTCTAGGAGATAAGGCATAAATGGCATGACGACCCTACATTACGGCGTTGTGCAGCATTAGGTTTTAAGATCGCTCTATGTCCATTCACATGGTGTTTAATCTGGTGTGTGACGGATACGTCATTGAAAAGGTAGAAAGGAGAGAATTCCCCTGAGACACCGACGGTAAATCCGCCTCGTCAAATCTTGCTAACTAGATTTATGCAACGGCCGGTTGGTGAGGTTAGTCTTTACAAGTACAGAGCTCGCCATCTTAGAGCGAGTGTAAATCAACAAAGGAACATGCCGTCAATTCCATCGGCCGTGCAGCGTTAACTACAGCGCTTAACCTAGAAATTGCGGAATTATGTAGTTCAAGTATTAAATAGTCATATGGAATTTTTTAGAACTTTCCTAAGTGCCCGAAGCCTCATGGCGGAACATCAAGCTTGATGCACTGCTCTCCGGAGTCCGCGCTTTGACAACCATCAGCCACAACAGCGAAACATATAGTCATTAATACATGACGGTACTAAGCACCAATACCTAATTGCATGATTTGCATGGCTTTCTTAACGATAAGGGACCATATGTTTACATCGAAAGCCGAGCTGGCTGAGAAAACCTCACAACAAGATGCCCATCATAAGAGAATGCTCAGTCAATGGCGTAGAACACCACTCTATGGGATTAATGACGTCTAAGAATGTTCACGCCAATAATATACGGTAGAGTCTTGCCGAACTGCTTGGTGTCGTCTGTGCCTTTGATGTGGCCGCCAGGATCTATGGGGCAGCACGAAGGAAGGAGAGCAGGTTAAAGTCGGTTTTTCTAGTACACAAAGCGTCCAAGCTGCCATTATACGGTAGATTTTTTTTTCTTGCATGTGACTATGAATTCAGCGGGCAATCAGGTCAGGTCCTTCGGTGGATGACGAGCTCTTCCATTATGTACTATAAGCGGCTCCAATTCCGGGCCAGGACTGTCAATCTACCGGCGACTAATGGAAGAGATTCCAACTTGGTGGAAGAACCGATGGCTAAGATTTCGAGTTGACATTGTTAATCATGAAATCGTGCATTGCTTATGATGCGAGAAATTGAGCCACCAGAAATCACTGAGTCATCAGTTGAAAGTGACATGATATTGCATCCATATCTTGTGGTAGATGGGGGATCATTGACGTAGCGCAAACGGTGTGGAAGAAAGCGATATGGAGCTCGACTTCGTAGCTGACAGCTCATATTTTTCAAGTGTGGTATTACTGGGGTGTGCTGCATCACGTATACCGGTGTAGACTTCAATATGTTTTATTTGCAATTGAAAAGGGAAAAAGAAGGGTTGCTGTTGTTAGGGGACACTTGCACCAAGTTGGCTCTGGAGGCGGGGGAACGGTATCGACCATTCTCGGTACAGGTGATCATAAAGCTTTCTTTCCAGAGAAAAAGGGATCGAACTCGCTCTGACAGGCAGCTGGAGTGGTGGAAAGTGCAGCGACCGAGGCTTATATCCCGACAGCCTCAAGCAGAAAGGAATCCCTGGATATTAACATGGGTTGAAAATGCTAAAGGGACTCATTTCACGCTCTTTAAAGCTATTACTTTTGCTTATGGACAGTTGATCTAAGGAATATGGTTCCCCCAGGGCCTTGCCTCCTCTGGTATAGGGGATGTCACGTCTGCCCGACTCATGAAAGCGAGTGATGGCACATGATCATGGCTTAACTTGCTGGTAGCAGGAATTATTCCTCAAGAAGCCCGGGAGTTTGCTCCGCTAATCATTCTGTGCAGTCACAAAAATGATGAAGAATTTGTAAAGGACTATTGAGCGCCTAACTGTTGCTCACTATGACCTTTAATGGCAGCCAAATCTTACAATGCATAACTACATTTGATTTGAGGTATCAAACTAGCATCTCAACGTTGCCTAAAGTCGGCTAGATGTTGACATGAAACGGCAGGGTAGTGACCGTAGCCCGACACATTTCAACAATCAAATAGATCAGAGAGATATTTTAAATTTAGTTGGATGAAAGTAGGGTATCTGTAGATATAATTCTTAGGCGTGATCGCCTAGCCCAGGCATATGATATATGCTCTATTACCATCTCTATTCGACGTATTGCCCCTCAAAGTCTGGACCAGGAGTGATCGCAAAAGAGCAGCTGGCTCGAAGGAAGAAACACAATGCCAGACACTGAATAAGTGAGCGCTTAAATTTGACCGAGCTGTTAAGTCCGCATGAGGGCTTCTCTACTGTCTTCCATATTCTGTTCACTTTCGCAACTTCCACTTGTTTCCCATGGCTGTGTTTTTGTCGTTTGAGATACCACTGGACTTCTCTTCATTTCATGAACCATTGTGGAATGTTATGTGGAGCTTCTAGTCAATATTTAGGGCGCTTCCTACATATTCCACCGACCCCATAGTCACCAGGCCACAACGTGCTTACAATCAATGGTTGAGGGGTCTCGTGGATTGGATCCTGCTTCAGGGGAGACTTAGAGTCTCCCGGAACGCGCACGGAACCCGATAGCACAGAGTCCAGGTGCTCAAGAAATAACTAGGTTGGGGCAGACGACATGGAAGTCAAAGGAGGAAAGGAGTTGAGTGAGCAAATAAAACCAAGCAATGCCATCCTCCCGGTGTTTTTTATTAATGCTTGATGCTTTTAGGCTATGGTTAGATCCGTCTATATAAATAACCGCAAAACCATCATATCTTGACTTAGCAATGAAGAAGAAATAAGACACTGGGCCTGCAGGAGGATTTATTATCCGTAGTCTAACTATAGGATAATTATGCTGCTATAGCCTATGGCCAAACCATAGCCCATGGTTCCAACTATGGTCTATGGTCATGGTGCTCAAGTCCACCCTACAAGTGCGGGTTATCCCATGATAGAAGAAGAGATACTATAAAATGTCAATATAAGCACGTACACAGCATCTTAACACAAGCATCTCTCCCCAAGTATCTTAGCGAGAGAGCAAATAGTGACTCGGTTAATAGAATAGAAATGGCACTTGAGTTATCTGAAAGTCCGGCAAACTGGGAAATATCATTTTTTGTTGTGACAAAGACTCTTGCCAAATGTAAAGAAGAAGAGAATTATTAATACGAGAAAGAGTGAAGGGAAGATCTAACATGCTTTTTATCGCTTGATATGAATGTGCAGATGGATCTGTCATCATCACAGACTCAGTCAAGAACCCTCAAGAGTGTTGACTCAATGCCTAACCCAACGGGCGTGTTCACCATGCTCGCTCAACTCCATTGCCCAACCGACTCCAAAGCGCACACAATTATGAAAAAGTCGTTTAGACATGCTGGCTGCTGTTGCTGTCCAAGTCATCGACATTCTGGCCCTCGGCAGCAATCTTCCGCTCAATCCAGTCCTTCATGTCTCCAAAGTTTTCCTCCAGTGCTTCGATCGTACGGCCAAGGCCAAACTTGAAGAACATGTTGGCCGTGGACGAAAGGTTGGCCATCTTCTTCATCTCGTTCACTTCCTTGGAGAGATGCTCAGACTCCTGCTTCAAGCGAGTAGCGTCGCTGTCTGCCTTCTCGATAGCCTCGTTAAGCTTGTCGAGATGTTGAGTGTGGGCTGCGGTGTCTTTTTCGGCCTCACCAAAGCCCTTGTGGGTCGTGTTCATCTTGGCTTCCATCTTCTCAATCACGGCCTTCAAGTCATTACCAATGACCCCGCCGTGCGCTCGTTGCAGACCCAGTAACTGATCTAGGGCGGCTGCTTCCTTTATCTGGTCCTCCTTGATCGCCTCGAGGCGGGCTTCGGCCGATTGCTTCAGGTCCTTCTCGGTGACTTGCTGACCTCGGGCACGAGACGCATCTTCCACGGCCTCTCGGTGTCGCATGTCAATCGTGTCTTGCTGGGCTCGCAAGTCCTTCGAGAGACGCGCGAAATCGGCTGCCTTCTGGCAAAGCCAGTTGGCGAAGTTATCCATGATCTGTTCGCGCCCTGGGTTAGTACGTGTTGCTGGCATTGAAAGAAGCACAAACCTGCTCATCTTCAGGGGTGGTTTGAAGTCCGGATCCGAGGTAAACATTGGCCGTCTTCTGGCGCTTTGGAGCCGTCGGGGAGATCGGAGGAAGAGAATGCTTCCTGGTGGTGACCATACCAGTGTTGGCCTGCTTCTCCCTGGACTGAGTGGTGTCGCTGTCGTTGATGGATTGGACCGGGGTCTGAGGCCCAAGTGCTTGGTCAACATTCTTGTCGACATGCTGCCCAACATGTTCACCATTGGGTCTGGCCTGGTGCTCCTCGTGAGCTTCCTCACATTCCTTATCACCCTCATCCATCAGCCCAGTCTCAAGGTTGGCAGTAGATGTGACAGATTTGTCGCCTGAAAGCGTGTCATCCGCGACTGTGTCCTCTCCAGGGCTGGAAAATCCATCCTCGCCCTCATCCTTGTTGCTGTGCTCAGGCGACCGAGTTTCGGCGTGTTCGATCTTCTCAGCCACCCAAGTCTTGGTAGCCACGATGTCAGCCTTCATGAGCTTGTTGACTCGATCGGAGCGCTCGTGCAAGCCCGCCAGGCGCTGTAGCTCGTTACGGACTTGGGTGATGGTGACAGTGCCGCGTGCGAGGTTGATGAGGGCTCTGAAGTCCTCGAGGAGGTTGATGCCCCAAGTCAGTGGCTCAAAACCCTCGGCGATCTCCCAAGGATATTTGCCGCAGATAGATTTGATCTGCTCAGCCAGAGCGGCGCCCTTCTTGGGAAGTCGAGCCAGCTCTTGGTTATCGGCATCGTCTCCAGCATTCTGCTTGCGCTTTTTCGGGCCCGGCGTAGGCATGTCGGAACGATCGGTCGGTTCGGAAGGATTCGGCCGGTTCGATGGCTGGAGGGACTGTGAGAGTGAAGCCACAGAGGTGAAGATAATCGTGCGACCAAGCCTCTGATGTGATGGTGAAGGAGGAGGCTGGTGTGTGAATAGCGGTCGGTAAGCAATGAAACAAGCAAACAAAGGACAAACAAACGGCAACGGAAAAATACAAATCTCCGGGCGCCCAATTTCTGCCAACATTCATTCACATTCACAATTTCCTGAGCGTCGGTAATTCACACGTAGATTCAAAACATTTCGAATGATATTTCAACATGTTTTTGTTGTCATGATTGACGTCTCACTCAAAGTGGACGGACCCATCCAGGGCCTTGTGTGGGCGGCATCCCCCGCATTTAGTGGCCACCGACACTGACCAGCGGATCTAACCCATGGTGGCATATTAATTGTTGCCTGCGTATCTTGACAGTCATGAAACATTAAGTTAGTCTTAAGTATCATTCCTTTAGTTCATTAGCAATAGTTTCTCCTATTGTGATCTTCTTCCTCGTGGTGGTGATAGCTTTTTCTTGATGTAAACCATGATGACCCTTGCCCCAGCCACTTAAACCATGAATCATGGTGGACAGACACAGAAGTTGCTCCATTGCTTCGTAGTACTAACAGAGTGAATTGTCAAATATATACCTTCTTCTATCCCGAATAATATCGTCTTTTCATCTTTTGAATTAAGCAGCAGTAAAAGCTTATGCCATGGATGCTTGGCTCTTTGCTGAGGGTCGTATTCCAGTGCTCGTGCCCCACAAGGCATGATGGACCAGATACCATGTTATCATGAAAGCAGACCAAAACAAAGGTTGAGCGTAGATGCTTATTGGTCCCAGCCATTCTCGAAATTTCACTTGAATTACCCCAATAACAGCATCCTACCAACCACATCAACTAAGTTAAACAGACATTCATCACACCGTGAGTCATTCCCTCATTGCCGTGCATGGGTCATGGTGGGATCACGCATCCGATATTCGTCAGGCTTTCTTCGCCATCCCCCCGAGAAATTGCTCTTCAGCCCGACCCTAAGAGAACTAAGGGTTCTAGAAAAAGGTATCGTAGGCCTCATATTGCTGGAACTGTTCATGGCCATGAGACATGTAAATGACGCGCTTGGCCAGCCGCAACGCCAACTGGATGTTGTAATCTTCGATATAAGCCTCAACATCCGATCATAGAACGGTCAAGAGCCGTATTTACCAGCCTCGGCTGCCGAAACGAGAACATAGTCTCTCATTAATACATACGTCTCGGCGTTTATCCCCCGACTGGGCCATCAGGACGTAACTAGCTCCCAGCCCAGAGCTAGGGCCGGCTTGACACTTGGTCGGTAAGATACCAGTCTTAACTTGGGGCTCGTTCGCATCACTTAGAAACTCCTCTGGGTCACTTGAGTCACCTCTGTTGGCCAGTTGTCCAGAAGAAAGAGGTTTAAGACACTTGACAATCACTCATACTCAAACACTCCAGACCTCGTGCACCGCCTCGAGGTCTGCCAAGGCAAACCTAGGCATGTCTCCAATCGTATTCAAACTAGCTCTGCTTAGAATCACGTGCTCTAACGTTTTTCAATCAAATGACACGCTCATGATCTTTGTTGTTCATAGCCCCCAAGATCTTGTCAATGGCCAATGCGGCTCCATCACTATCACTAGTAGCTGATTGGAGATCTATCATGCTAATGCCATAGGAACCGGCTTCCTCCAAGGTCGAAAGGGGAGCTCAGACCATGCTTAAAGCCTTTGAGCCGAAGAGTGATCCGCATTAAGTCGGTTCGGGCCCGTATGGAAGTTCTAAAAGAGCTTATGCCAGCAGTATTATATATTGTTTCCGTGAATACGTCATTTATAGACTACCAAGCACTTTCTCTTCGCTTCATTTGCCTGTTTAGTTCTGGAGATAGCATGGGCGCCATGTGGCCAAAATCACCCAGCTTTGCCCCTTTCTGGGTAGAGAAGTTGTGCTAAAAGGCTGTGGTAAGGAGATTTTGAATGCAAAATCTAGAGTCGGGGCCCTATCTCAAGTGTGTTCAGAGAGAAGGGCGGTGATGTGAGGGATAAGATATGAGAGAGTGTCAAAGTTGTTGACATAGTCAATCACGAGCCGAATCTCAGATCCTGGGGTACCATAAACCTCTGGAGCAGCTTCCCTGTGTGCCTTTTAATTAGTATCAGACTCTGCCCGGTAGAAACTGGCTGAAGTCACGGACATAATTGACTTTGGGAGGCCAATGCCTGCGCGGACCTCATGACGGATGGATCTTTGTCACTATTCAAGACGCGACTAATTGACACCTACTTGCTCCTTGTCGGAAATCTTGAAATACTTCTTTTACCCATTGGCAAAGTCATTTAGGTTGAGATGGTATATATTGAAAGACAGCTATAGCCTCGCTGCTTTCATGCCATGCTATGGAAGAATAGTTTATAGTAGTACTATGACATAAAGTGTGACCATACCATACCATGATACTATGGCATATAGTAGCACTATGATATATAGTGGAGCTATGCCCTAATACTATAATACTATAGTTTATAGTAGCACCATGATATATAGTGGAATCATGCTCTATCTTCTGACTCCGTTGACCTATCAAAGGCTATACTATAACTAGAATAAAAAACATATTGTGAACATATTATAGTATTATATCTAATACTAGTATAGTAGCATAGAGATCTATAATAATAAAGTCTTAAGGAAGCTTTAAGAAAAAAGTTAAAAGAGCGTCAGGGACTGATTCGTAATATTGGGCTAAGCGGACTCATGTTGGCTAGGCTTGTTGGTATTGGGTCTGTTATATTGGCCCTTCTGCCGCATCCGAACCAGGTCGGCTAGCTAGCCACCCTCTTCCCGACCATACACATGCTTCTGCTGTTGCTGCGATGAGCCTGAGGGTTTGTGAGCGTGTCTGATGGCCTGGAAACGTGCCATGAGGCTTCACCGCCGGATGTGCGGGCTGATATAGTGGTATGTCCGGCCTTTGCTTCATAGATGCCATCTGCGCTAGAGTTTAAAGGGAAGAATCCAAGTCGCGGGTCGTCCATCGTATCTCTGTTGTATGCGCAGCGCGTACTGCCCACCATGTTCTCCAAGCCCTGGTTGAGCACCTTGTGTGTAGGTGTAGTAGTTGTGCGTCCCCGTGAGAAAGTGGTAGCTAGGGCCTGCCGGGGAAGGAAGGACGACATAGTCTTCTGCGAGGGGTATATAAGCTTAAGAGGTAAGCTCTTACCTTTTCCCTAGGCTCGCGCTCGTTCAAGGCACTCCTTGGTCTCTGTCTCCCATTGACTCTGGGCCTAATGTTTACGATGTTATTCTTCTGCGGGCTGCAGAAGTTAAAAAAGGCCACTGTGTTAGCATCGGGTCATGATGCTATGATGTTTTGACAATCTGTTCTTTATCATAGTTGGAGCCTGCCCCCCGACGGGTTAAGCCAGAAGACCGGTTACGATGTTAGTCCGCTGGCGGTTACTATGGACCTATCTCTACTTGTCTTTGCGAAGAATCTACCCCTTCCAAGGCATATCCTTGAGATATGACTATGCTCTCATTGAGAGCGGAATACTATTAGCATCCTTGAAGCGCTTGTTGGCCTCGCAAGAGGCTGTCAGGAAGACTAGAACGGTAAAAGCTCGTTGTCTGACATCGATCCTACTATACAATTGTGGTCGTGATCTTGTCTAATTTCCCCTAATGGATCCAAGTTAGTTTCGCGTGGTTCCAGCCTTAAGCAGGGAGAAAGCAGGATACATCAGTCAGACGCAAGAATAGGAATTTCCAAGAGGGGTTTATCAAGATTGTATTGGTTGAGTCTCACGAGGCTTTCATATTTTATGCGACTATGGGTGTTGGATGCAGTCCGGACAAATGTCTAGTGTGAAAATGGACCAGAATTGGGACGACTTCTTGATAGTAGCGAAAAATTGATCAAGGGGGCGGACGAGGCGGGGCTGTGAGCAAACTTGGCCGGGATGCAGATCCCCGGTCTGGTGAGGAGAGAATAATAAAGACGGAGTCTAGTCGAGGGAGAGAGGGGGAGGGATGCTTATACAAAACAGATCAGAAGAATGCCGAAACAACTCGGGCGAACTGATTACTGTCCTATACGCCTAAAACTACTACCACAATGTAGAGGCACCAAACTCTAGATGAGCAGCTATGGGGCGGTAAGTATTGATATTATGGCATGGAGGGCCTTGGGTTAGAAAAATCACTTCATGCTTGCCGTAGAACCTGGCGAATTTCGCACATTATCAAGGCCGCTTTGGGCGAGAGCTCGACGAGATGACTAGCAAGACGGTCTGGAAGGTTTCTCGCGGGTTGTATATACAAGCCTTGAGTCCTCTGCTTCGGTAGATGTCTTGGAAGATGAAGACAGTGACGCCGAGTGAGCCACGGGCTCGAAGCAACCTCCCCATGTCTGTGGCGACTATGGGGACTATACATGGCCGAACTTGGTCGGTGTCTGCAGGTGCGCGGGATGGAAGCCGAGACTCTCACTGCCGGGATTGTGACACCCGTAAATGGCCTTGACGGGGCCAGGCTAGTGGACGAAAGGTCAGCACTCTAACTGCCGCCAGCGGGTGGCCAAAGTACGCTAGTGTTCATTCAATTGTGGCAGGCTCGCAGGAGTCAGGGCCCTGGTTGATATCGCGTCATATCTGGCCACCGATTCCAGGGTTGGGACACAAAGCAAGCGGTGTCACCATATTGATGCGGTGAGGAACCGGTCACCGCAGCGGCACACGTTCGGGAGGCCTTGAGGGCTGGGCCGGCTAGAGTTCTGAGAAACACTCGCATCCTTGCTCCATACTTGAGCATGTGCTAGGGGGTACATGAAACTGGTAGCAGATTGAGAAGCTCCCGTGGCTAGGGGAAAAGAGGCCGGATGAGTTTCCAAGTGGGAGGCGGTCGGCAGGGCCCTCTCTATCGTGGAGAGCAGTTAACTGTCAGAGTCCATAAATCGCTGCACTCCGACCGTCTTGCCAGATATTCACACTTCTGGTCAGATCATGACGATAAGATGAGGAAGGGCGAGGGAGTTCTTTTAGCAACGGCGTTGAGTAGGATAGCATGTTGGTGGCTCACATTTGGTACAAACGATGAAGGGAGTGTCCTTCAGATGGGCGAGGGGATAAATAGTAAGAGATGCCCTGTCGGAGGGCCTTGCGGTATAGTTGGTATATTAATAGAGAAGGTCTATTTGAAGGTGCTTATCCGTCGTTACGACACACGATGGGGTTCTCCAGAGTCTATCCCATACTTCATAGCCCCCAACAATACCCAGGTAGACACTTCCTTACTCCTCCCTTGATAAGCATCCCCTTCTTCACCCTCTTTTGCATTTCTAGAGATCATGCCTAGTCTAGAACCGTATTGGGTTTTGATACCCTCATGCAGTATTGACTGTGTTTCTCGCTGGTGTGGCTAATGGCGTCTTATTATCATGGTAATGCTTAGTCTAGCCGCCCAACATCATCGGTGATGGGCCGCTATGATGTGTGTCAAGGGGTGCATGGCATTGTGGGCCTGGTTGACTTGATGGTGTGACATTAATAGGCGCCCAGTGAGTTATAAATTATAAATTATACATGCATGATGGAGTAAAAATCCACTTTGCCAATAGTGTTGATCCTTCAAGTTTCCATAGTATCTAATCGAAGCAACTCTTAAAACATCTTATACAATCAGGCACAAAAACATTTACAAACGATCTAGTGCTATATTTTATGAAATAGTCATTAGTAGTCCTAGTATCACGACCCATAAGACCATCTTACCAAGGGGGTACGGTCTGAAGATGTGCCTTATTCATTGAAGTTATATTACTGAAACTGTGGAAGCTGTGGTCATTCGCCCGTGAAGATGTACAACCGGCTAGGAGTGAGAAGCGGATGGTGAATACCACAATGACAACTCTTGTTCTCGTGTGCAGGTTTATTAAAGGCTTTTTAAGTACGCTAGGTACACTTGCCGTCGAAATGAGTCAAGGATCGTTGTGAGTCGTGGTCTCAAGCTGTTAGACAGATATGAGGGTAAGGACGAGCGCCAGCTGGAGTAGTATTCACGTGGATCAGCGGCGCGGCAAAGAAAAACAGTTCGAATAAGGAAATACAGATATTTGAGAGCCAGCCTTGAAAGATGGGTGATGGCTCATGGCTGGGTCTTATTCATCTCACACAAAGGTACTATCAGACATCATGGTGAGACATAATGAGGACCGAATTAAGAGGTACCAATACAACATCAAGTCAAACGTCCGCTAATCTTTAGCTACAACAGCAAAATATTCATACAGCGAGGGAGAATAATTAATTGATTCAGCCAACCTGCGTCAAACTTGTGTAACTTCGATCCGTCTTACGTCTTAGGAAAGACCGCATATGAGACTCAAACGCGAGGTCAACAGCGACCACAGTGGTAGCTCGCGAATCATCAGAGCAAGTACTACGGAATCAGCTGGGGCTCGCCATGCCTTCTTTTTGCTGGTGAACATAAGCTGGTACCGGTGCTTGGTGGGCAAAGAACCGTGGATTGCCACTGAAATAAACGCTTCTGGAAACGGCTTCGCCAAAGTCAGTGTTTTTTAAAATTAAAAAGGACTTCCATAACTTGGTCTGGCACATATGGGCAATCCCCCGCTCTAAAGTAGCTGAAACGGGAGAAATACATCGATATTGATATCAGTCCGTGTGGCTGTGGAATAGTAAAAGACGGGATGAGTGCCAGCCACTAACGTAATAAGAAAATTCGATAGAACTAACCGGCGAGACGCGCCAATTCCTACAAGGACTTCAACTATAAAAAAGAACGCATTATCAGCACATCATAGCACCATATCCCAATCCTAACAGAGTGATGGCAAGTGAACAAAGAAGGCAGCAGAAAAGAATGACAAGGGATGGGAGCTGGCTCGGACTAGGGACTGCGAAATTCGTGCCGGATGCAACATATTGCCCTCCGATGAAAGCCTGCAACCCTTCTTGTTTAAGACAGCAGGTCGTTGAAACACGACGGGTATCTTGTACTCTGCACGCAATCCTCCAACAGCCAGGCAGATGGCAGCTCATCCATGACTAAGAGGCAAGCCAATTGCCATGACCCCCGAGCATCATCTGGTGGTTGTCAGAAATCCTTGATATCAGATGACGGAGCCGGCTGGCCTGCCAATTCAAATTCACTTGCAACACGATCAGGTGCTAATTTTTGCGCTTGAACGACAGCAATCACTGGGGCCAATCTCAAAGAAGAAGAAAAAGAACAAAAAACGCACATCTAATTGTCGCATGACATCTCTTTGACTGCGCGAGGGCTCCCACGCGGTACCGGTCTCCACCACTATGCCACTATCTAAGTTGCTCGCTAGCTTGGCGGCAATGTGTTAGTCCTATATCTCGATTTGGGTGAGGGCAGAGAGATATTCATTGCAAGATCCCTGTAAGATACCCAATGGGAGCCTTCGCGTAGTCGAAAAGATAACAAAGCCATGCCAGCTTTTATCCTTTTTTTCCCCGATGCATGTTCCCAGAATTCAATCAAGGCGGCTGTCGTAAGGTTGTGGCTAAACTGAGGACGCCATCAATGACGTCAGCAGCGGCTGGGACATAGTGGCTGATGCACAAACGACGAAGATGCAAAATGAGGTGTAAAAACTGTAGTTGGTCAACGATGCACTAACATTGACACAAATGAATCTTTCTTTTTAGTGTGAATTGTTCTATCGTCTTGATTTTCATTGCGAATGATTAGAATCAAGAATTGCATGCAGCGATGAGAGACTGGATAACCAAGGAGTAGAGGTGCGTGATTGCTTGAATGAACTGTCTGAAAGTGTCTCACGGAATTCTCATGTCGGCGATGGCTAGGAAACATCACACTTTGCCAGTTTCTTCAACTCGAGATATTTTTATGAGACAGCTGGCGATTTCATCACAGATTGTCAGCCATTTAATCGTTTTGGGTTATGGAATCATTCATCTGGTCCTTTGGTCTAGGGTAGGTACGTGGTCAGGAGACCAGAACCACCAAACGTGGACTCCCAGCTCAGCGAACCTGTTAACATCCCTCTCCGACACGATATTGTCCGTGTAGTCATCTTGTCGCTGGTGCCATGTCTTGTAGGGAATTTGACGTGTCCCGGTATGGTGCAGAGGGAGCGCGTCAAGGGCTGGTAGGCGTTAGGCAGCGATAACAGGTGCTAACAAGGCCGCGGCTTCATTTGAGGCCAATAAGGGGTCTCGTCTACCTATCTGTGGCCATCTTGTATAGGGTAGACCAGGTCACAATGTCGGGCTGCATACCTCAAACCGTCCTAGCTGCCAGCACAGCCCTCCGGGGCCTGGTGGCTTAGGTCTCTTGCGACTTGGTCCAAAGGCATGATATAGGATTGGATACCCGGCAAGAACGGCAATGAGGATGGGGCTGAGTTGGGCGGACTTGGACTAGACAATGTCGGCCCGAGCCTTTTTCCGCTACACAGCCTGAACATAAGATAAGATCCATGCCAAGAATCGTCTGTTATCCATTCATCCTCCAGCTCAACATCATCGTCAGTGACAGTGACAGCAACAGCTTTCATTACAATCCCAGTCATCTTGCCCAGCCATTTTGAAACATCATCCAACATAATGTCGGAATTCAACGTGGATGAGCTTCGAGAGCACATCATGATCGCTCTAGATGAGGAACAAGCCAAACGCCAAAACGGCTGGTTCTCAGCCATAACGACACGATTGAACGATGGAACTGCCAAGGAGGCTGCTGAATGGACTACGTTTGCTATAATGGCGACAGCTGCCCTCATATCTTTCAACAAGATTCCCTGGAGCAAGAGGAGCAAACGCCGCTTCCACATTTTCCCTTTCATCGCCACGCTCACTTCGGCCATCTGCTACCTACTTCTTGCTTTGGGTTATACGGGAAAACAGACTTGCAAAGAATACCATCTCGCGAATCCCAATGCTAGAGATGAGCCAGATGACTGGCAACCAGGTTCTCTTGAAGGCGGGACGAATCTTAAAACCTGTCGCCAGTCCGCCGGCCTTGATCGACCCGAGTGGGGTCTTCTGCTGATGTTCTGGATAAGCCAATTTGTCACTCAGGCTGTAGGCTCGCTCGCCAGCGGCTCAGCCGCATACAGCATCATGACTATCCTGGATAATGACACATCATCGGGCTCGGACGAGTGGAATCTTGTCCTCAAGTTCTGGCCGTACGCAACTGCGGCCTTCTTCATTGTTCGAAGCACCTACCAGATGATTACGCACAGAAACGCCGAGGCGCGCAGATTCTTCTTTTCCTTGGTTGCTTATATGTGTGCACTGTATGGCATACGCGCGGCGTGAGTTCCCTCCTCCTGTCCATCTTGTGAGCAAAGCTAACATTCGAATGAGCGTCTTCTGGTGGGCAAATAGACGTGTCTTTCCCTCAGACATTGAGTATATCATCTACGCCATCATCGATGTTTTGCTCCACCCTGCCACTTGTCTATGGCTCTTGGAGGTTGAGGTACCCAATGTTGGAGTCGACTATGATGTGGACGTGATCCAACATGCCGCGCCGGTTTTTGACCTGAGCCAGGCGTGTTTGCTCCTGCGTATGGCACAGGTCACGATGTGGTATTATAACCAGGGTTACAAGTCCTGATAATGGCACCAAGACTGACCGCATAGAGGAATTAAGCCACAATCGTGTTATTGAATCAATGATGATTGTGATGTTGAATGGCAACCCAGATTCTGCCACAGTATCCTGAATCTCACTCTCCTCCCATAAGCCCGCCCCCCTTCTCCCCATGACAATTTTCAACACTTGACTTTGCCTCCTCATCTGGCTTCCCCTAGGATGGACCATTGTAGCCTGGGTGGCCCCGGTCGCGATCAGTAGAACCGCGGTGAGTATATGACGTATTGTTCAGAACTGCCATCCACACTGAGCCACACTTCCACATGACCAGCATGAGGTCCCAGAGGGCTCGTATCTTCTCCGAGTGTCTGCGAGAGATGTATGATTCGAAAACATCAGTGCAGCACGTGGTCTCTATGGGCAGGGCGGTAATCCTTCCGTGGGTATAGTCTAGCACTGGCCGAACAAGCTTGATGATCAAGCCTTGGAGGTCCTGAAGCCCTGCCTCTTTGACCTATGCTTCGATGCGTTTCAGCTCGGCTGGCTGAGAATTGAACACAATCTGACCAGTGCTGAAATTCAGGCCGTGGTTTCGTGTAACGAAGTTAAAGGTCGGCGGCGACGTCAGTTGGTCAGGGCATACGGCGTAGTCCAGCGACGGTGCTAGTCGGCTCATCAGTGCCACCGGGAGATGTCGTCTTCGAGCGCTGCCTTGGCTTTGATGGCGGCGAAGTTGCAAGCAACGACAGCCACGATGTCAAACAGATGAGCGTTGAGGTTGACATCTCCAGTATCGTGGCCACGCACAGTAGCGTACTTATCGATGATTCTCTTGCTAAGAAATCTAAGCATCTCGTCTCAACTCTCTTTCTCACTGAATACGCCCTGTTCAATAATAGTCAATAGAGACTAAATCTACATGGCTAGAACTAATCAACATGCCTTAAATGTGCCCACACAGTCTCCCTTGACTCCGAATTACCCTTGTAAGACGCCGTTATCCAGACCTTACAATCTGTATCCCTCTCGTACGGAACTACCGTAACACTAGACAATAACACACTCAACTCGGTGCGCTTCCAAACTGGATTCTCCAGCGGTGATGTCTTGGACTTGGAATCTTGAAATTCGCGAAGACGTCCGACCCAACCGTCCATCGGGACGCCATCCTTGCGCCCCATAACACTACGTGGCACAAGCGTTAGCTCCAATGCCCCCTCATTAACGCTGTAGCTGCTGCGAACAGTGAATCGAAGATTCGACACCATTCGGACATCTTGTCGTGTGCCACCAGCATCCTTCAGAAGGTTATTGCGATCGGTGGTCGCCTGCACGGGGATGCTGATCTTCAGCGACTTCAGAGCAAAGTCCCGTCCGCCACTATCGTACACGATAGAAAAGATAAGATCTTGACGTTGCTTAATAATAGGGATTGTGTTGGCCGACGGCTTGCTTGTTGGGGAGATGTGATATTGGAAAACGGGAAGCCCGACAGATCGTTCGGGAATGGGATTTTGCACAGGAGCCGGTAGAGAAATGTCCTCAAAGTCGGAGTCTTCCTCGTCAATTTGTGGACTGTCGGTACCAACCAGATGCCAAGATGTCGGAGTAGATGTGTTTCTGCTCCTGTAGTTGTCCTTGGCCACCCAATGGGCACTATCGGGCACTGGCAGACCAAGGCTTTTCCCGTGAGGAGGCAAAGCTTGCCGAATCAGTCCTGGCAACTGAGAGAGCTCTTCGAGTGTCAAGAGGTCCATGGGGATCTTGGCATGGAGGGTTTGGACCTTGAGAGGCCCCGTAGCAGGTGCCTCACGGTAAGAAAGACATCCAGTGATCAGACTGACCGCATTGGCCTGGTCAATCTCTGGCATCTCTCCTATCTGTAGCTGCCAGGAGGGGCTGCTGAGCTGGAATGAGGCTACAGCCGAAGTGGCGCACGGTTCGGTAAACCAGCCGGGGTGAAGACGGTTCATCTCGAGCTTCAATGTCTGATACACATCCTCTGTCATCTTTTCGACCAACAGTAGGCGTATGTCGTTGGTAGTTTCCGTTGTTCCCCATACAAAGAATGGACTGCGAAACTTGCCATCTGGGTTATCATCTGTGCGAGTTCCCTTGCCATTTCGATCCCAGTGAAGGGTCGCAATCGGTTGATTACGTTGGCGGTTGGGCTTGCTTGGGTCCAGGGGATCGTTGGGGTCAGGCACGGTGAATTGCTTCTTGTAAGACATCTCGCATACCTGTGTGGTAATGAGGGTGGCGGCTGAGAAATAGCTTTGGTGTGGAGGCAGCTCGAAGCGCAAGCCTTGGAGACCAGTTTTCAGAGGCTGATCACTGAAGAAGGCGAGCATGGTCTCCTTGTCAACGAGGTCATGGCGGAGAAGCATTGGAGCCTTGTCTAGGTCTGTGGCTATTGGATCGACCGATACCTTGAGGTCTGGAAACTGTGTGACCACCTGGGATCGCAAGTAGAAACCAAAGCGAGGGATGGCAGGCCTGCTTTGGGCGCAGCCGGGCTCGTTAAAGAGTCGGTTGAAAGCTTTCTTGATCGAGCGACGAACTGGATCATCAGCCGGGGCCCCTTCAGCGCCTCTAGAGTCTGCACCCCCTTGATTACCCAGGCTTAACGCCCCGTCTATCAAGGCCTCTACCCAATTGTGATCAATAAAGAAGAACCGGAGGCTCTCTCGAGGTAGATGACTCTGGTCCGTCAAGAGATAATGCGACGGCACATTGACCAGGTAGTAGAGGTCCAGCACGAAGCGGAAGACGGTCATCCAATCGGGCGATGCCGGCTCATTGAATTCGTCGTATGGAGGCTCATATGACAAGGTCCAGTCAGGAGGCTTCGGATCAAGACTGGCAGCCACTTGATATGCCGCCTTGGTCATGGTTGATTCGAGCAATGGAGCCACCGCAGTGTAAGACAGATCTGGCGCTGCGCTCGCAGGCCGTGTCCATTGGGGCGCAGGCGCTTCTCTGGAGAGATCGACTACGCCGTCAACAAGATGGCCTAGGGAGCTTGCCAGATCAACTCGGGTCAAGTGAGATCGCGACGTTGCCTTGATCATCTGCGCGCGCGCCTCATCAGTGGCTAACTTGAGGATCTGGTGACGAATGCGCGTCAGGGAAATGGTGAATGACCTGTCTGCAAGGGCGAGGGTTCTCCCAAGAGACCAAGCAGCCGAGAAGGTCAGGTCCATGATGCCAAGTTCTCTGTCGAGAATCTGCAAGCCTGAGCCTGAGTTGGACAATATATCCCACTCCAAAGAGGGCACCACGTTGGGGGTGAGCGGACCACGCATGAGTGCTGCAGTGACTTCCCCCGTCGCGGTTCGTGAACGGATAAGGGAATACCCATCTTCTAGCCGCTTGCGCATGCGGTCCTTTATGGGATCTGAATCTGGGGCTGAGGGTAGTGATGGTCGCAACATCTGCGCGTCGTGAGAAATATTCTTGAACGTCTCGGAGACGTTGGGTGCACCTGGTGGCTGACACATATAGGACCAGCTATACAGAGATACCAATCCTACTCTTACTGGTGTGGCAGATGGGTCTGAAGAAACGGGCAAGGGAAACGGTCGGAGGTTCTCCAATCCTTCGAGAGACACGACGTGTACGATAACCTGAACCGGCTTGTCGCCCTCGAGGGGACCAACGCGGTTGGCGAGGACAACACTGAATTCTCGCGTCTCCTCATGTTCATCTCGATCCGCTTCAGCCATACCAGCCGTGTTGATACGCATAAGATGAGCGAGAAACCGATGTCGAGACACGTCAGGTCCACCGGACGGGGAGGGAAGCGGCTCATTGCTGTCATTGTAGGCTGAGAAGAAGCCATTGACCAGTCTCGCCTGTGGAAAGATGACGTTAATGTTTGGCTTGGTGGCCTGCTCGACGTCGGTGAAAGGAGTCTTGGCGGTTCCTTTGTCAAGGTTGACGAGATCAGGCGTGGGGACCATGACCGCCAGAGACTCGTTCTGTTTCGTATTCTCCTTGATGCTGGTCTGCGCGAGGATCTGGGCCATCTCTGCGGCTTCAAGACGTAGCTCATCGGGAGTGAAAACAAGACAGGCAAGCCACGGGACGCGGTTGGACCTGTAATCCTCAGGGTTGTGGTCTTCAGCTTCCTCGCTTCCAGGACGCTCCCATGGCAACATGCGGTCATTGAAGACGATGTGAGGCAGGGTATCATGCGTCGCCTCCTGGCCTGGTGCTGGGTATACAGAGTAGACGGCATCGGCTGGAAGCTCGAAGCGAGGGGCGAGCACCTCGAACTCTTGCTTGACAGTGGGTTCGAGCTCAGGCTTGACCGAGGATTTGTCGTCCCTTGGATTTGTTGAAATCTTCTGTGTCACTTGGATGGTATGCGTTCCGGCTAAGATTCCCGGTCTCTCGAACGAGAAGAGCTCTTTGAACCCAGGCTCCAGCTGAACATCGCTGCTGTCTAGCTTCTCAGCTTTTTTCCGCCCATGCCGTAATGCGAGATATCGCCGTGTAGTCAATGGCTTCGCGAATCGTCTTCTAGGAAGGGACATGATGGGTGGATACTGAACAACAGTCGAGAAGCAACGAAACGCAGGTGGAATCTAGGAGAACAGGTTTCTAAGTTGATCAGGGTAGGCGGAGTTCAGAAGCGTTGTGTACGGGTGCAGCGGTGTCATTGTAAAGCCGTCCCCAGGTTTCGAGGGGCTAGCGTGCCATGAGACCAGGCTGCATTCTACGCGTAAGAGTACTCTAGAAGTACTATTGACGCAGCCAATGACATAGTCCAGTCTCTATACGCCTTGGCATGCGTCCAAAATGGTTTAGGATCTCCCTCAGCTGCGCCAGAATACCGCAACTGGCATTTCAGCTGACGGCAAGTCAGCTCTGACAACCCCGGTGATCAGTCACCTCATGATATCACATTCCAAACGCAATCGTCAGATCACTGCATCGTAAAGAATTAAGATTTTTGCTCTAATGCACTGTGACAGTCTAGGCCGAGCTGCCAAGATAGTGACCCTTTTAAACAAGACATTGATTCAAATGTGTAATTTGACTGATAACTAGGAATAGACTGACGCATTCTAGTCTGTGCTGGGCCGCTCAATCGGTTTCTTCAGCTGCATAAACCCCTCTACGGCTGTCAATGGCCCGCTTTTCCACTTTGGTTTCTCATCGGCATCTCCCACCACATCCAAACTCATGTATGCCAAGGGTTCAGATGTACTGCCCACGTCATATGGTTGCAGCCAAGCCCAGTCAGCCGTCTGGAGTGCTGGCATGCTGAGGCGGGTCCCTGGGAATGTCCTGTCAAGCTCGTACGAGTCTTTCTCGAGCTTGTATTGTGAGTCAAAATCCGGCACGTTTTCCGCCATGACGAGAGGCCCAGCGTGGAAAAAGGTCGTGATTCGTTTCAAGGCCGACTCCCACGTCCAGGATGGGAGAGTCAGCTTGCGAATGGGTAAAATTCCGGTGTAGCCTGTGATGGGGGCGAACGGGTCAAAGATGGCGGCGATGGGCTCCAGTCTCTTGTTTCTCGCTCGCTCGAAGCTGCCCGTCAAGATGTCAATGCTCGTGGGGTTACTGCTCTCTATTTTGTATTCTTTGGGATCTTCCCAGAACGCCTGAAGCTGAATGTAACTTGCCTCATCGATCGGTGCCAGTGGATTACTGTCCAAGCCCGACTTTGTGTGAAAGTAGGTGAAGACTCTGCTCACGTCCATTTTTCGTTTCTCATCCTTGGGATTCTCGGGATCTTGCTTCTTGCCAGTAAACTTGAAATACCCCACGAGGCCATCGTAGTTTGCTGAAGCGTCCCCCAGCTTGAGAGGGAATGAGTATGTTCGTTCAGCGTCACCGTCCAAAAGCCCCCAATCCCGCGGTGCTTTCAACTGGTCGTTGACAGTGGACTCGTTCTTTTTGGAGTCGGCGTTTAGTTCTAACGACCAGCCCATGTTTGCAAGCGCCAGGGGTCTCCCGACTAGTGAGTTCAGGAACTGGCTGTACGCACTCGGAGTTGGGACGGTATTCTGGAGAGCCGACATGATCATGTCCATGAATGCCCTGAGGTACTTGGGAGAGGAGACCAGCTGCTTCACCAACGTATCAAGTTGCTCGTTCTGGATTGGATTGTCGGACTTTGGAAACGGTATCCAAGCAATGTCGCTCTTTGTGGTTCGAATCTCACGGTAGAATGTACCGTTGGGCAAGAAGAACTGTAGGCCCTGGTCGACATAGTTGATAACTACCCATCCCCAGATAGGCTCGTCGAACTCGGTAGCTGGTCGCCATTTGCCTTCCACTCCGACAACATCTTCATCACTGACGATGAAGTGAGCGTTGATACGAGCAGGCTGATTAATTGCCGGCGGCAGCTGGATATACTCGGGTGCTTTGAGGGTCGAACGACTTGGATCAACCACGTTTGGCTGACCAGGGTCGTTCGGGACTCCGTCGATAGCATAGAACTCGCCCACTGTTGGGTAAATTGCTGGGGGATCCTCTGGCAAGGGGTCAATGGCATGCACCACTTGACCAAACTTGTCAATGATATTGATCTTGGTGAACCGCAGCTGTCCATGAGTGGCGGGCTTGAAACCGGGCATTGTATGTCCCACCAGGGTGGACAATGAGCCGTAAGGCGTAGGATCACTCTCCTGATCAATCAGACTGAGATCCACTCCCTTACTGGCCACCATGTCTGATGCTTCATTCAAAACCACGGGTTTCATTCCAGGTTGGCGGACAAGAGGCTTTATGTGCGAGCCTTGGTAGCGCGTAGTCAGATGGTCGGTCAAACCGCCAAGTGGGACGGATAGAATGGCAAGTCGATCCAGTTTCTTGACGAGATCTTCCCTCTCTTGTGGGCTAAGCAAGATATCCAGTTCAATGGGTGGGATCGTCGAAAAGAGGCGGTCGATATGCACCTTGAGCGAGAAGGCTGGCTGGGGTAGGACCAAGGATCGGCCTGATACATAGCGCACATCTTGATAACCGCGATTTCTGTCTGTGTGCTTGAACCTGACATCTTCCTTCAAAACAAAGCCGAATTTGGACGATATGCCTTCGCGAGCCTCACGCTTGCGCATACTCCATCGATCAAAGGTAATGTGTGCGTACTCGGCCTCCCACTCCAGGTAGAGAGGTGACCATGGCTGGGAGCAACCCCATCGATCTCGCCACGGATTCCCGTCTCCTGCAGGCTTCGAAGGCAACTTGCCGTCATGGTAGAGAGGGGGAAGTCGATCTTCACGCTGCGCGTCCTTGTTCTTGAGCGACAGAAACTCGAGCACTAGTGATGAAGCGCTGTCCCTGAGCGGCTTGGGTATGCAATCAAGTTGAGCATCGTCTGGCACAGGACTGCCAGTCTCCAGGGTCTGGTTATCGAGACGTCCTGCCAGAGAGTCATTGAAGTCGACTGGCCACCCAGCTTCAAGTCCCGCGATGACAAGAGTGGGATCGTTTCGCTGATGGAAAGCCTCCATAACACCCATCTTTATTGGTGCCTGGGGCTGACCAATGCGCTCCTGTAGAATGGCTGCTGACCTTTGAAGCTCCTTGATGGTGTCCTGTGTATCACGTATAGAGGAAATGTGTGGTCCTTGATTGTCGATGTTGGAGATGAATTTCCACCACCACGAGAACACATCCCAACGCAGCTGCTGTATGCGCCTGCGGATGGAGTCAACGAGATGCTGGGCATTGTTGGTGCGTCGGATATCCATTTGCTCCTCAGGGGCTGGGCTGGCTCCAGCATTTTTGCCCTCTTGTGCCGGGAGGTAGAAATGGTTACCACCGTCGAAGTGTGCGTAGTTGTAGCTCTGTATTTCGTCCTCAGCAGCAACCTGCGCATCCACGCCTTCATCCTCTGCCCGAAGAAGGTTCTGGAGTCTGAGAATCCCCTGCTCCACTGACCCGGATGGAGAGCGCGCTCCAATGTACGCCAACAGCGCGTCAACGGGCGTCGAGCCAACCGAAAAGGGCATCGTTTCCGTCATCTTTTTTGCCAACTGATCAGCAGGACAGATATCAGGAGCCTGATCGTCTCTCCAAACCACGTCGTACATGGCCCCATGGCAGAGCGTGCTCGTCGTTTCAGGGGATAGCATCCAGTGTTCAATATCTTTTTCGTCCGAGGTTGGTACATTCTTGTTGATGCTGACCCTCAAAGTATTCAAGCGGTCGCCTCGAGTTGGATCGCCACCAAGAGAGCCCATGATGTCGTTGTTTGGGTCGTCTTGCCAGCCTACGACGTAGTAATCTGCAACCACAGAATGAAGATTCTTGGTTTGTCCGTTGTCGGTGTATGAAAAGGTATCCAGCATGGAAAATACATTTCCGCAGTGATACTGGTAGTCGATGAACAACTGGTTGGAGCTGCTGGCGACTGTCAAGTTGACTCTCTGGTCCGTCTCTTCTGGCTCCTGCTGCATCTTCTTCCAACGAGCGGCTTCAGTGCAGGAGCCAATGAATATCTCAGCCTGCCTCGCAACGCTGATGTCACCAATCTCGGACTTCTCCTGTCCAAGGGAATCTCCTTTTTTGTCGCTGCCTGGGACATAGGATGTGATAAATGGAGCGACGTCGACTTCGAGATCAACAGAATCCGAGATATTGTCGATTCTCATCGTCTTGTCACTCTCTATAATCCACGCTGTGACCGCCTTCATGCCGGGCGGTTCTTTGGGGATGGTGGTGGCTGCTTTTGGGTCGAAGGAGCGGATAACCAGCCACCGGTTCGGAAGGGCAGGATACTTTATTGCACTGGGGTCCTTTCCTCCGTTCTCATCGCAGGGCTTGTTGTTTCCATCGAGCGTGCTTGACTCGGTGGTGGTCTTCTCCGTCTCTGCAGATCCAGAGCGAAAAGGGCGCGGTATGGTCCAGTGAAGGTAGACGCCAACTCGATTCTTTCGAACGGTGGCTTTGCCAATGTCCATGTAACGAGGGTTACGTTCAGTCGGAGCCGAGTTGTGGAGATCAACATGCTTCAAGATGTCATTGAGAGCAAGGTGATTTTCGAGTTGGAGAAATGTATAATCCGGCTGAGTGATTGGGGCGATCTTGGCGCGATCGCCTTTGCCGTTGCAGACGGGGCCATTAAAGACGAATGCGTCGACCTTCATGGGCAGTAAGAGGTTTTGAGGAGCCATGATGTTTGATGATGCCGTCTTGCTGCGGCACAAGTGTAAAATGTCAAGTTTGATATGATGGCAGCTGGCATTAGCAAAACAAATACTGGTCCATATCATTACATGTAGGGGTTCTCAGTGAAGAATTTGCAGATATGTGATCTTATACGTGCTCACAAGAGTAAGCCAAATCCGGATCATACGCATACACGCCGACTACTGACTGGATAGCCGGCTAGAGATACTTGGGGTTCACCTTCGGCACTGTTCACATGAACGAGACTGTCTTCCAATCATTCCTTGGCGATATGCAGTATGCAATGTCTTGGGTATCGGTTCAGCCAGCCACTGAACATGCCTTGCCCATCCCTGCATGTGAACTACAACCAGGCGTGAGTTTGGCTACCTCTCCAAAAGAAACCATCAGCCAGCCACAATAACAAAGAACATACCGACCGTCAAACCCAATGATGGAAAACAACGCAATGCCAAGAACATACCGAAAAGGGCGAGATGCATTGCAGGGCCTTAAGAATTACGACACGGGTATAGGCAAGTACATACTGCGAGAAAGTATTGCCTACAGTTACCAATACAGCTTAAAGCCTTCTTTTTTGGGCTACACGTCTATGTAACAAGGTTCCGTTTTACTAGGACATCCATAATATCCACTAGACAGGGTAACTATGGCCTCTAGAGATGTCGATTGTGATAATAAGAATAATAACTCGCATTAGCACCTAACTCGTCTACTCTAGGTGCTATAAACATCAACAGCGGGGCTGATCCCTAAATCGTGCAATGCACGTTTAATGAATAGAATCGGTGTGCTTGGAATACTTGTCAGCACCCTCCTCGATATACCAGACGTAGTTCTCTTTCGTCGACCCGGTGACGATGTGTGTAGCTGTGATCTGGCTCTCTGGCTGCAGGCGGAGAGCTGAGATTTGCGGCGAGACAGTGGACCAATTCTCCCTCGGAGACATCAGGGTTGAGCGCTTAAGGTCAGACTGCGCCGTCGTCCAGTAGAGGTGAATGACTCCTTCGGGAGTGATGACAGCGGCGATCGAGGTGCCATCAAGAGCGGACTGTGTGTCGGGGATAGGTTGCGCTGTGAAAGCATGCATTTTATCAGATCAAAGCCATATAAACAACTGCGTAAAAAAGGCACGGAGTACTCACGCTGATTGTTACTACCCGGTGTCACGTAGTAAATCTTGTTGTCCTTGTCTTGCTTCTTCTGGAAGAAGACAAGACGTTCCTTTTTGTCTGGCTGATACACTGCTGCCAGTCGCGAGGATTCTCCTGGCATGGCCTCACTGGGAATGTTGCTCAACTTGGTGAAAGACACACTGTCGAACTCCAGAGTAGCCTGCCACAGTTCAGGCTTTGACTCGGGAGACCTGCCAACAACAATTAGCTACATCCTTTCGTTTCAATACCTATCTAGCGGCGGCGGGACGCACATCTTTCGCAGGTAGTAGAACCATGCCGTGTCCTCCTTGTCGCTCGTTGCAGCGAAGCCTGGCATGTCAGTCGTGATGCGTTCTTGATCATCAGCTGGCGCCAACAGGTTGGTGATGGGGCTCAACTGTGAGAGGACATAGCTCTTCTGCTGAATGGTCTTTGACTCGTCATTTGGGTCAACAATCACCTTGACGACCAAGGCCTTTCCCCATACGGTCGGCTGTCAAACATTGTCTGAATCAGTATTCCTGCAGCTGGCTCACAAGCTGGGCAAGATGATGTCACTCACCAGGCCTCGGAGGTAGATAGAATCAATGCTCTGGTTCGTAGCATGATTGCCTTTCGGAGTGCCATTCGCAGAGTAACTAAGTTGCCTCAAAGAAGCAGCCAACGGTGTCTGGCTCAAGGCCAGCTGTTGCTGTGGAGTAATCTGGAAGACCAGAACACGGTCCTCTCGAGGGTTAATGATGGAAGTAATGGGGTTGGCCATTGTTCAGGTGTTAGAGGCGAGAATATCACGGATGTTGTAGAAAGTAGTGTAAATGTGAGTTCTGCTTGGGTAGCTGAAGAATCGAGATTGGTTATTTTGAGTCTTATATATCCATCTCTTGCCGCTGGCCTGACACTCGTGGGCCATACCGGACTTCTTTACTGGGAAACAGCTACTTGGATATCCACGACATCTGACAAGCCGTATCAGAGTGCTGAATGAATGCCTGTGAGCTCGGCTTCGCACAATCGATGGTTCCAGGGCTGCATCCCTTTGCGGCGCTGGGGCTGTGGACGGTGGCTAGCTGAAAGGCATCCGGTGCGACTGTGAGTAATGATCGTCCAGTTTAGGTTCCAAGACATGATTTCACATTCCGGCTTTGAAACATGGGAGGTGGCTAGCTGAAGGGCTTCAGGCCACTGACTGGCTTCAGTGTACCTGAGAGAAACAACTCACTCCGGCCGTAGCACATGCTATTGCTGACCCAAATGACGTTTCTAAAAGCATCAGCCGGCACATGCCCACATGCCATAGGCAGCGGCTGGCGGAGGGAGGAACGTTCGGGACCGTTGTGGCTTAAAGTTAACTGATTTCAGCTCACCATAGACAGACTAATGCGCTATTTTGCCTCAGGTATGATCTTCAGTGGCTATCTGAAGAACCTCCCGCGTCTTAGTTTTGTAGAGCAGTTTCCTTCTCTGGCAATCTTGGCAAGGTGGGAAAGACTCTTGTCACATTCGGCACATCTTGAGGCTTTAGACCGAGGAATGTAACAGCATTACGAATAGAGCAATTGACATGTGATGTATCTTCGGCGCCGCACACCACCTCTATACACGATCGAAGGCTAGATACTCAAGCGGGTCGTCGTTCCTGCTTCCTCCCTTCACATTGTTTCGCGACTTGCTGCATCATCATCATGATTATCCTCAATTAAGTTGAGCTTTACGCATGTCCAATATTCCATCTACAACCACCTGTTCCCTAGTGCCTCGTCCAACTTAGCCATCATGTCCACGTACTCTGTACGCTCATATCACCTCAACATCGACGAAGGGGATAGTGCCATACACTATCTCCTGTCAGGAAACTCGATCTCTCGATGTGTCCTCATCGACGGGGGCCTAGGATACTATGGCCCTAAAGTCGTAGCTAGTTTTCTGAACAACAATGCCGTCAAGTCACTCAAACGCTCCGATTCTCACCCAAAGAGTTCTTTCGATGCCGTCGTGGTCACACACTGGGATAACGACCATGCTCAAGGGCTTTACAGTGTGTTTGTGCAAGACTTACGAAGAGCAGCTAAAGAGTTCGTTGCCAACAAGAAGAACAAGATCAAGACCGCAGACGATCTGCTCCAGGCTGTGGACGCAATGAAGATACGGTCTTCACTCATTCAGTACGACGACGATTTTACCGGGAATCCCGAGACTCGCTTCTATGCCCCATATTGGTCTAGAAGTGAGAGCAACCTGAGATCCAAGTTGACCAAGGTCCCGGCCGTTCAACTTGGCAAGGTCGAGCGAAATGGAGAAACCCTCCTCACAATCCTGGTCGACGTCGAACTTCCAGGTGCGATGCTTGTGGATGATGTGCCTGACGAAGGTGATGGTGTTAATCAGGCAGGCAAGACACCACGCCCGAAGCCGAAGCCGAAGCCGAAGAATAAGAAGGTCTTCGTTCGCATCCCAGCCATGCTGATGGCGGAAAAGGGTGAAGCCATGATCGGATTGGATCTGTTTACAGGGGATAGAGTTTTGAACATTGACCATGCAAGCGCAAGGTCGCCGGCTCACATATCTAAGTACCTCGCTACCGCCACAGCTGGGAAGAAGAGACCTGTTATGTTTTGCATTGGTTGCGATGGTGTCGTCTGCTACAAACCGGAGGAAGGCGTGCGGGAAGAGATGGTATGGGCCGACGACAAAGGAAACTGTGATATCAGCTCCATGAGGATGGGTTACCTGCGCCTTTTGCCCGCCAACAAGTGCAAGAGCAAAGAGTTGAAGATGGCAGAGCCCGTCAGGTCCATGGCAGTAGATGGCACCACTACTGCCAACAATCTGGCATCTGTCGCTAGTATGATCATCTGGCCAGATGCGACAGGGGCAAATGTATCCCACTACTTTGCGGGCGATGTAGGAGACGAGATAGAGGAGAGGCTTCTGAGATGGTCCACGATTCCCAGTAATGATGGAAAGATAAGGATTCCCGCCCCGATCAAGGCGATGAAACTGTCACACCATGGTGAGTTGAATACAGTCACTCGTGAACCAAGTCTGGCTCATCTGATAATCATATTACAGGATCCAAGTTGTCGACGCCACTCATGATGCTCTTTGCGTGGAATCCCGACTTCATCATTGCATCTAATGGCATGCGAGCTCAATTCAATCATTGCTGTAAGTCTCTCTCGACACAGCAAGCATGCACCCAACTCTAACTTGTTGCTTCTCCAGCGTGGGAAATTCTAGTCATCATCTGGGCGTGGACGCTCGCGACTCGTAGTAGATTGATGTACAATCCTCTCTGCACAACGAACTATCCCATCTACCTGTGCAAACACTGGCTCAAACAATCCAAGCAGTGTACGCATGTCTCACCGGGTTCTATCGCATCTTTGGGGCAGCCCAAAGGCGGCGACTTCTTGAGACTTATCAGTCGTGTCGAGAATCGTATATTCGACATTACCGGCAATGAAGCTGAAAAGAGAGAGAAGGTTGCCCAATTCCTAGCCAACAACTGGAATTCCTACTCTCTTGTTGCCGCCAAGTCGTTTGGAGTGGATACGAATTCTCCTGAAAATGGTATCATCGAGTCAGAGAGCCAACAGGTCCGCTTCTTTGAACTCAAGCAGACTCATGAAGGTGTTGATATCGACACTTTCTGTGGTTCGAGCACAGAGAGGGCTCTTCGTGTCAACGACACTGACCTCCTAAGCACCAAGTCAGCGGCCGTCAGTCCGAGCACACAGCCCGGCGATGACCCTCCTCAGCCGCTGCCTGGAAGAGAAAATCAAGGCACTTTTTGGCGTCCAGCACACCCCAATCGCAACCTCCGACCAACTGGCATGATTTGTGGCGACAAGGCTTTTGAGATCATCAAGCGAGACGCCGGTATAGATGAGGATCTTCAAAGCAATCCCTCTGCTCCAGTAGCAGGTGATTATGCATCATTCTTCGACAGCTGTGGCCGAGGCCTCGCTCGCTTCAATGCTGTCGGTCCAGCAGTCGTTGATGGGCCAGCAACTGCTGTGGCGAGCGATGCTGATGTTCGGGAAGAGCCTGTGGGCGGTAGACTCAGCGTACAACCCAAGAATTTGGACCTCTTTCTCGGAGAGCTTTACACTGCGGCTATGGTGTTCAAAGAGAAGCCGCCCCTGGAGGGCGCTGAGGATCTTGAGCTCACTGCCCTGCACTCCTCAGATGAGACGCTGCAGTGGCTGATGAGCTGCGTTGGTCAAGTCGATGATGATGAATGCTCCCTGTCAGCATTGGCCTATCTCCACGGCATCGACGAGGTCAGGATCAAGAAGTTTGAACTCAAGACCTGTCTCAAGTACGCGTGGGAGGACAGCTCCCAATGCCCGGATTTGCCCTTCTTTCAAGATGCGATTACTTTCAGCAGTGCCAAAAATAGCTATGCTTTTGACCTCTCGGAATCGAGCCCCTGGCCAAATGTTCCAGTGTCAGAGGTGCCTGACCCGGTTGGTACGGAGCCCGACACAGTTGGTATGGCGCTCGTCATGTGTCTGAGTCTGGACGACGAACCTGCCCTCGCTGGAGTCGCTGTGTCAGGAACGGACATTCTTTCGATGCTCGATTTTGAGCCAAAAGGATGCCTTGACTGGCTTGCTAAGCTTTCGAGCTTTGAGCTGGACACAGCCAAGGGCAAAAGGAACGCCCTGTGGTTCTCGCCGGGAGCCCTCTACGAGACAACAATGCGTCTGTGCTTTAAAACAGCAGAGCCTTCACTGCTACAGGAGATCAAGAAGCTCGTGCTTGAGGTTGCTGGAATCAAGGACGAATTCCTTCGTGTTGCCAACTCGAACCTGATCGTCAAGAAGTCGTGGTCCAGCAACCAACGACAGAATGTTGAAATTCGACGGAGTGTTACCTTTTTAACCAACGTCGAACTCACTTACAACAAAGTCGCCATTCCTTTCCAGACAGCTTTGTCGTTATCTGAGGGAAGTTTTGAATGGGTGCTCAACTTCCGAAAAAATGGAGAGAAGTTTGAAACGCTGTTCTCATTCATCTCCCAGATATTTGGGGCTGGCGATACTCCCAATGTCACGACTTATCTCCCGGGAGCTGACAAGATCGCTCTTCGACGAATAGTCGTCAAGTCTTGGAAAGATGGCGAGGCCCTGGTCAAGACACTGGATGTTGTGTTCCAAGTCTCGTTCGCAAGCATGACAATGCTGTGCAGTTTCCGCTACGACTACCGAGAAAGCAAGGGAAGTTTCTTCATCTCTGGACGTCTCTTCCCCGAGAACCGCCCAGATGTGCTTGGAGAAGACTTTCAGTGGATTCCATATCTTCCTGAATATGAGCCATGGACGGCACTTTCAGTCGGCCCTGCTCCCAATAGCGATGGCATCCTGGAGGACGTTGCCCCATCCGAGATTGGAAATCTTACAGATGCCTACAATGCTCTCGCAGGAGAGGACCTGGCGTCGTGCCCCGTAAGCCTTGAGCTTGTCGGCCTGCAGTTCGCTTTGAGCGAGAGGGAGGTCTGTTTCAGTGCTATGATCATGAACAAGCCGTCGAGTTCTGCTAGAGTTCCTGTTCTGCGGCTCCTGGGTGCGGCACTTAGCCTCAAGTATGATGTCGATGCCAAGGAAGTTTCTCACTTCTCTATCGAGACGGGTCTGGCCTTGACGGCTAGAGACCCAGGCATCCCCAGCGCATTGTGGAACCTGAAGCTGGAGTACGATATATACGATCTAGTGTGGACGCTTCGTGGAGGCGTAAGCGGCTTGAGAGGGTCTCTCCTCTACTCACTCTTCAATGACAACTGCAATGTCGAAATGACACAGTTACTCTCCAACATAGTCTTGGACCTGGACTTGGAGTACAAGTATAGCAATGGTGTTGGAAGCTCTTTCAAGGCTACTGGAACCTTGCACCTAGGAGATCTCGAGCTTGGTGCCACATACAAGCACAATGGAGGTGACGACTGGTCTCTCAGCGCAAGTCTTCAAGTTGGCGAGTACAAGACTCTGCTGGGAGATGTGATTGAGTCCATCTGTGGTACATCGGTTTTGTCAACTCTGCCAGACTGCGTCAAGGACATCGAGATCAAGCCTGTCTCAAACCAAAGCTTAACATCGCTCGAGGCTGTGAAGCTGTCAGAGGGTTTTTTAGTGCTGGTGCGCCTGCAAATCACGGACGAAACTTCCGTGGCCTTCTACCAGTACCAGGCGTCCAGAGAAGATCCAAACCAGCACACAACAGAGCCAGTCAAGAGGATGCTCCTATTTGCAGTCGACGAGCTTCCCAGTGCGAAGGACGTACCGCTTATTGGAGATCTCCCACAACCTTTTGATGAGATGCTGTTCATGTGGGTGGGTAGTGAGGGCCAGGGATGGACATTTGAAGAGGTCTCAACAGTCAACAAGCAACTTGCCGCTGCTGGCAATTACCCACTCATTCCGTTCAAAGAGCCTCCGAAGGGGTCTACTGCCACCATGGACGATGCTAAGACGAAGGTGGCGGTCAAGGATGGACTTCACTTCTGTCTCCTTCTCGGTGGTGAGACCAGGCTCGACTACATATTTGGACGGAAGAAGGGCCCTGCAACCAGCATGGATGAGGATCTTACAGCTGATGGAACAACTACACCCATGAGTCTATCCCTAGGACCAGCAAAGATTACCGGTCTGGGCTTTGACTTTGATATCAACACCCAGAAGCTGAAGCTATCTCTTGACGGGACAGTCCAACTTGGACCTATTGAGCTGACGCTTTTGGGATTCTCTGTGTTATTCGACATGAAAGGTTTTACTCTCCGCAATCTGAAGACTCTGAAGCCAGGGTTTGATCTAGAGGGACTGGGAGTTGCCTTTGATAAGGACCCAATCACCATCGCCGGACTTTTCGAGCATCAAGTCACAAAGACCTCGGACCTATACCTCGGCGGTGCCATTGTTGGTTTCAAGCAATGGAAATTTGAGGCAGGCGGCTATTACGGCACATCGACAGAGAATGATGGATCGAAACAACAAATGATGATCAAGCTGACAGACGAAAGTTTCAAGGCTTTTCTCGCCTATGTCCGGGTTTCGGGACCTGTGGCCACAATCGGCTACGCCGAGATCCGTGGGCTCGTGGGAGGCTTTGGATACAACACCAGCGTCAAATTCCCCAATATCGAGAACGTGCAAGATTTCCCCTTCCTCGCTGAGCCCGAAGACACTCCGAGCAAAGCCCTGACTGCCATGCTCAAGAGTGGATGGTTCTCGAACCAGAAAGGACAGAACTGGGTCGCTGCAGGCTTGACCGTCCTCGCCTTTGAGACGCTCACCGTGCAGGCAGTTGTCGTCGTCGAATGGGGCTCTGGCGTGAAGCTGGGCATCTTTGGCCTTGCAACTGCCGAGATGCCCAAGCAAATTCCGCAGAAGTTTGCCGTGGTCCAGCTTGGTCTCGTTGCCACAGTCGACTTTGATGGGGGTGTCATGAAGGTTGATGGTCAGCTCACGCCAGCATCCTACGTGCTGGATCCTTCGTGTCATCTTACAGGCGGTTTCGCCTTGTACAGCTGGTTCGGACCTGGAGAGCAGCAGGGCGACTGGGCTTTCACCATTGGAGGCTATCACTCCGCCTACAAGAAGCCGGCATCATACCCCAGTCCGCCTCGCCTAGGAATCAGCTGGAGTTACGACAGTAACATCAGCATCACGGGTCAAGCCTATTTTGCTATCACTCCAAAGGCTTGCATGGGAGGTGGAAGCCTCCATGTCACCCTCTCTCTAGGCCCGCTTTACGCTTACCTCGATGCCTACGCCGATTTTCTTATCAACTATCGACCGTTCTCATACAGAGCCACGGCCGGTGTGGTCGTCGGTGTTCATTTTACTCTTGATCTGTGGCTTGTCACCATTCCGATCAACGTGGACCTCGGAGCCATCATTACGCTCATGGGACCGCCGCTCAGGGGCAACGTGCATGTCGACTTCTACGTTTTCGGCTTCGACATTGCCTTTGGCTCCCAGACTGCTGCATCTATTGACAAGATCAGCCTGCCTGAGTTCTATCACCTCGTGCTACAGTCAGCACCGAAGGAGAATGTGCACTCTCCTAGCACGGCCGACAAAGAGACAGAACTCGGTCCGCCGCTTCTTTTGAACTGCATCAGTGGCCTTATCCCACCAAGCGGCGATAAGGAAGCCGAGCCTGGTAAGCCGAACAAATGGGTTGTTCGCGGAGCTGTTTTTGCATTCTCGATTTCATGCAAGTTTGCAGTTGTTACAGCAGAGGTGAAGACTCGTCTTTCGCGGGATCCTATGCAAGACCCATGGACACATCCGGTGGAGAATAAAGCCAAGGACAAGGTCTACTCCAAGCCAATGAACCTTGTATCTCCCATGGGGGAGTCTCTTCTACAGGTCGAGATCGAGCCTCCTGCCAGGGAGCCACCAAAGCTGGGCACACGAGAGGAGCCACCCAGTCCAGTGTGGAACATGGTCACAGCCGAATATAGTAACTTGCCCACAGCCCTTTGGGGCCAGTGTAAGTACACTCTAATCTCGATCGTGGTCTAATGGAGATTTATGCTGACGATCTTTAGATGACGAAAGGGAGGATCCCACCCGATCTCTCAGCTCGTCTTCCAGTCTACTCGACGGTAGCACTGGCAGCACGGCGGAGCTCATGTCTGGCCTAACCTTGTACGGCCCCAAGGAACTAAGGTCAAAGGATCTGCTGCAGAAATTCGACGTCGGCAAGGCAATGGGTCAGCTTGCAACGCCCAAGCGAGCTTTCCCAAAGCTAGATGATGTACATTCCGAGTGGCGCCCACAAGAATCCCGCGACCCGGATGACCAATACGAACTGCTTCGAACTACCTGGGGTGGGAGATCTAATGACACAATTACTCAGCTCGCTAAGTATGTATCAGACCTAGGACTTAGTGGATGGAATTGGGATAAGGCTCAAAGTGGCCGGATTGGAGTGCCCACAAATTTGGTTACAGACATGTCAAAATGGTATATCGAGGCCCCTCAACTTACTGTAGGATAGTGATGGCTTGAAAAGGGATCTGAAGAAACTAGCAGTAGGATGGAAGAATGATATGTGCTTTACTATCTTGTTTAACACACTGGATGTAGTGCCGCGCATCGATTGGTTTGTGCCAAACAAGATGACCGCTTTGACGATGCAGAACCTTGGCACTATCTGTCCCATTCGAATTGCAAACGCTCCGTAGACTTCTCTCGCTGTTCGGTTAAGACCGGACAGTGACATTTTTAGCTCGAGCTTCATCAGGGACACTGATCAAGGCTGGCAAGTCTCATGGAGACTCACCCTTCACCTTCAACGGCGTAATCAGCCTGACAGCTGAGCTCTGCCTTTATAAATGCAGCTATACCTGCATTCGGCACAAGAGAGCAGAGGGTCAGTTACTAACCGCCGTTTACTAACTTAGTTATATTATTCGCTTATAGATTCTATTAATACAAAAGAGCTAAAAATATATTATATAATTTACTTATCTATATTAGACTAGCTAAACTAATATTATCTAAGGTAATATAATAATAATAAAATTTTATTTAATTTAACTATAATTTATATATTAATTATTTATAAGGATTAGCCCTTAATACTTAGCTACTTATATTTTTACGCATAATTAGCTTTTAATTACTTTACTAGGTTAAATTAAAATAGCTAATATAATAAATTAGCTATTAGCTTTTACTTTATATTTAATATCTCTATATAGCCTTATATACCTAGATATAAGTTATAGATATTTTATTATTCCTTAAGATATTATTTAAGTAAAAAGATATTAGAGTTATAAACCTATTTTTACCTTATTATTAAAAAAATCCTTTTTTACCTTTTATTTATTTTATATCTTAGTAAGGGGCTTATTAAGTGCGTATATTATTTAATAAATAAGCTTATTTAGCTTATTATAAAAAAGTAACTTTTATTATTAGATCTTAAAGAGTATATAAGTAAGAGCCTAGAGATTAATAGCTAGGCTTATAGCTAATAACCCCCTAGAAGGAAAAAGCTCTAAGGGAAAATAATAATATAAAATACTAAGATATATTAAGGGTAATATAAAGTAAAATAATTTATTAAAATTAATTATAATAATTTAATTTACTAAGTAAGCTAGCTCTATAAGCCTAGTTATATTAACTTTAAAAATAAAATACTTTAAATATAAAATTATAAGGTTTTTATTAAGTTTATATTAAATTAAGATTTTCTTTAGCTTTTTAATAAAAAAAATAAATTTATTTTTAAAAAGATTATTTATATTAATAAATCTAATTATAATAATTATATAATTCCTAAGAGGTATTATAGGTATATAAGTTTATATTTTATAAAAAATATTAGTATAGACTTAAATAAGGTAATATAAATTATATCTAGTAATATACTTAAAAGTATTAAGTATAACTAAGTTATATTAATAACTAAGGTAATTAATATATAAAAAAGTATATATAAGGATATATTATATATTAAATTAATTATAAGGGGATTATAATTACTTGGGATTATAGTAATCCTAGGATTATAATAATCCTTAGATTATAATAGTTTAATCCTATAATAATCCTTTTATAATTAATATCTTTTACTAGGTATAAAGTAATTATATATATTTATAGAAAATAAGTATATATTAAGCTATAATATAATATCTCCCCTTTTAAGGCCTTATCTATAAGGCTATTTAAGTAATTACTTTTTTAATTTTTTATTTATAAATATAATTTAGACTTATAATATTTTAAGATATTATATTAATAAAATATCTAATTATATTTCTAAATAACCTAATTAAAAAACTAAAAAATATTAATTTTTAGCTATTAATATTAAAGTATTATATAAGTTTATAGATATATTATATTTATATTATTTTAAGTATTAAAAGAAATACTTAATAATAAAGGGTTCTTTATAATATAATAAATATATATATATTAGGGTTATTTTTAAAATAAAACATAAATTATTAATTCCTATAAGCTATAGGTATCTTAATTTTATTAAGGGTTTTTAAGTTTTATTACTATATAAGTAATATATTACTTAATCTTATAAAAGAAAAAATTAAAAGAAAATAAAAAAAAAAGCTAATACTAATTTATTATAACTCTATAAGGAGCTAATAAAGCTTTAAGTAAAAATAGTTTTAGCCGTGAGTTATTTATTAAGGTTATAAAAACCTAAAAACTTAGTTAAGGAGTATTATATTATTAAGTTTTAGCGGGGAATTTAAGGTCTTAAGGGTAAAGATTACCTAATAAAAGAGTTAAGTTATTATAAGGAATCTATCTAAAAAGAGCTTTAATCCTTAAATCTAAAGGGGTTTAATTAGGCTTCCCTTAATTTAAGTAATTTTAATTTTAATCTATTACTTAGTTTTAGTAATATTAATAAAAATTCTTTAAAAGGTATTATATATTAATAAGGTATTTAAGGGGTTTTTATATATTTTCTAAGTCTAAGTAGTCCTTTTATTTAATAAAATATATTATCTTATTATTAATTTTACTTATATTAAGAATATTTTCTATAATATATTCTTTTAGTCTATTAACTTTTATATTAAGCTTATTATATATTTTTATTTAAATAATATCTTATATTAATTTAAGTAATAAAATCTAAAAAATTAAATAAAGCTTAACTTTTAGTAATAAGTCTAATTTATAATTATATTTTAAGATTTTTTATTTAATTTTATAAGGTTTAATATAATTATAGCTAAGTTTTTTATTTTATTATTTTATTTTAATATTTTTTATTACGAGGTAAATTATATCTCCCTCTAAGAAGGTTAATCCCTTAATCCTTTTTTTATTAATATAATTTATTATTTTATTTTTAATAAATTTAATTTTTATTTATATTTCTTTATAGAGATTTCTTAATTAATTACTAATAAGAATTACCTTAAGGTTAATAATTATATCTTATATCTATTAATATATATTTAGTATAAATCTAAAGTTAATATATATTAATATAATTTTTAAACTTTTATTAATTATTATATTATAGGCTAATTAAGTAATTAATAGCTTTTTAATTAAATTAATTTACTTATAGTTAATATAATATTAAAGGTATTATTTTAATATTTAGTTTATATATTTAATTTATTTATTTATCTTTTTATAATATATTATTAAGAGCTTATAATTAATTCCTAAATATCTTATAAGGCTTTATTAAAATTTTAAAGTAAATAATAGTCTTTAATCTATAATAATATTAAGTAATATATTATATATTTTAATAATATAAAAATAAAAAAATTAATTAATTCTTTAGTTATTATTAATTCTCTATAAGGTATAAAATAAGAAAGTTTTATAAGTTTACTTATAATAACTAAAATATTATTATAGAAATTTCTAATTATTAGTTTTTTTAATAAGGGTAGCTTAATAATAAAATCTATTATAATAGCTTCCTATAGTAGCTAAGGTATTAATAATAATTATATTTCTATATAGCTTATAGTATTATATCTTAGTTCTTATATATAAGTTATATATTAAATAATAATTAAAATAATCTTTTTTATATTAAGGAAAGTAAATATTATATTAACTTATTCTAAGGTTTTATTAATTCCTTAGTATTTATAGAGTTAATACCTATATATCTTATATATAAGGTTATATTATAATTCCTCTAGTATTTATTACTTAGCTATTTTTTTATTATCTATAAGTTATTAGTTATATTTTTAGATTTTTTTAAGTAATAAATTACCTTATTTTACTATATAAGTACTTATAATTTATTAGGGTATTCTTATTATCTTGTTTTATTAATAAATAATAGGTTTTATCTATAAAGGGTATATAATCCTAAAGTATTTTTTTTATTTTTTATAATATTAATTATATTATTAATAGCTATAGCGTCTTATTTTAATATTATTTTTTTAATATATCTTATAATAAAGGTAATTATTTAATTTTATATTAAGGTATTCTTAATAAAAATATTAATATAATATATCTTAAAATTTTTTATTATTAAGTTTTTAATTATATTTAATAATTTTATAATAATATATAATAAATTCTTTAATATATAAACTAGGGATAATAATATATTATTACTAAGTAATTATTTTTATTAATATTTTACTTAATTAATTTATTTAATAATAATTTTTTAAAGTTCTTAGCTAATAAGCTATATCTTAACTTATTTTTTTTATTTATTTATAAAATAATAAAGTAATATTACTTATTATATATTAGTAATAATTTATTACTTAAGGTATTTTTCCTTTATAAGCTATAATAGCTATTTATTAGCCTTAACTTTTCTAATATCTAAGTTAGGTCGCTAACTAATTATATAAGCGCGGCTATTCTTAGTTTCTTTAATATAAATAATAATATTATTATATAGCTTTATTTTACCTAAAATAGGGATTAAAGTATATTAATTAATTCTTAATAATATTAATAATAAAAGATCTATGCCTAAAGCCTTAAGTCTTAATAGGCTTAAATTAATAAGGTTTATTTATATAATTATTAATAGCTTTAATAATATAGTAAAATTAGCTTTATTTATAATAAATAGGTTACTTTTTAATTATCTAAAGAGGTAAAATCCCTTTTATATAATAGCTCTCTTTACTAATATTAACCTTTTAATTATTTTTATAATTCTTAATTACTTAAAGAAGCTAAAATTATTTTTATTATCCTTATTAAAGGAGGTTTAATTATAATTAATAATATATTAATAATAAGATTATAATAGCTACTTTTTATAGAGATCTTAATAATTAAAGTAATATAGCTAATACTTATTAATATAGCTTTTAATATAATTAAAATAACCTTTAAAAACTTATTTATAAGCTTTAAAAAGGTATTAAAATACTTATAATAAGCTATAAAAAATAATCTTTAATAAGGCCTTTTAAAATATTAATTTAAATATATTATTAGATTATTTAATATAAATTAAGCTTAAAATCTTTAAATATAATATCTTTTTTTTTTATTTAGCCTTTTTTTATTTTATTATTAGATTAATAAAAAGATTAATTTTATTAAAAAAAAGCTTTTTTTATTAAAAACTCTTAAATAAAAGCTAAAAAAAAAATTTTTTTATTAATAAAAATAATTAATTCTTTTAAGATTTATAAAATAATAATTAATATAAAATATAATTTATAACTTTTTTTATAAATATTAATATTTATTATAATATTAAATAAAAAAATTAAAAAAGACTTATAGTTAACTAAGATTTAGCTATATAATTATAAATATAATATTAAGAAATAAAAATTATTAATATTATAAATTTACTTAGAGGTATTAATATTTAGAGTTAATATTAAAATTTAAACTTAAAAAATATTAGCGCTAAGGCTTAATATTAAATTAAAACTTAGTAATAAATAAAGGTTTATAAATTTAATTAATTAAATTTATTTAATTAAATATATAATATATATATCTTAGCTTATATAATATATAAATTATAATAATTTAAATAAGAATTTTAATAATAAATAAATAATAATATAATTAAATTCTAAAAGCTATTTAATATATCTAAGCTATTATTTATTAAGTTATTATATTTTAGTAAAATATAAGATATTTTTATAGTTTATATAGACCTTAATTTAATATTTACTTCTAAGGAGATAATATTAAAACTCCTTAAATTTATTAATAATAATAAAAAAGTCTTTATTATAAATAAAGTAATTAAGTTTTATTTTATATAACTTATAAAAATAAAATATAATTAAATATAAAAATCCTTTATTATCTTATTATTTAATCTAAGCGCCTAGAGCAAAGTTTAATATTATATATTAATTTTATATTACCTAGGGCGAGATATAAGTTTTATAATTCAAGTCTTAGTAATTTTAATAATAAAAGCTTTATACCTAAAGCTAAGGGCATAATATACTTAAATTAATAAGGTATTATATTTTATTATTAATAATTTTAATAATAAACTTAAGTTAGCTTTATTTATAATAAATAATTTATCTCTTAATTAGCTAAAAAGCTTTAAGTCTCTTTATATAATAATTTTCTTATTTAATATTAATCTTTTAATTACCCTTATAATTTTTAATTAATTAAAGAAATTAAAATTATTTTTATTAATATTATTAATAGAGATTTAATAATTATAATTATTATTTATAATATAAATTTAATTATTTTATAATTATAAAAAATACCTTTTTATAAGGACTTTTAATTAAATAATTAAAATATTATAATAATTACTTATAGAAATAAACTTATTTATAATAAACTTTTTTTTATTTAAATAATTATTAGCCTTAATAATTAGCTCTATATAAAGCTAAAAAAAAAAGCTTTTAATAAAGCCTTTAAAAGTATTAAATAATAAAAATAGTTATAAAATAATAATTAAAAGATTATATTAATAACTTTTAGTTATAAGATTTTTCTTTTACTTAGCGTCTTTTTAAATAAAATTAATTATAATATTTATTCTAATTAAATTAAAATAAGCTTTTTAGGCTAAAGAGCTTTTAATATAAGGTTAAATAAGATAAAATACTTAATTAGCCTAAAAAGTTATTTCTTTAAGTTTTTAATTATAAAATATTAAGTTATTTATATTATAAATAATTTATAATATTAATTCTAAGCTAAAATATTATCTAATTAAAGGGATATTATTATAACTATAAATTAGCTTTAAAATTAAAAGAGAAATATTAGGTTATAGGGGTTATTAGTATTATAAATCTTAGAGGTTAATAATAGAGTCTTATAAATCTTAAAATTTAGCGCTAATTAATAGCGCTATATTTAATAATAAAGAAAAGTATATAAGTTTAATTTATTAAATTTATTTAATTAAATATATAATATATATATCTTAGCTTATATAAATAAGTAATATTAATAATCTTAATAATAATCTTAAAAATATAAAGTTTAATATATTTATTTTAAGTTTAATTAATTAAGATAAATTAAATATTTTAAATATTAATTTATTTAAAATAAATTCTTTAATTTACTTAAAGGCTATTATTATTATATTTATATTTTTATTATAAAAGATTTATTTTTCTTATAAGCTTTAATAATAATATAATACTTTTTTTTTAATACCTTAAGAAATTTATAATAATAATTAATAAAATTAAAAAACGCTTATATTTTTTTAATATTAATTAATTTTATTAATTTTTAATTACTAAGACCTTTTTAGGGTTTATATATATCTTAATATATAAACTAATATATCTAAGAAATTTTATTTTAATAATATAAAACTTATTTTTTTTAATTTTATTAATAGCTTAATAACTTATAATATTTATTATATCTTATAAATATATTTTAAAAAACTTTTTTTATTTTAAAAAAAAATAAAGATATTATTTAAATAATATATAATAAATATATTTTTATTATTAAAATTATTATTAAAATTATTATTATTTATATATTTATATAAACTAAGATATATATATTATATATTTAATTAAATAAATTTAATTAATTAAACCTATTAACCTTTATTTATTATTAAGTTTTAATTTAATATTAAGACTTAGCGCTAATATTTTTTAAGTTTAAATTTTAATATTAATTCTAAGTATTAATACTTCTAAGTAAACCTATAATATTAATAACTTTTATTTCTTAATATTATACTTATAGCTATATAATTAAATCTTAGTTAATTATAAGTTTTTTTTAATTTTTTTATTTAATATTTTAAAAAATATTAATATTTATAATAAAAATTATAAGTTATATTTTATATAAGCTTATATTTCTATTAATATTAATTCTTAAGCCTAAGAAAAATATAATTTTTTTAAAATAAAATAATTATATTTTTTAAGCTTTTTATTATTAAAATTATTATTAAAATTACTATTATTTATATATTTATATAAGCTAAGATATATATATTATATATTTAACTAGATAGGTTTAATTAATTAAACTTATTAACCTTTATTTACTGCTAAGTCTAGCGCTAAGCCTTAGCGCTAATACTTTTTAGGTTTATAAAACTTTAATATTAACTCTAGGTATTAATACCTCTAAGTAAACCTATAACACTAATAACCTCTATTTCTTAATATAATTATGCCTATAGCTATATAGCTAGATCCTAGCTAGCTATAATAAGTCTTTTTTAATTTTCTTATTTAGCGTTATAAAAGGTATTAATACTTATAAAGAGGGTTATAAGCTATGCTTTATATTAGTTATTATCTTATAAATCTTAAAGGAATTAATTATTTTTATTAATAGGATTTTCTTTTTTTTTTAGCTTTTATTTAAGAGCTTTTAATAAAAAAAGCTCTTTTTTAATAAAATTAATCCTTTTATTAATATAATAATAAGGTAAAAAGAGGCTAAATAAAAAAAAAAAGATATTATACTTAAAGATTATAAGCTTAATTTATATTAAATAATCTAGCGGTATACTTAATATAATACTCTAAAGGGCCCTATTTAAGATTATTTCTTATAGCTTATTATAAGTATTTTTAATACTTTTTTAAAGCTTATAAATTATTTCTATAAAGTTATTTTAATTATATTAAAAATTATATTAATAGGTATTAGCTATATTACTTTAATTATTAGGTTAAAGATCTCTGCGGAAAGCTATTATAATCTTATTATTAATATATTATTAATTAATTAGCTAGTCTTTAATTAATTAATTAGTTAATAATTATTATTAGTTATAATTAAATTTCCTCTAATAAAGATAATAGAAGTAATTTTAGTCTTTTTAAGTAATTAAGAATTATAAGGATAATTAAAAGGTTAATATTAGAGGGGAGAGCTATTATATAAAGGGGATTTTAACCTCTTTAGATAATTAAGAGGTAATTTATTTATTATAAATAAAGCTAATTTTAGCGTATTATTAAAGCTATTAATAATTATATAGATAAACCTTATTAATTTAAGCCTATTAAGACCTTAGGCTTTAGGCATAGAGACTTTATTATTAAATATACTAAGAATTAATTAAGATACTTTAATCCCTATTTTAAGTAAAATAAAGCTTTAAAATAATTTTTTAAGCTTTATTTTAAGGGCTTTTAATAAAAAAAGCTTTTTTTTATTAAAATTATTTTTTTTATTAATATTATAATTAAATAAAAAAAAATTAAATAAATAAAAAAAAAAGCTGTATTTAAAGATAATAAGTTTAATTTAAACTTTTAATTAGGTAGATTATATACTTATTATAATATTTTAAATAGCTTTATATAATATTATCTCTTATAGCTAATTATAAATACCTTTAATATCCTTATAAAGCTTATAAGGCTTTTTAATAAAATTATCTTAGCTATATAAAAAGGCTTATTAATAGGTATTAATTATATTATTTTAATTTATTAATTAAAAATTATTTTAAAAAATAATTATTATAATTATATTAATATATTATTAATTAATTAATTAATCTTTAATTAATTAATTAATAAATAATTATTATTAATTATAATTAAATTACCTTTAATAAAAATAATAAAAATAACTTTAGCCTCTTTAAGTAATTAAGAGTTATAAAAATAATTAAAAGATTAATATTAAAGGGGAGAGCTATTATATAAAGGGGTTAAATTTTAATCTCTTTAGATAATTAAGAAGTAATTTATTTATTATATATAAAGCTAATTTTAGTATATTATTAAAGCTATTAATAATTATATAGATAAATCTTATTAATTTAAGCCTATTAAGACCTTAGGCTTTAGGTATAAAGCCTTATTATTAAAACTATTAAGACTTAATTAAGATACTTTAATCCTTATTTTAGGTAAAATAAAGCTATAAAATAATAATAAATGTATTTAGATATTCTTATAATATATTATTAATTATTTATAAAAATATACTAAGTATATTAATAAGTCTTAAAGGTATAATAAATTACTTAAATACTTTATATTTAATATAAAAAATAATTTTTTATTTATATTATTTTTTAATTTAAAAAAATTATAAGCTCTATTAAGGTTAAATATAATAAAGTATTTTATTTAAAAAAATTAATCTTCTAACTTATTAATAAAAATAAGAATATATAATCCTTAATTATAATAATATTAAGTAATCTAAAATTAAAATAAAATTAAAGCTTTTTATTTTTCTTTAGAATAAATATAATAAGGTATTTAATAAATAATTTACCTTCCTTAAAATATCCTTCTTATAATATATCTTTAATATATTCTTTTAATATTACTAATTATATTTTTTTAAATAAATAGAATTTCTTAAAGCTAAGTTATTTTCTATTAATAAACTTAATCTTAAGGTTATAATATATATATTTTAGTAATCTTATTTTAAGTTCTTTTATAAAAAAGTTTTTATAAACTTAATATTATTATAATATATTCCTAAGTTATTTATTTTTTAAGTTATTATATAATAATATTAATTATTTAAGGTTTTCTTTAAGTCTATAAAAAACTATTATATAATTTATATAATTATCTATTATTATTATTTCTATTATCCTTTATAGTATTTATATTTTATCCCTATAAGTAAAGAGGTATTTTATATTTACTTTTATTTACTTTTTTTCGTTTTATTAATAAAAAATTAAGATCTCTAATTTAAGTTATTACTTATTATAAAAAATATCTTAATATTATAAAAAAATATCTAGCTAATTCTCTAATTAAAATATAGGTTAAATCTATATAACTATAAGTACCTAAGTATAAAGTTTTATCTTTAATTAGGTATAATATTAAATAAGATTTCTTAGTTTTTTTTTTATAATAAAAACCTTAAGGTAGTTAATCTTATAATTAATAATTTTATTATTATAATTAAAAGGTATTCTTTTAAGGTTATATATTATATAAGGCTTATATTTATACTTCTATAATAGCTTAAGCCTATTTATTATTATTATATTAAAGTAATTTTACTTAGCTTTATTATTTATTAAAGTATTTAGTTATTATCCCTTAATTTATACTTTTAATTTTAGGTATTATTACTTATATATTTTATTTATAAAGTAGAGGGTCTTATAAGGTAAATTTTTCTCTTATTTTCTTATTTATAGCCTTATACTAAATAAATTATTTAGTTTTTTAATATTATATCGGTATAGGCGATATAATTATATTTATATTTACTATTATTATATATATTATAATTATAATTATTTTATTCTTATAGCTATTCTTAATAGGCTTATATTATAAGTTTATTATTTTTATCTCGCTAATTTAATCTTAGTAATTTTAAGGCTTTTTATTTACTTTTTTATTTAATATAGTTAATATATTTTTATAAGAGCTTATTAATAGGTCTTTAATCCTTTTATAAGTATAATTAAATCTTCTTATATTATTATTTCTTATTATCCTAATTTCTTTTATATATAAAGAAATTAAATCCTTTTAATATTATCCTCTTAATTTATTTATAAGTAGTAAAAATATACTTCTTATATTATAAATAATAATCCTATTTATATTAAGTTTCTTTATTATTAATATATTCTCTTATAGGTATTTCTTCTTATTTAATTATTATATTTTAAGTAGTAATAATAAATCTATATTTAAAGCTAATATATCTGCTTTTAATAGGCTTAAATTATAAAGTTATAATATTAATTTCTTTTTATTAATATTTAATATAATATTAATATATTTTATATATTAAAGAAGGTTATATATATATTAAGCTATAATAAGAGGACTAAGAAATCATTATTTTTTTATTTATTATAAAAATATATTTAATAATAATAATCTTAATAAGAGATCTCTTTATATTATAAGTATATTAATATTATCCTAGGATTATTATAGATATTATAATATAACTTAGGCTATTAAGGGTTTAGAATTATTTTTTTATAATATATTTTAATAAAGATATTATTTTATTTATATTTTAGGATTTATAAGGTAATTAGATTTCTTAATTTTTATAGGGGTTTTAATAATATAATCCTATATATTTTTCTATATAAATTTTATAATTATTTTTTTATATTAATATATATAAGTCTTATTATTATCTTTTAATATATATAATCTTAAGTTCTTACTAAGCTTATATAATATTAATATAATTAAGGTTATTATAATATTAATTTATTTATTATATAATTATAATAATTCTTATATTAAGGTCCTTAAAGGGGTTCTTAATTATTTCTAGTAAGGGTTTTTATTTTAATTATATTCAAGTATAATTTATTAAGTTAATATAATTAAGTTACTTAGGTTAAGTTATTTTATATAGCTAATTTTTCTTATTATTTTAAGTAATTTTATTATTTTTAGTTTATTCCTTAGAGAAATAAGCTTATTAATAGGGTATAATAATTTAATTAAGGGTAGCCCTAATCTTATTCTATTTTACTTATATTATACTAAGTATTTTAATTAGATAAATAATTATTTAGGGTTCTTTATTTATCTATATAAATTTTATTTATTTCTTACCTTTAGGGAATTATTATTTAAATTAATATTATCTTTCTTAGATATCTTATTATTTCTTATAGTAAATATATTTAATATAGTGTTTATTTTATAGTAATAATAATATTAAAGTCTATAATAATTATATTTCTTTTACTAAGTAATCCTAAGTCTTATAAGTCTTATATATATCCTATAAGATATATTAATTTATTATAAGTATCCCTAATTAATACTAAATTATAATCTTTAAAAATTATTTTTATTATTTCTAGGGTTTTATAGCTTTTTTTAAGAGAATTATTAATTATTAATCTTAATTATATATTTAATATAATTAATAAGGTTATTTAATTATTCTTTTTTATATAATTTAGTATAGATTTCTTTTTTAAGTCTATTAAAGAAAAATAATATAAGGGATTATTAATCTTATCTTAGCTTTAATATAAGCTAAAAGTACTTAGTCGTATATTTTAAAGCTAATTAAGTCTATGTAAGAGTTTTAATTTCTCTCTTAGCTTAGGCTTTTTGATTTATTATTTTAAATACCTAGCGAAAAGCTATTTTAAAGTTTTTATAATTTAAATAAAGCTCTTAGGTTTGATATAAGAATTAAATAAATAAAGTATTAAGATATCTTTTTATAACTAATTTAAAGTATATAACTAAATATTTAATAAGTTACTTAGCGGTATATTATATATAATTAATTTATAAGTTAAATTATATTAAGTAATATATTATAAAATCATAAAGCTATATAAAGAAGGTAAATAACTTATATATAATTTTATTAAATTTCTCTAAAAGATTTAATTTTAAGATCTTTTTAATATATTTATTTCTTATAATAGTAATTATTATATTATTAATAAATTAAATATTATCTTAATATTATTAATTTTAAGTACTCTAAGTAATAACTATATAATTAATAAGTCCTCTAAGTTTATTTATCTTAGTAATTATAATAATAACCTAAATATAAAATTACTTAATTTCTTTATTATTACTATTTATTTTTTTATTACTATTAAGATCAGCCTAAATAAGAATTATTAAAATAAATAAATAATTAATAAATAAGGCCTATTAATAATTATTACTAAAAATAACCTAAGTAATTATTATATTTAATATTATTTAAAGTAATATAAGTAATTAATAAATAAAAGCTATTAATATATAATAATTATATAATTCCTAAGAAGTATTATAGGTAAATTAATTTATATTTTATAAAAAATATTAATATAGCCTTAAATATAGTAATATAAATTATTTCTAGTAATATACTTAAAGGTATTAAGTATTATTAAGTTATATTAAAAATTAAGGTAATTAATATATAAGAAAGTATATATAGGTATATATTATATATTAAATTAGTTATAAGGGGATTATAATTACTTAGGATTATAATAACCCTTAGATTATAGTAATTTCATCCTATAATAATCCTTTTATAATTAATATCTTTTATTAAATATAAGATAATTATATATATTCGCGGAGGTAAAATATATATTAGGCTATAATATTAACAAGAATATTAATTATATAGAAATCTATTATAATATAAGGCTTTTATATAATATATATATATATATATATATATATCTTTATAGGAAATTTAATTCTTATATAAATAACTTGAACTTTAAGTAACTTATTATATTATTTTTTAAATAATAATAAGTAATTTATTTATTATTAAAATTATTATTAAGATTATTATTATTTCTATATTTATATAAAATAACTAATAATAGTTATTAATTATCTAATTAATTAAAATTAGTTAATTTATTAATAATATATTAATATAATTATAATATTTTTTAAAATAACCTTTAATTAATAAATCAAAATAATATAACTAATACCTATTAATAGGCCTTTTTATATAACTAAAATAACCTTATTAAAGAGCTTTATAAGCTTTATAAAGATATTAAAGGTACCTATAATTAGCTATAAGAAATAATATTATATAAAGGTATTTAAAGTATTATAATAAGTATATAGCCTATTTAATTAAAGGTTTAAGTTAAATTTATAATCTTTAGATATAGCTTTTTTATTTATTTAATTATTTTTTTTTTAATTATAATATTATTAAAAAGATTAATTTTATTAAAAAAGAGCTTTTTTTATTAAAGGCCCTTAAAATAAATCTTAAGAAATATAATTATTTTACCTTAAAAGAAATTATATTTTTTTTAGGCTTAAAAGTTAATATTAATAAAAATATAAGCCTATATAAGGTATAATTTATAATTTTTATTATAACTATTAATATTTTTTTTTAATATTAAATAAAAAAATTAAAAAAGACTTATAATAAATTAAGATTTAAATAAATAATTATAAATATAATAATAAGAAATAAAAATTATTAATATTATAGGTTTATTTAGAGGTATTAATACTTAGAGTTAATATTTAAGTTTTATAAATTTATAAACTATTAATATTAAGGCATAGCGCTAAGCTTAATAATAAATAGAAATTTATAAGTTTAATTAATTAAATTTATTTAATTAAATATATAATATATATATATCTTAGCTTATATAAATATATAAATAATAATAATTTTAATACTAATTTTAATAAGGATTATAACTAATTTATAGCTATAATAATATTCCCTTTATTAATTTTATTATATTTATTATAAGAATTAAGTAATATTTTAAAGAAAAATTAATATTATAAATTATATATAATATAAATAATTTAATATTTTATTATTAAGAGCTTAAAGGAATAATTTTTTAAGTTAATTTAATATCTTATTTTATTTAATTTTATATTAAAGGCTTTTTAGCTTAAAGAGCTTTATTTTAATTTAATTAAATTAATTATTATAATTAATTTTATTTAAAAATAAATTAAATAAAAAAGAATTCTTATAATTAAGGATTATTAATATAATTATTTAATAATTATTTTATAATTATTTTTATTATTAAATATTTTAAAAGGTTTTATTAAAAGCTTTTTTTATAATTTATATAAAATTAATTATTAAAATTAATAATTATATAAATAAAAAAAAAACTTATTATAAATAAGTTTATTTTATAATAATTATTATAATATTTTAATTACTTAATTTAAGGTTTTTATAAAAAGGTATATTTTATAATTATTAAATAATTAAATTTATATTATAAATAATAATTATAATTATTAAAATCTTATTAATTATATTAATAAAAATAATTTTAATATTTTTTAATTAATTAAAAATTATAAAAATAATTAAAAAATTAATAATAAGTAAAAGAGCTATTATAAAAAAGACTTAAAGTTTTTTAATTAATTTAGAGATAAGATATTAATTATAAGTTAAATTAATTTAAGCTTATTATTAAAGTTATTAATAATAAAATATAAAACCTTATTAATTTAAATATATTATGCCCTTTAGCTTTAAAAATAAAGCCTTTATTATTAAAATTATTAAGATTTTAATTATAATATTTTAATTTTAACCCTAAATAATATAAAGTAAATATATATTATATATTACTAATAATTTCCTTAGCGAAAGCCTTATAAATCATATAAGATTAAATAAAAAAATTTATTTATTTTTTATTAATTTATTTAAAAAAGTATTAATATTTATTTAATTATTTAATAACTATATAAGAATTAGTTTTAAGTAAATTTTATTAAGGATTTTAAGCTTTTCTTTAATAATCTTTATTTACTTAGAATTATTATTTATTAAGATTATTTTTTACTTTTTTTAACTTTTATTTTAATTTAATCCTTTTATAGCTTATTAGACTTTTGATTTATACTTAGGGTTAATATAAAATTTAAAGAGCTTTAACTTTTTTCTTTTATTAATATTTATAAGCTTTACTTATTTATTGAAATTTTATGAGTATTTTATAATATTTTTTCCTTTAAAGGCTAAAAGAAAATATAATTATATATTATACTTAGAATTAATAAATCCTTTAGTTATAAGGTCTTAAAATATATTAAAGATATTTATATTAATAAAAGCCTATTTTTTATTATTAGTTTATATAAATAGCCTAATATTAACTAAAATTATAAAATTAAATTTTTTATTATTTTAAGCTATTATTATAATTTTTATAATAATTATTACTTAATTAAATAATTTAAAGATATTATAATATTATTTCTTATTATTAAAATTATTATTAAAATTATTATTAAAATTATTATTATTTATATATTTATAGAAAAAAATATATATATATTATATATTTAATTAAATAAATTTAATTAATTAAACTTATTAATTTTAATTTATCGCTAAGTCTAGCGCTAAGCCTTAGCGCTAATATATTTTTAAGTTTAAACTTTAATATTAACTCTAAGTATTAATACCTCTAAATAAACCTATAATATTAATAACTTTTATTTCTTAATATAATTATATTTATAATTATATAATTAAATCTTAGTTAGCTATAAGTTTTTTTTAATTTTTTTATTTAATATTCTAAAAGATATTAATATTTATAATAAAAGTTATAAATTATATTTTATATAGGCCTATATTATTATTAATATTAATTCTTAAGCCTAAGAAAAATATAATTTTTTTAAAGTAAAATAATTATATTTCTTAAGTTTTATTTTAAGAGCTTTTAATAAAAATAGCTTTTTTTTAATAAAATTATTTTTTTTATTAATATTATAATTAAATAAAAAAAGGTTAAATAAATAAAGAAAAAGGCTATATCTAAAAATAATAAATTTAATTTAAACCTTTAATTAAATAAATTATATATTTATTATAATACTTTAAATAATTTTATATAATATTATTTCTTATAGCTAATTATAAATATCTTTAATATCCTTATAAAGCTTATAAAGCTTTTTAATAAGGTTATCTTAGTTATATAAAAAGGCCTATTAATAGATATTAATTATATTATTTTAATTTATTAATTAAAGGTTATTTTAAAAAGTAATTATTATAATTATATTAATATATTATTAATTATAATTAAATCTCTTTTAATAAAGATAATAAAAATAATTTTAGCCTCTTTAAGTAATTAAGAGTTATAAAGATAATTAAAAGGTTAATATTAAAAGGGAGAGCTATTATATAAAGGGGTTAAATTTTAACCTCTTTAAATAATTAAGAGGTAACTTATTTATTATAAATAAAGCTAATTTTAGTATATTATTAAAGTTATTAATAATTATATAAGTAAACCTTATTAATTTAAGCCTATTAAGACCTTAGGCTTTAAGTATAGAGCCTTTATTATTAAAATTATTAAGACTTAATTAAAATACTTTAATTCTTATTTTAGGTAAAATAAAGCTATAAAATAATAATATTATTTCTTTTAATTAATTCCTAAAAGTATTTATAAGAGCCTTAATATAAAGGTATTTTTAAATAATTTTAATATAAAAATTAAAATAATAAAGAATTTATTTTATATAAATTATTTAATAAAGGTTTTAATAAGTAATACTTTTAATTACCTTTTTAATAAGATATTAATAAATTAATAAAATTAAAGAAGCTTATTAGCTTTAATAAAAAAAGGTTTTTTTTAAATTAATTAAGGGTTTATAATATTTTTTTTTCTTATTTATAATAAATAAATTCTTTTTATTATTATTAATATTTACTTATTATTATTATTATATAGCTTTATTTTACTTAAAATAAGGATTAATATATCTTAATTAATTCTTAATAATATTAAAAATAAAGGCTTTATACCTAAAGCCTAAGGTCTTAATAAGCTTAAATTAATAAGGTTTATCTATATAATTATTAATAGCTTTAATAATACGCTAAAATTAGCTTTATTTATAATAAATAAGTTACCTCTTAATTATCTAAAGAGATTAAAATCCTCTTTATATAATAACTCTTTTATTTAATATTAACCTTTTAATTATTTTTATAATTTTTAATTACTTAAAGAGGCTAAAATTACTTTTATTATTTTTATTAAAGAAGGTTTAATTATAATTAATAATATATTAATAATAAAATTATAATAGTTTTTTATAAAGATTTTTAATTTAATAAATAAAATAATATAATTAATACTTATTAATATAGCTTTTAATATAATTAAAATAATTTTATAAAAATTATTTATAAGCTTTAAAAAAATATTAAAAGTATTTATAATAAATTATAAAAATTAATCTTAAATAAGGCCCTTTAAAGTATTAATTAAAATATATTATTAAATTATTTAATATAAATTAAGCTTATAATCTTTAAATATAATTTTTTTTTTATTTAATTTTTTTTATTTTATTATTATATTAATAAAAAAATTAATTTTATTAAAAAAAAGCTTTTTATATTAAAAATTTTTAAATAAAAATTAAAAAAAAAATCTTATTAATAAAAATAATTAATTTTTTTAAGGCTTATAAAATAATAATTAATATTAAATATAATTTATAATTTTTATTAAAAATATTATTATTTTTTATTAAATTAAATATAAAAATTAAAAAAAACTTATTATAATTAACTAAGATCTAACTATATAGCTATAAATATAATTATATTAAGAAATAAAGGTTATTAATATTATAAGTTTACTTAGAGGTATTAATACTTAATATTAATATTAGAGTTTTATAAACTTAAAAAATATTAATATTAAGGCTTAGCGCTAAACTTAATAATAAATAAAAGTCTATAGGTTTAATTAATTAAATTTATTTAATTAAATATATAATATATATATCTTAGCTTATATAAATATATAAATAATAATAATCTTAATAATAATTTTAATAATAAATATTTACTTATTATAAGGTATAAAAAAGATTTATATTTAATTTAATTACTTTAGTAATTTAATTAAATAGTTTTTATATTCTTAGTAATTAAGGGAATAATAAAATTAAATTATAGTAATTTTTATAAGGGCTAATTAATTTCTTAAGGATTTCTTAGTTAGCTATTTTATTTAAATCTCTTATAATTTATAATATTTTTTAATTCTTAATATTATAATAGTAATTTTATCTATAGTTTATTAATTAAAAATATAATAATATAATTTTTATTTAATTAAATAATATATACCTTTCTTTAATATATATTAATAATTTAAAAAAATAAGAAGTATTAAAATTTATATATAGGAGTATTAGAGTTATTAAAGAAATAAAATATATCAAATTATATAGCTAAAAGTAATTTTATATAATATAACTTTTTAAAGGGCTTTTTAAAAGAGAAATCTTATATATTATCTTATAAGGTAAATATAATATAAAATAATAAAAGTAATTAATTAACTAATAGTAATAATAATATAACTCGCAAAGGAGCTTAAAAGTCCTCTTATTAAGGCCTATAAAGTAATAATAAGGTTAAGCCTATAATTATTACCTTTTTTTTCTATATATAAAATCTACTTAATAGCTTAAAATATCTTAGTATATTCTTTCCCTAACTTAATACTTTTATAATAAGACTTATAAGATTAAGGCTAGATATTAATATTGCCTTTTTATATAATAAATCTTACCTATTAGCTTATATGGGGCTATCGCCCCAGGCGAGCCAACCTAGCAAGCTAGGTTAGCTATAAAATTGTGATACGGTTATAAAATCATAATATAGGACCCACCTACCAAAATAGGTGTAAAAATAGGCGAAAAAGCTAAAACTAAAGCCTTTTTAAAGCTATATAATATGCTTATATATGCACTAATATATAAGGGTAAATTGTTATATATAGAGCTTTAAGTAAAGTTTTTAATCCGTAAGTCCTTATTTTAATACCTATTTTTTAAAATTATCTAGAATCTTTTAAAGTTTATATATAATTTAATTTTTTAATTTCACTATAAGAGAATTATTAAGAATATTTTTTTAAGAATAATAAATATAATAATCTCAATAAAAAGAATATCACTAAGTACCTTATTACTTGAAGTAAGCTTAAATATTTTTTATATATTTTATATATTTTTATTTATATAGAAATCTTGTTTTTTATGCCTTTTTTAAAAAAAAGGAAAAAACGCTATAGAAATTAAGTATATAGGCCCCATATTATAATTTTATAGCTATACTATAATTTTATAGCTAACCTAGCTTGCTAGGTTAGCTCGTCTGGGCCTTAGCCTATATAAGCTAATAAATATATTTTATATTTATATATTATTTTTTATTTTTCTATATTTAATTTAAACTAATTATTATATTATTAAGTATAATAGATAATAAAATAAAGGTATTATTAACCTTCTTAGTATTAAGGCTATAAAAGAAGTTATTTATAATCTCGCTAAGTATCTTGGATATTTTTTTATATATAAAAATAAAAGGTATATTACTTCTTATAATATTATTAAAATAATCTTATATTATTATAAAAAAAAACCTAAGGATAAAAGCCCTAAGGGTATTTATATAATTAAAATATATTAACTATTAATTTAAATAATAAGTTATTTAATTATTATTATTTTTTATTTAATTCTTAAGAAATTTAAAAAAAAATACAATTATTAAAACTAAAAAATTAAATTAAAAAATATATATATAATTATTTATTAATTAATATCTTAGCTTTTTATTATAATAAAGATATATTATTACCTTACCTTATAAAAGGGGATTATATTATCTTAATTAACCTTTATAGTCTTAATAATATATACTAAATATAATATATAAAAAATTACTTAATTAAAAAAATAAATAAAACTTAATTAAATTAAAAATTATTACTAAATTAAGTTAAAAACCCCGCGCTAATTAGTTTTAATTATATTTAAATTAATAGGATATATTATTATATAACTTATTATATAATTAATTATATAACCTTAGCTTTCTCTAATTTATATATACCTCGCTAAGCCTTATTATTAATATAATTAAAGGATTATATATATAATTAATTATATAGCTATTAGGCTATCTTATATACTATTATATAAGGTTTAGCTAAGTTAGGCTTTAAGTTAATTACCTAGTTAATTAGCTATAAGGTAAGTTAGTTAATTAGCTAAGTAAGTCTTATAGTAGTATTAATAGGTTTAATAATAGTTTTAATAATTAAGGGTATTAATAAGGTAGTAGTTATAGTAATATAATAGCTAAAATAACCCTAATTAACCTATAGGTTAGGGGTTTAAACCCCGGCCTATATGAATTTTTTATAAAAGTTATATAAGCTAGGGAAAAAAGGCCTCTAGATAGGCTTAAACTAATAGCCTTCTTATAAGCAAGGCGACCTTAACTATAATATAGGCATTACTATATTATAAAGGTCTTAGCTTTTTTATAATATTAAAAAAAGTTATTATAAAGCTTAAAAATAATATTATTAATAAATAAAATTTTAAAATTAAATTTTATAAGTTTTTATAAAGTTATAATATATTATTAATTTATTTATTTAAGTTATTACTTAATATAACTTATATAATCTCTTTTATTATTATTAAGTATAAAATCTTTAAAGGTTTATATTTATTTAATAATTATATAATTAATTATATTTAGAGATTTTTTAATTTAATAATTTAAGAGATAAAAATAAATATATTTTATATCTTCTTAATATTTTTTAATTTAATATTAGATTATTTTTTTAATATTAATTATTTTATTTTATAACTTAATATATAAAATAAATTAATTTAATATATTATTACTTAATTTATATAATAAAATTATTATTAAAAAGACTTTTGAAATAATTATAGCTTCTTTTACTAATAAAGCTAGAGCTTAATTTAATTAAGTAATAGAAATTCTTTTTTTATTTAATAAGAAAAAATTAATACTTTTTATACTATTATAATAAATTAAGAGCTAGCCTTAGTTAGGTCTATTAAAAAATACTTAGCCTTAGTAACTCCTTATATACTTTATATTAATAATAAACTAATATAAATATATTAGCTTATTATAAAAGATTTTTAAATAAAGCTGAGTATTATTTAAATATTAAATATATTATTTAAGCCTTAGTTTTTTAAGACTTCCATTAATAATTAAAATTACTTAATTAATTATATAATGATAATATAATTTTAAGAGTTATTATAATATAAGCCTTTAAAAAATACTTATAAAAAGTAATATAATATATTATAAAACTAAGATAAACTTATAAATATAGAAGCTTATATCTTATTATATAAATTAATATTATTACTTTAATTATTTTATTATATTTATTATAAGATTTATATATTTAATAATAAAAAGATTTATATAGTTTAATTAAGGGGATCTTTTAATAATATTTTAAGCTTTAAACTTATTTTAAGTTAATTAGGCTTTTAATATTACTATATTAGACTTAATTAATAAATATAAATATCTTATAATAATATTTTATATTTTTATATTAATATAAGATATATAATAATAGCCTTATAAGCTATGAACTATATTAATAAAGAAATTAAAATACTTTATAAAAACCTTTTTAAAAAGCCTAAAGACTTTTATAAGATATATAATATAACTTTTATCTTTAAGCTTCCTTATTAATATTAGCTCTAATATAAGCTTTATTATTAAAAGTCTTTATAGATTATAAAGCTTAATTAATATTAATATATAAAAAATATTAATAAGATCCTTTAAATTAGGATTTTTTAAGTAAATATAATTATTTCTTAAAGTCTTATTTTATATAAAAAAGAATACCTAAAGAGGAGCTTAAGACTTAAAAAAAGTAATAATAATAAAACTTTATAATAAGGCTTTATTTTTAGAAAGTAAATTATTATATTTAAAAAAGCAAAGGCTAAGACTAATAGAGCTATATTACATAATACTCTTAAAACTAAAATAGCCTTAATTAAATTAATTTATTAATAATATAATTCTTTTTAAAAAATCTTAAAAGTAATAAATATTATTATTTCTATTAGCTTTTTTTATAATTAAGATATTAAAAGAATTATTTATATTACTTAGGTATTAAAAATTAAAAATAAGTAATTTTTATAAGTTTAGTATAAAATTATATTGATTATTTATATAGTCTTTATAGTATTTAAAAAATATAATAAATATTAAAAAAAATTAAAGTATATAAGATATTATAATAATTATAAGTAATATAATACTTATTATATACTAATCTTATACTACCTAGGGCAGGAATTAAAGTATTATAATTAAAGTCTTAGTAATTTTACTAATAAAGGCTTTATACCTAAAGCTAAGGAACTTAATAAGCTTAAATTAATAAGGTTTTATACTTTAATATTAATAGCCTTTATAATAGGCTTAAGTTAGCCCTACTTATAATAAATAGCTTGCCTCTTAACTAGCTAAAAAGCAAGTAATATACTACTAAGTTAAGAATTATATTTTTTTATTTAAAAAGCTAATAAAATTAAAATATTACTTTTTTAATACTTTAGGCTTTTATATAATTTATAAAAATATTTATATATATATTAAATATTAGTTATTATTAAAATTATTATTAAAATTACTATTATTTATATATTTATATAAGCTTAGATATATATATTATATATTTAATTAAATAAGTTTAATTAATTAAACTTATAAACCTCTATTTATTACTAAGCTTAGCGCTAAGCCTTAGTATTAATACTTTTTAGGTTTAATAAGTAAAATAATAATAAGTTATATTAAAGTATATTAGCTTTAATATTAATCTTATTAATAAAACTTTAATATTAACTCTAAGTATTAATATTTTTAAATAAACTTATAATATTAATAATTTTTATTTCTTAATATAATTATATTAATAATTATATACTAAGATTTTAATTAATTATAAAATTTTTTTAATTTTTTTATTTAATATTATAAAAAATATTAATATTTATAAAAAAATTATAAATTATATTTTATATTAAAATTTATTTTATTAATTTTAAAAAAATATATTATTTTTATTAATAAAGTTTTTTTTTTAATTTTTATTAAAAAATAATATATAAATAAATTTTTTTTTAATAAAATTAATTTTTTTTAATATAATTATAAAATAAAAAAAAAATAAATAAAAAAAAATAATATATTTAAAGATTATAAGTTTAACTTATATTAAAGAATTTAATAATATATTTAATATAATATTTTAAAAAATCTTTTTTAAGATATCTTTTTTATTATTTATTATAAATATTTTTAAAAAAATTTTAAAGCTTATAAATTATTTTTATAAAATTATTTTAAATATATTAAAAATTATATAAATAAATATTTATTTTATAGCTTTATTTTACTTAAAATAGGGATCTAAGTATCTTAATTAAGTCTTAATAGTTTTAATAATAAAGGCTTTATACCTAAGGCCTAAGGTCTTAATAAGCTTAAATTAATAAGGTTTATTTATATAATTATTAATAGCTTTAATAATATATTAAAATTAGCTCTATTTATAATAAATAGGTTACTTCTTAACTATCTAAAGAGGTTAAAATCTAACCCCTTTATATAATAACTCTCTCCTCTAATATTAATCTTCTAATTATCCTTATAACTCTTAATTACTTAAAGAAGCTAAAGTCTTAAAGGATTATACTTTTATTATCCTTATTAGAGGAGGTTTAATTATAATTAATAATAATTATTAATTAATTAATTAATTAAAAATTAGCTAATTAATTAATAATATATTAATATAATTATAATAATTATTTTTTAAAATAACCTTTAATTAATAAATTAAAGTAATATAATTAATACTTATTAATAGGCCTTTTTATATAATTAAAATAACCTTATTAAAGAGCTTTATAAGCTTTATAAAGATATTAAAAATACTTATAATTAGCTATAAGAAATAATATTATATAGAGCTATTTAAAATATTATAATAGGTATATAGCCTATTTAATTAAAGGCTTAAGTTAAACTTATTATCTTTAGATATAGCCTTTTTTTTTATTTACTTAACTTTTTTTTATTTAATTATAATATTAATAAAAAGATTAATTTTATTAAGGAAAAGCTTTTTTTATTAAAAGCCCTTAAAATAAAGCTTAAAAAATATAATTATTTTACCTTAAAAGAAATTATATTTCTCTTAGGCTTAAAAGTTAATATTAATAAAAATATAAGCCTATATAAGGCATAGCTTATAACTCTTATTATAAATATTAATACCTTTTAAAATATTAAATAAGAAAATTAAAAAAGATTTATAGCTAGCTAAGATCTAGCTATATAGCTATAAGTATAATTATATTAAGATATAGAGGTTATTAATATTATAGGTTTACTTAGAGGTATTAATACTTAGAGTTAATATTAGAGTTTAAACCTTAAAAATATTAACGCTAGGGCTTAATATTAGATTAAAACTTAGTAATAAATAAAAATTAATAGGTTTAATTAATTAAACCTATCTAATTAAATATATAATATATATATCTTAGCTTATATAAATATATAAATAATAGTAATTTTAATAATAATTTTAATAATAATATAAATAAATATAAATTATATTATTTTAAATATAAAATTAAATATTCTTTAAAATAATAATTATTATAATTTTATTATTAATATATTATTTATTAATTATTATTTTAAAGCTTTATTTTATTTAAAATAGGGATTAAAGTATTTTAATTAATTCTTAATATATTTAATAATAAAAACTTTATACCTAAAGCCTAAAGTCTTAATAAGCTTAAATTAATAAGCTTAATTTATATAATTATTAATAGCTTTAATAATATATTAAAATTAGCTCTATTTATAATAAATAAGTTACCTCTAAATTATCTAAAGAGATTAAAATCTAACCCTTTTATATAATAGCTCTCCTTTCTAATATTAACCTTTTAATTATTCTTATAATTCTTTATTACTTAAAGAGGCTAAAATTACTTTTATTATCTTTATTAAAAGAGGTTTAATTATAATTAATAATATATTAATAATAAAATTATAATAGCTTTTTATAAAAATCTTTAATTTAATAATTAAAATAATATAATTAATATTTATTAATATAATTATTAAAATAATTAAAATAACCTTATAAAAATAATTTATAAGTTTTAAAAAAATATTAAAAATATTTATAATAAGCTATAAAAAATAATCTTAAATAAAGCCCTTTAAAGTATTATATTAAGTATATTATTAAATTATTTAATATAAATTAAGCTTATAATCTTTAAATATAATATTTTTTTTTTATTTAGTTTTTTTTATTTTATTATTATATTAATAAAAAAATAAATTTTATTAAAAAAATTATTTTTTATTAAAAAATTTTAAATAAAATTAAAAAAAAAAAGATTTTATTAATAAAAATAATTAATTCTTTTAAGACTTATAAAATAATAATTAATATAAAATATAACTTATAATTTTTTTTATAAATATTAATATTTTTTATAATATTAAATAAAAAAATTAAAAAAAATTTATTATAATTAATTAAAATTTAGCTATATAGCTATAAATATAATTATATTAAGAAATAAAGGTTATTAATATTATAGGTTTATTTAGAAGTATTAATACCTAAAGTTAATATTAGAGTTTTATAAACCTAAAAAGTATTAATATTAAGGCTTAATATTAGACTTAATAATAAATAAAAATTAATAAATTTAATTAATTAAATTTATTTAATTAAATATATAATATATATATCTTAGCTTATATAAATATATAAATAATAATAATTTTAATAATAATTTTAATAATAATTTATTAATTATTAATTACTTATTATTAATTATAATTAAAGTTTTTTTTAATTAAAATAATAAAAATAATTTAAAAATTAATATTAAAAAAAATTATTATATTAAAAAATTAAATTTTAATTTTCTTAAATATTTAAGAGATAATTAATTTATTATAAATTAAGCTAATTTTAATATATTATTAAGAATATTAATAATTATATAAATAATTCTTATTAATTTAAGTTTATTAAAAACTTAGGCTTTAAATATAAAGCTTTTATTATTAATATTATTAAAAGTTAATTAAAATATTTTAATATTTATTTTAAGTAAAAAAAAACTATATAATACCTATTAAAGCTATTAATAATTATATAAATAACCCTTATAAGTTTAAGCTTATTAATATTATAATTTATATAAATTAAAATTAGTTAAATTATATAATATATAAAAATAAAAATATAAAACTAATTAATATAAGATTAGTTAGCTTACTTAGGAATCCTAGCGATTTATAAATTACTTAGATTATAAAGTAATCTTAATATTATAATAAGATATAAATATATAAGACTTACTTATTAGTATTTTCTAAAATAAAAGCTACCTTAGCTATTAATATAATTTAATTATATTTAATACTTATTAAGTATATTATTTAATATAACTTATATCTTAGTTAAGGTTATACTTTTAATCCTTTACTAATATAAACTAATATACTAATAATATATTACTTAGTAATACTAAGATAGCTACTAAGATCTAATAACTCTAAATATTAATATAATACCTCTAAACCTAGATTAATTAGTAATCTAAGTTATAATAAATATTATTAATATTTAACCTTATATATACTAGGGATATTAAAGAAGCTATTAAGTCTTTAAAGCTTATATTATTAAATACTAATACTAGGGATATAATTTTATTTCTTATATATTATAAAAGATAATTTATATTCTTTCTTAGTAATTTATAAGTAATAAGGTATAAGTATTATTTATAAGATAATTTATAAAAAGAATTACTATTATATAAGTAAAGTTAATTACCTAAGACTTCTGATTTAATAAAAAAGCTAATTAAGATTAAGATATTATTAATATCTTTATAGATTAAAAAAACTTTAAAGTTATATTATAACATATATTTAGACTTAGTAATAAGGAATAATAAGTAATTACTTAATTATTTATACTTAAGTAAGATAGGTTATATATTATCTATGCTACTAAGTTTAAATAATTAGAAGATAAATCCCTTATAGAGATTTTTTATTAAGGATTAAACTCTGAGGTAAAAGATTAGTTATATAAAGCTATTAAATTAAAAAAAATTAAATAAATATATTATTATAATAATTAAAATTAATAAATAATAATATAAAATATATAAAAAGAAATAATTAAATAGAATAAGCTAAATATAGCTAATTTTAATTCTTATTTTCCTAATTAATATTAATAAAAAAACACTTAAAAAATAATAAACTTAGTATAAAAAGGAATATCTTATAAAATATACCTTAGATTAATAAAACTAAGAGTAATATAAAAGAATTAAGATTATTATAAACTTGAATATTTTTATTATTAAAAAGAAATTATATTAAATATAATTATTATAAGAAATAATAAGATATTTAAAAAAATATTATTAATTATAATTATAACTTTTAAAGAAAGAAAAGCTATATAAATTAATAATAAACCCTAGATAGTTATTTAATTAATATAAATCCTTAAAATAACTTATTAAGGATATAATAATATAGGTATTTATCTTAATAAGCTAAGTATATTATATAATTAAGCCTATTTTATGAAAAGATAAATTAAATATAACTTATATAAAGGTAATAATAAGAAAAAAAGCCTTTATAAAGTAATTAAATTAGCCTAAAAGATATATTTATATATTATAAAGTATATATTATAAAAATCCTTATTAAAATTAGCTAAGAATTAAATTAGGCGTTCTAATATTAAAATTATTATAATTATATAATATTTATAATAATATTTTAATAATATTAATTACTTTAATATTACTTAAATATAAGAAAAATTAAAAATTATATATATTAAGAAATAATATTAAAATTTATATATATTTATATAAAAAGATAATTATAATATGTAAGTAAAAAAAAAATTAAATTAAATTATTAAATTAATTATAATTACTATAAGATCTATTTTAGCTAATAAAGTAGTAAAATATAAATAATAAAAGATATTCTTATTAAGGCTTATTATAAAGAATTAGCCTTAAATTTTTAATATTTAAAATTATAATATAATCTTTATAATAATACTAGAGTTATAATAATATACCTATAATATAAAGAAATATCTTAGATCTCTTAATAAGAGTATTATTATAAGATATACTTTTATAATAAGAGAGAAAATAATTATTTCTTTATTATATTATTATAGCCTAATATAATCTTATTTAATATATAAGACTTATTAATATTATATTTAATATTAAGATAATAGAATTAATATTATAACCTATAGCTTAAGCCTATTAAGGAGAAGTTTATTAACCCTAAGTAATAATTTACTTTAATTACTTAAAGTATAATAACTAAGGAAAAATAATTTTAAAAAGATAATATAATAATATAAGAATAACCCTATATAATAAAGACTATTATCCTTAATATAAATACTATATCTTTATTACCTAGAGGTAAATTAAAAAAAATAATAATAAAAGGATTTAATTTTCTTATATATAATAGAAACTAAGATAATAAAAAATACTATAAAAAGACTATAAATCCATTAATAGGTTTTTATAAAAGTATATTAATTATATTAAGTAAGAAAGTAAATTAAAATAATTAAAATTATTAAAATATAATTAATAAAATATAAAGCCTTTATTATTAATATTATTAAGAATTAATTAAAATACTTTAATCCCTATTTTAGGTAAAATAAAGCTATATAATAATAATTAATAAAATAAAAATAATAAAGTTATAATATAAGCTTATTAAAAATAAGTAGAAAAAAATAAAATAATTATTATTTTATAGCTTTATTTTACCTAAAATAAGAATTAAAGTATCTTAATTAAGTCTTAATAATTTTAATAATAAAGGCTTTATACTTAAAGCCTAAGGTCTTAATAGGCTTAAATTAATAAGGTTTATTTATATAATTATTAATAGTTTTAATAATACGCTAAAATTAGCTTTACTTATAATAAATAAGTTACCTCTTAATTATCTAAAGAGATTAAAATCCCCTTTATATAATAACTCTCCCCTCTAATAATAACCTTTTAATTATCCTTATAGCTCTTAATTACTTAAAAAAGCTAGAATCTTAAAGGATTATATTATTATTATTTTTATTAAAAGAAATTTAATTATAATTAATAATATATTAATATAATTATAATAATTACTTTTAAAATAACCTTTAATTAGTAAATTAAAATAATATAATTAATACTTATTAATAAGTTTTTTTATATAATTAAGATAACCTTATTAAAAAGCTTTATAAGCTTTATAAAAATATTAAAAATACTTATAATTAGCTATAAGAAATAATATTATATAAAGTTATTTAAAGTATTATAATAAATATATAATTTATTTAATTAAAAATTTAAATTAAATTTATTATTTTTAAATATAGCTTTTTTTTTTATTTATTTAATTTTTTTTTATTTAATTATAATATTAATAAAAAAATAATTTTATTAAAAAAAAGCTATTTTTATTAAAAGCTCTTAAAATAAAAGTTAAAAAATATAATTTTTTTATCTTAAAAAAAATTATATTTTTTTTAAGCTTAAAAATTAATATTAATAAAAATATAGGCCTATATAAGGCATAGCTTATAACTCTTATTATAAATATAAATACCTTTTAAAATATTAAATAAAAAAATTAAAAAAGATTTATTATAATTAGCTAAGATTTAGCTATATAGCTATAAATATAATTATATTAATAAATTAAGGTTATTAATATTATAAGTTTACTTAGAGGTATTAATACTTAGAATTAATATTAAAGTTTTATAAACTTAAAAAGTATTAGGGCTAAGGCTTAATATTAAACTTAATAATAAATAAAAGTTAATAAATTTAATTAATTAAACTTATTTAATTAAATATATAATATATATATCTTAGCTTATATAAATATATAAATAATAATAATTTTAATAATAATTTTAATAATAAAAAAATTTAATTATAAAAAATTTAATTATAAAAAATTTAAGATATTATATATTAATATTTTTATTAAAAATACCTTAATATAAAGCTAAATTATTATTTTAATTATAATTATATTAAAAATATAATAATAAAATAAAATATTATATATATAATAAAGATTTTATATCTTTTATTTAAGATTATTAAAAAAATACCTTTTATTATTTTAAGTTCTTAATATATAATTAAATAATAAATATAAAAAATATAGCTCTTATTTAATAAAAATATATTATAAAGTTAAAATAACCCTTTAAATTTAATTTTTATATAATTCCCTTAATTTTATAATAAAATAAATAAAGATATAAGCTTATTTATTTTTTTTAAATTTTTTAAACCCTTAGAGGCTTAATTAAGGTAATATATATTAAGCTTAAAATAATTTATTTTTCTAAGATCTTAGAGATTAATAATAAGAAATAAATATTAATACCTTTATTTAATTTATTAATTAGAAATTAATTATTAAATAATTAAATTATAAAAAAAAGCTTAGAAATATTAAATATAATATTAATTTTTTATTATTAAAATTATTATTAAAATTATTATTATTTATATATTTATATAAGCTAAGATATATATATTATATATTTAATTAAATAAATTTAATTAATTAAACTTATTAATTTTTATTTATTACTAAGTCTAGCGCTAAGCCTTAGCGCTAATATTTTTTAGGTTTAAACTCTAATATTAACTCTAGGCACTAATACCTCTAAGTAAACCTATAATACTAATAACCTTTATTTCTTAATATTATATTTATAGCTATATAATTAGATCTTAATTAGCTATAAGTCTTTTTTAATTTTTTTATTTAATATTATAAAAGATATTAATATTTATAAAAAAGGTTATAAGTTATATTTTATATTAATTATTATTTTATAAGTCTTAGAAAAATTAATTATTTTTATTAATAAAAAATTTTTTTTTCTTAATTTTTATTTAAAAATTTTTAATAAAAAAAGCTTTTTTTTAATAAAATTAATTCTTTTATTAATATAATAATAAAATAAAAAAAAATTAAATAAAAAAAAAGATATTATATCTAAAGATTATAAGCTTAATTTATATTAAATAATTTAATAATATATTTAATATAATATTTTAAAGAGTTTTATTTAAGATTATTTTTTATAGTTTATTATAAATATTTTTAATATTTTTTTAAAACTTATAGATTATTTCTATAAGGTTATTTTAGTTTTATTAAAAGCTATATTAATAGGTATTAATTATATTATTTTAATTATTAGGTTAAAGATTTTTATAAAAAGTAATTATTATAATTTTATTATTAATATATTATTAATTAATTAATTAATCTTTAATTAATTAATTAATTAATAATTATTATTAATTATAATTAAACTTCTTTTAATAAAAATAATAAAAATAATTTTAGCCTCTTTAAGTAATTAAGAATTATAAAAATAATTAAAAGGTTAATATTAGAGAAGAGAGCTATTATATAAAGGGGATTTTAACTTCTTTAGATAATTAAGAGGTAATTTATTTATTATAAATAGAGCTAATTTTAGCGTATTATTAAAGCTATTAATAATTATATAAATAAACCTTATTAATTTAAGCCTATTAAGACCTTAGGCTTTAGATATAGAGCTTTTATTATTAAATATACTAAGAATTAATTAAGATACTTTAATCCCTAATTTAAGTAAAATAAAGCTTTAAAATAATAATATTAATTTTAATAGCCTTAAAAGGATTTATTAAAATATTATTATTAATAAGCTTATAATTAAAAATAAATATTTTAAAAATAAGTTTTATATACTTAAGTTAAAATATAAAAATCTTTTTATATTTATTTAATTAATTATATATCTCTTAAGCTTAATAGCTTAATTTTTATAAATTAATTTTATATTAATTAAGAAAAATATATAATTATTAATATTAAGGAAATTAATTATATTAATAATTAATAAATTAAATATTTAATTTAATTTCTATTAATCTTAATTAATATAAAATACAAATTCTTTTAAATATTAAGCCTTTTATAATTATATTAACTAAAGTTATTTTTTTTAATTTCTCTAAGGAAATAATTAAATAATATATTAATAATAAGGTTAAAATTAAAAATAATTTATTAATTTATATAAATAAAAAAATAATTATTTAATTTTAATAATTTCTTTTTAAAAAAAAGCCTATTATAAAGTTAATAGATTTTACTTCTAAGAGTAATAATAATAAATTTATAACCCTAAGACTTTCTTAATTAATTAATTAGCTAATAACTTTATTAAGGCTTATAAGTTTATTATTTTTAGATTTTTTAAAGTAAGGCTATTTCTTATTAATTAATAAATTAAAATTTTATTTTTTTTTATTATAAAATAATAAAAAAAAAATACTATATTTATAGTATTTAATTAAATAATATGGAATTATAACTAAGGTAAAATAAAAAATAAGTACTTATATATTATAAAAAAAGAATTAAAGATTTAAGAAATTAAAGACTTTAGTTATTTAAATTATAATAATAATAAAAGCTTAATTATAATAAAAAAAAGGGTTAAATTAAGTATAAAGATAATATTAATTAACCTAGGGGTAAAAAATTAACTTAAAGAGGTTAAATATTAGCTTATATAATATCTTTTAATTAAAAATTATATTATTTATTTTTTAATTAAAATAATAAAATTATTATAATAAAATAAAATCTTAGTAATAATAATTTAATTATAAATATTAAAAATTATAATAAAAAAAGTAAAAACTAAGATATAAGTTATATATTTTTTCTTAATAAGGCTTTTAAAAAGTTATAAAAATAAATATTAAAGCCTTATAATAAGCTATAAGTTAAGAGAAATATATATTAATTTATTTTAAGTTTTAAAATAAATTTTATATAAAAAAAAAATAATAACTATAGGCTTAACCTTATTATTACTTTATAGGCCTTAATAAAAAGACTTTTAGGCTCCTTCGCGGGTTATATTATTATTATTATTAATTAATTAATTACTTTTATTATTTTATATTATATTTACCTTATAAGATAATATATAAAATCTCTCTTTTAAAAAGCCCTTAAAAAAGTTATATTACGCAGAGTTACCTTTAGCTATATAGTTTAGTATATTTTATTTCTTTAATAAAGTATATACTTATTATACTAGACTATATACTAGATAATTAAAGCCAAAACCTAATATTAACCTCGCCGCCAGCGGCATGATAATAAACGACTTATACGAGGCATATTTGAAGAGACTGAGCAATATTGAAGTCCGGAAAGCTCGGGAAAAGGTTCATGAGCCGCAGGTATCCCAACCGTCCAAACCTGTCAAGAGCATGGTGGATTACGTCCGCGTGCTCGAGGACAGGATACAACGACTGGAAGAAGCCCAGGCTGGCTACCAAAATTATGCGAACAACAGATCAGATGAGGAGGCAAAGCGGAGAGCCGACGAGGCTGCAAGGCATACGGACCACGACTCAGATGACGGGCCCAAGTTGAGTGGAGGCGAGAAGACGGATGAGGATAAGCAGCCTGATCTCTTGCTAGAGATCAAGTTTTTCCACTCTGCTGGTGAGTTCGATGCCGACGGCAACTACGTGGACAACCTCGACAAGAAGGGGACCTACACCTGCAATACTGACCCCATGTACCTCGTCCGGGCTCTCTTCAGTTGGGCCGATGAGGCGGCACCAGCGTCCAAGTCGAAGTCGCCGGCCCACAACCCGCCGAACCCTGATGATATCGATATCCTCGCTTTCGGCATCCATTCAGAGCCGGTTGCTAAGTTCTACGAGGATAAAATTGGCATTCCAATGGAGTCATCGCATCTCCTGAAAACCGGGAAGCCTTTCCGGCCGTTGATTCGAAACTTGCATCTGCTGAGGGGTCAACTGGCCAAGCTTGAGGAAAGGTTTGGGTCGCTCGATGGACAAGAGAGCCCGGAATCCAAGACCACACCAATCGTCCAAGACTCGGACAGAACGCCGGGCTCACAAACCAACGACGACCTACCATTTCCTACCACGCCAGACGAGAGCGAGGCGCCTGGAGCCTATGACACACCCAAGGCACTCGTGCACTTCCGGATGCTGATTGACTTTGCAAACAAGTACATGGACAAGCAGATCGCTCTCTTTGATGGGATCAGAACCGGACTAGAAGACAAGATAGCATTTTAGAACCTCTGGATGCTCTTCGACACCAACGACACCATCTACTGCCCCTACAGAGAGGAAAAGCTGATCTACGAAGAACATACAAGTAAGGCACGCTACGTACCACAGGCCTTCCGCGTTCTCGGCACCAGGGGCGGCCTTCCGCTGGCTGAGACAATGGCCCCCAAACATGTCATTCAAGCTGAGGCAGACTGGGTCTTGGATAGAGATATGTTTGCGGAAATGATGCAACTCGGCCCGAACCACTTCACCAACACACTACAGACGCCGCCGTCCCAGAGTAAGAAGAATACCTTTACGTCACTATTTGTCGCCTGCTTCAACATCGATTTTGATGGCGTCAAGTATGGCACCGTGAGGGAGATCTTTATGTTCAAACCTTTCAATGGCCTGGTAGCAATTCGGGATCTCGAGGCATATCCTGCCAAGTTCCTCCAGGCCGCTGCTACGAGTCCAGGCTCGCCGTCCGAGGTGGACATCCTAGTGGAACGGGGCCGAAAGTTCATCGACGCCACCATGGTCTCGCACCTATCTTATGACGGTCTTACAGTTGGAAAGAATCGAGAAGAGGTACGTCATAGTTAAGGGCCTGGAGTTTTTTCCAATACAGTGACTGATATCGGATGCAAACCATTGAAACAGATCAATAGCGCTGTCATGGTCGATTTCAGGCTGGCATTCTCCGAGTACGGGGAGTCCTTCCCGGATCCAGGCTCTACCGTACCGCAATTCAGTACACTGACTGGAACCTGGCCCCCCAGCGTTTCGGGGGAGTCTTACGAAATATACGAGTCTACCTGTGACGACCTCTGGTGCCACAAGGGTGACTGCATCAAGGACTCGTACTACAGCTTCCAAGAAGACCAGGTCGAAAAATTCGAACCCGAGCTAAAACTTCTCCTCGAAGAGTACGAGCCTGGTATACTTCAGGAGAAGGGGGGGCTAGACAAGTTTAAGGAATACATGGAAAACCATGATCTTATCCGCCTGTTGCCAGGTGTGGTGCCAGGCTTTGCCCTGAGAAGTCGCAAATGGGGTAAGCTACCTGGAAAACAGGCCTTCTCCATTGATTTTCGGGCTGGCTAACTTAGGACATCTAGTTCAACTTGATCTCAGTCAGCTCATTCAGTTGGAGCAGGGAGATGACTGGAACAACCTAGTCCTACCGCCAGGTCATCGCGAGATGGTCCAGGCCATGGTCGAGACGCACGCAAGAGGCTCACAAGATCCGAAACAGGCTTCCAAGAGGCATCCTGGGGAAATAGAGATGGACCTCGTTCGCGGAAAGGGTACGTGGAATGGAAGGTGGTCAACACGCTACAGCACTAACATGACGGTCAGGAAAGGGATGTATTATCTTACTCCATGGAGTTCCTGGAGTGGGTAAAACTTCAACTGCTGGTGGGCTATGACTTATCCTTCCTGATTTGACATGGCCTGGTGCTGATCTCGCAACAGAATGCGTGGCAGCATACACGCAGCGGCCGCTGTACCCAATCACATGCGGTGCGGGATATTCTTTCTCTGCCCTTTACGCAAGTCATACTAACAGGTACAGGTGACATTGGTTACGTGCCTCAAGAAGTTGAGCAGAACATGGAGAAGCACTTTAAACTAGCTCACAAGTGGGGATGTGTCCTGATCCTTGATGAGGCCGACGTGTTCTTGGCAAAACGCAATGTCAGTAGTACTAGTTAAACTTTGAACCATGACGACTAACACGCAGCAGAAAACTGATGTCAAACGGAATGGTCTGGTATCTGGTGAGTGTCAGGTTTGAGAACTGAGGGCAAAGTCCACTAACATAATATAGTCTTCCTCCGAATCCTCGAGTACTACTCGGGGATCCTGTTCCTGACCACCAATCGCGTGGGAGCCATCGACGACGCCTTCCGCTCGCGACTGCACCTGACGCTATACTATCCAAAGCTCACAAGGGGTCAGACAAAGAAGATCTGGAAGAACAACATTGATCGCATCGAGACTATCAGCGAGGAGCGCAGAGGCCAGGGTCAGTTGCCCATCGTCTACGACGAGAAGGCCATCATGAAATGGATGAAGCTGAATTGGGAGGTCCTTCAGTTAAACGGCCGACAGATTCGCAATGCCTTCCAGACGGCACTGGCATTAGCCGAGTTCGATGCCAAGCATTCCGCATCGAAAGGTAAGAGGTCGTCGTCTTCATCGCCGAAGGAGGCCGTGTTAGAAGTCAGCCATTTCCGACTCATTGCCGATGCCATGTTGCAGTTCAGCGAGTACCTTCTCGCAGTGCACGGCGCAGATGAGGAGGACATAGCCGTCCGGGAAAAGATGCGACCCGCGGGCTTCACTCCCAAGCCTAAGCCACTCAAGGATGTGCTTAGTTCCAGCTCGAGCTCAAGTTCAGATGACAGCTCTGACACCGATTCCGACGACGAAGAGACAGAGGACGAGAGCGGGACGAAGAAGGGCAAAAAGGATAAGAAGAAGGCAAAGAAGCAGAAGCAGAAGGAAAAGGAAAAAGAAAAAGGAAAAAGAAAAAGAAAAAGAAAAGGAAAAAAAGAAGCTAAAGAAGAAGAAGAACTCTAAGCGCAAGAGCAAGTCATCCGCGGACGACACGGGCGAGGGCGAATCTGAGAGTGAGGGATAGATAAAGACAGGGCGGGAGTTAACATGCCGTGCCTCCTGGATTAATGCAAAAGCTGTATCGTCACTTCTCGTATTCATGTATAGCGCTTGCGACAATGTTGATCGTTACCTGTCCGAGGGAAGATTATGGGGGCATTTGTGCGGGTGCAGCGTGGACAATAGGAAGGCCAAGACACTATGCAAGGAGGTCACACCGAATTGGGCAGGTCGGATAGATAGCAATGCGACTCTGGCAAGTGTCTCGTAAGTTCACAACATGCTCCCCTTCCCCTTGTCATGGCGTGATTCGAACTAGGAAAAGATAAATACCTCTTTTAAACCGAGTACTAGTCATTCTAGTAAAAGCTGTCCAGGTACCAAGTGCAACGCCATCATGAAGTTCAACACTCTGGCTCAGGCGACGCTCTTTGCGTCATCGCTTAGCCCGTCTTTCGTCCTCGGTTACTGCGGAACTAATACTAGCCATGTGCTTCCTGAACAAGAAATCCGTGCTCTCACAGCCGCAGAAAAAGTCGAGACGCATCCTATCGACGTCTTCTTTCACGTCGCTAGTACTCATGCAAACCAAGACCTGATAACCGACAAGATTGTCGATACACAGGTCAGTACATGGCCAGTCAGTTCAGTCCTGGAATAGCTCACTTAGTATCTACAGTTTGACGTCCTCCGCAGCGCCTTTCTTCCACATGGCTTTGACTTCAAGCTCATCAACACATCCCGCATCGTCGATGATACCATAGGCAAGGGCTTCTACGCCGAAGGCACAGGGATAGAGGATTATGATGCGTACATCGCATTCTTCAAAGCGAACCGACGAGGTCCCTATGACTCGCTCAATGTGTATTTCTTCAGCGACCTAATTCCAGGCCTGGGCGGATCGTGCAACCTGCCGACGCCAGCGTCGTCAAATCCAGAGTATGACAACTTCTGGACTGACGGCTGCATCCTCAACGCAAACACCATGCCTGGTATGCCCGCTGCAGGAGATGATAGCACTGATGAGCCTCGCAAAGGCCACGTGGCTATTCATGAAGTCGGCCACTGGCTTGGTCTTTTGCACACATTTCACGGACGCTTTTGCGAGTCCATCAATGACCAGGTTAGCGATACGCCTGCACAGTCTGGTAGCTCAGCTGGATGTCCCATTGGAAGGGACTCATGCCCCGACTCGCCGGGAGTAGACCCTATTCATAATTATATGGATTATTCCGATGACACTTGGTAAGTGGTACTTCTGTTTGCCACAACGACCTCTCGAGGCTGATCATCGAATAGCACCAATGAGTTTACGCCAGGCCAGGTTGAAAGAATGCAGCTTCTGTTTACGATATATCGAAAGGATATTTGAAGCCAGGGAGCAGTGTCGTTGTGTCTTAGAGGGGGGGTTGTGACATGAAAGACACGGGCAAGCGAAATGATGATGAAGATTCTGTCACATGGCGTCTTCTAAGCCCGCCATTACAAAGAAGAGAAGTACTAGATAGCAATATGACCTGTGTGACATTGAAAGACATTTAATAAATGACTTACTAGTCTTCCACGGGCATCTGTTTCTCGAGTGGCGACATTTTCAACAAAAGTCCGCCAATCATAGGCTGCGTGCCGACTCTGTTTTAAGAGGCACGACCGCCCATTTATCAACCCCAAGCACCTGGACATCCGACATAACGATCGTATTGCTTGAAGAGCCGACGGGGGTCATCCAGAAAGTGGGGTACTTTCGGGTAGGTAGTATAGAAATAGAAGGTTACATTCAACTTAGGGGGAGCGGTGTGCAAAGGAAATGAATTTCGATTTTGGATACGAGAATCGTCCCTGTCTTTATCGCAGCGGTAAGCATGTCCCGAAGGCCATTTTGCAAAGGAGTTTCTAGCATTACTACTATGGGGATCTCTATCGCGATAGCCGAAGCATGACTTTTATGACGCGGATGGATACTATGCTGCGATGATGCCGTACCGGTTGAAGCTAAGCGCCGTATCGGGTTGCCAAGGTAGGCACTAAAGCATTATAAGTTAAGGGAAGATATTTAAGTCTTTATTAAGTAATATACTCTGGGTTATATTAAAGAACTTTTATTATTATATTATATATAATAACCCCTTTATCTTTACTATATAATATAATTATTATAAGTAATATAAATATTACTTATATATTATATTTAATTATATAATATATTTAATTATATATTATATTTTTCTTTTTTTTTACCTAACTTTTTATTTTATTAATTAAATCTCTATTACTAAGTATATTTTAATTAAATATTAAGGTAAAAACTCTTTTTGTTTTTAAGCCCTTTAAAATAATTTAAAATTAAGTATTTAAAGTAGTATTAATATTTATAAAGTTAATAAGTATAAGCTTTATTATTAATAAAAAGCTATTTAATCTTAAAATAATTAAATTAATATATTTAATAAATAAGTTATATAAATAAATAAGCTATATATTTTTTTATTACTTTAAATAAAAATTATTATAAAAAGACTATAAATTATTAAATTAATTAAATTTATTAATTAGAATTTTTTTTAGATATTTTAATTATTACTTAATAAGTCCTTATATTATAATTAGGCTTATTATAAATATTATATTATTAAGTACCTAGCTTAATTAACCTTTTTTAATTATTACTTTTTAAGAATTTAGCTATTACTTATATATTTATATTTAATTTATTATTTTTTTATTTTTTTATTATTATAACTTCTATTTTTTATAATTAAATCTTTTTTACCTTTTAATATTAACTTAATATCTTATTTATTTATTAAAGATCTTTAACCTTAAGGATTAATAATATAACTTTATATATAATAATTATTTTATAAAAAATTATAAAGCTTTAAGGATTAATTTTAAAAGATTATTTTAATACCTTTTAATTTATTTTTTAAGGTATTAAAATTAAGATTTAATTATAAATATAATTTTTAAGGTTTTTAAGATATAAGAAATAAAATATTTAATTCTTTTCTTAATAAATATTTAAATATATAGCTATATATTAAGCTTTAAAATTATAATTTTTTAATTAAAAAAATAAAATTAATATTATTAAATATTTTTTTAATTTCTTTTTATATAATAGCTTTATATATAATATAAAAAGCTAAATAAATTTAGTTTTTAAAATATAAATATTTACCTTTTAAGTATAAAATTTTTTAAATAATTTAAAAATTTAAAATATCTAATATTAAAAAATTAAAATAATTAAAAAAGCTAATTTTATTAATATTATAAAATTATTTAATTAAATAATATATATTAAAATTATAATTATTATAAATTAAAATTAATTGTAAATAATTATATAATTATTATTTTTATAAAAAAATTATAATTTAAGATTTAAATATTATTTAAAAAAATTATAAGCTTAATATATATTAATTAATAATATTTTATAATTAATAAGTAATTAATTAATTATATTTTTTTATAATATAAAATTAAAAAATAAATCTTATTAATTTAAATTAAAAATAAAATAATAAAAGGATTTTTTTTATAATTTAAATAATTTATTATATATTTATTTTATATTACTTAGGGTAAAAATTAAAATATTATAATTAAAGTCTTAGTAATTTTAATAATAAAGGCTTTATACTTAAAGCTAAAAAGCTTAATATATTTAAATTAATAATATTTTATATTTTATTATTAATAACTTTAATAATAAACTTAAATTAGCTTTATTTATAATAAATAACTTATCTTTTAATTAATTAAAAACTTTAAGTCTTTTTATATAATAACTCTTTTATTTATTATTAACCTTTATATTATTAAAATTATTATTAAAATTACTATTATTTATATATTTATATAAGCTAAGATATATATATTATATATTTAATTAAATAAATATAATTAATTAAATTTATAACTTTTTATTTAGTATTAAGTTTAATATTAAGCCTTAATATTAATATTTTTTAAATTTATAAAACTTTAATATTAACTCTAGCTATTAATACCTTTAAATAAACTTATAATATTAATAACTTTTATTTTTTAATATTATACTTATAGTTATATAATTAAATCTTAGTTAATTATAATAAGTTTTTTTTTAATTTTTTTATTTAATATTAAAAAAAATAATTAATATTTATATTTATAATTATAAGTTATATCTTATATAAGCTTATATTTTTATAAATATTAATTTTTAAGCCTAAAAGAAATATAATTTCTTTTTAAAATAAAATAATTATATTTTTTAAGTTTTATTTTAAAGACTTTTAATAAAAAGCTTTTTTTTAATAAATTTAAATCTTTTATTAATATTATAATTATATAAAAAGAAATTATATAAAAAAAAATATTTAAAAATTATAAGTTTAATTTAAACCTTTAATTAAATAAATTATATACTTATTATAATACTTTATATAGCTTTATATAATATTATTTCTTATAATTAATTATAAATACTTTTAATATTTTTATAAAGCTTATAAAGCTTTTTTATAAAATTATTTTAATTATATTAAAAAGCTTATTAATAAGTATTAATTATATTATTTTAATTTATTAATTAAAGAATTTTTTAATAAAATATTATTATAATTATATTAATATATTATTAATTATAATTAAACTTTTTTTTAATAAAAATAATAAAAATAACTTTAGTTTCTTTAAGTAATTAAGAGTTATAAAAATAATTAAAAGGTTAATCTTAAAGGGAAAAGCTATTATATAAAAATATTAAATTTTAAATTCTTTAAATAATTAAGCTATAACCTATTTAATATAAATAAAGCTAATTTTAATATATTATTAAAGCTTTTAATAATTATATAAGTAAAGCTTATTAATTTAAGCTTATTAAAACCTTAGGCTTTAAGTATAAAGCTTTTATTATTAAATATATTAAGAATTAATTAAGATACTTTAATTCCTATTTTAAGTAAAATAAAGCTATAAAATAATTTTTATTTATTTAATAAAATATTATTTAAATATAAGTTATATCTTAATATTATATTTTTTTTAATCTTAATTTAAAGCTTTATTTTTTTTTAAATATTATAATATCTTAAGTTATTTTATATATAATTAAGTTTATTATAAGAGCTTATTAAGTTTTTTTTTAATTCTTAATAGTTGTAATAAAGCTATTAATACTTAGTTTAATTATAAGAATTAATTTATTAAGAGATATAAAAAGCCCTTAAGTATAAGATTTTTAAATTAAAAGGTTATAATTAAGTTTTTCTAGTTTTTAAATCTTTTTTTTTATTATTTTATTTTTAAAAAAGTTATATAAAAAAGCTTTAAAATTATAATAAGATAAGTAATATAATATAATAACTTAATAATTAAAAAAATAATAATTTATTATAAATTAAAATTAAAGCTTAATACTTTAATATAATTAGCTTATAATAAAAAGGTTATAATTTTTACCTAAAAGGTTAAGGTTATAAAACTTATTATATAATAACTAAGCTATTATATTATATATTACTTATTATTTATTAATCTTATTATAAATATTATTAAATAATTATTAAACCTTATAATATACTTAGAAGTAAATTAAAATAACTTAATAAAAAAATATAATTTTTAATATAATTAAGCTATTATATTTAATACCTTTTAATATAAGACTTAATATTAAATAAGCTTTATAAATACTTTTATACTTAATATTTTACCTTAATAAATCTTATCTTACTAAGAATATATTATTAATTAATAATAATAAAAAAAGCTTATTTTTTATTTTAAAAATAACTAATTACTATTACTAATTATAATATAATATTAAATAATAATATTTATATAACTTATTAAGTATATTCTTTTATTAAATAACCTTAGCTTAAAAGTAAATTAATATAAAATTATTATAATATATCTCTTTTATAAGCTAATCTTATTAAGGTAATAACTTAAAGCTATCTTAAATTACTTAAAAGTAATAAGCTTTATAAAATTCTTAAAGCTAAAAAAGCTTTTTATAGTTTTATAGCCTTTATTAAACCTTTAAAGAATTAATTTAATTTTTTTTATTTACTTTTTATTTAAGCTTTAACTTATTTTAATATTTAATAAATAATACTTTATAAGTTATTAAAAGCTATTTCTTAATAATCTTATTAAGTATAATAAAATTAATTACTCTTTAAGTAATAAAAAATTAATATTTCTTATTACCTTATAATAATAAGATTTATAATTATAAGAGCTTTTTTATTTTATAAAATAAATTTAAATAAAAAGTTAATAAGTTATAAACTTTACTTATAACCTTTTTAATAAATAAAATAAGGTTTTAAATAAAATTTAAATAAAAGGTTTATTAATCCTAATTCTAAGCATAGTTCTAAGTATAAAAATAATAAATATAATATATAAATATAATAAATAACTTAATTAAATTACTAAATATTATAAATATTATTATAACTAATTAAGCCCTATTATTAAAAATCCTCGCGCTATTATAATAAGCTCTTATTAATAATTAATTTAATTAATTATACTTAGCACCCTTAAGTAAATTACTAAATATAACTTATACCCTTTGCCTTAGAATTTATAACTTAATTCTCTACTAATAAAAACCTAGCTATGCCCTTAAATCTATACTATGCTAAGCTAGGTATGAAATAGGGAAGTAAATCCTTCCCTATGCCCTGTGTAGCAGATAATAAACGACTTATAGAGCCTCGTCACCATTTAAGAAGGCTTGAGCTAACAACTTGTTCATTTGGCGTGTAAGAGTCGTGATGGCCATGGTAGGCTTTGGGTAAGTCGCATTTTCTATCAGAACGGCGGATAAGTTAGGAGTTATGCGTCTAGAAATTGCGTTGTTGCCCCATGCGCGCGCACCGAGGAGTTCCTTGAAACAAATGCGCCTGGGCTCCTGGGTGACAGCCGGACCTTGAGATATACCCGTCAGTGAGGCTCATCCAGCATCGCAGCAGTCCAGAATAATAATAGTGTTGCAAGGTGCATCTAGGATACGGATGTGTTTCTCGGGATGATTATGGCTTTTCCAGTCAGCTCCAATGAACCATGCATGAAATAAAAGAAAACGAAGGGGAAGAAAAAAAGCTAAAAAGGAGAGCGAAGGGGAAAGTAGTCATCTCTCTCACCTTGCAAGCACAAACCCTTCATCATCATCAACGCCGCCGTGCCCAGCGTATTAAACGATGAGCACCGTTTCATCGTTTCCCAATCCCGAAAACTGCTCCAACTTCTCTTGCAGCTTCATTGAGGAATGTTTCATGGGAATGGTATAGTTAGATACCTGGTAGCCCTATAATTTCAATGTATGTGTGACGGTGTTGGGTAATAAATACTATCGGTGGTGCGGTGTGATGCAGTGCCAGCACTACTACTGGAGGGCCATTGCAATGGCTGAATTATTCCTTTCTGGTCGTTCCACGAGATGATCTCTATTATAGTAATCTCGCCAAAGATAACCTAGCTCGCTACTGTGGCCACAAATGGTCTGAGGGATTGAATTCTACGAAGATTATCTTCCAGTCTGAAACTCAATTGGCGATTCCTCGGCATATCTAAACATAAACTATTAATAATTCTAAAGAGGGGAAGTTTTTATAAGCTGTTAGTTCTGAGACCACATATAACTTAGTTTCTCTCTAAAGCTAATTATAGAGTTCTAAAAGTATTAACTTATTTATATAGTTTAACTATTAATAGATATAGTAAGCCTTTAATTTTTTTAATTAAGATTAAGTATTATAGTTTAAGAAGGCTTAGGAAGTATTTGGAGGGAATATAAATCTTAATAACCTAAAAGGAAAGGGAAAGCTAAGAAGTATTACTAGTATTTATAAAGGAAATAATAAAAATAGCGCATAGATTAAAAAGATTATTAATGCTAAATCTTAATAAGCATAGGGGTTAATTTAGATCTTATTATCCCTTTTAAATATTAAGCTATATATATTCTGCTCTTTATAGCTGTTTGTAGCTATACTCTTACCGATCATAGCGCAACAGTGTTATATCCGTTAGTCTCTCCATCGTCAGTTTCGTACCATTTCACCTTGTCAAATAGGAGGGTTCTCTGGGCACTGGTATGGTTTTCGGTATCTAAGACGCCAATGTCAGCCAAGCTCTGACTTTCGGGTATGTCAAGCAGCAGATGCATACCGTAGGCATGTTGGCCATACTTAAAGTACCATCCGCTCGTGAGAAGGTCGTCATCCCAATCAACGAACCCAACGTTGATGTTCCTAGCGCTGTAGACCTTCTCCCCGTCCCACCAGACTTCATAGGCACCAGCGCCTTCCCTCGATACCTTCATTCGAACCACGACATCGTGCCATATATTTCGGGCAATGTCCTGGACAATAGTGGTGACTATGGGTGCAGTACATCTGCCTGCACGGTGCTCCGCAGCGAGTGAGTTGCCAGGGTTCCACACCATGACGAGCAGCCGCCAGGGCAAAACTGTTGCGCAATAATAGTGTTCTTGTTCGTGAGAAAAGAGTCAGAGGGCACGCATTCTTTGCGGTTCCCTCTCTCGAAGACACAGATCTCGACACCTTTGTCGTTGCGGGTACCGTCGAGGTCTGTCTTATCGAAAAAACTTTTAAGATTGCCGTTTTCGAAGACAGCCTCAGATGGGGCTTTGACATTGCACACACTGAATGGTCCCAAGTTGCTGGCGAAGTCGGCCTTGTATAGGGTCCCAGCAGCCACTAGGGAGGGGAGGAAAATGGAAAAGGATGGGTGGAAAACCATTGCGGTTGAAAAGGCGGTGTTGTCTGATACAGTGTGGTTAGATGATTGTTAATGTGTGCGAGTGGACATCTGACTCGAGGAGACCTGGGTTGCGGAATATTGGCCCTTTTGTAAAAGATAACAATCTAACCAGGATACGACTCGACTTTCTTGTGTATCATACTGCCGGGCCAGACATTCCCCTTGACCTCTGAATAGCCTAAGCGCTGGTTGGCCAGCAGCATTTCCCCAGGCTTAACACAGCCATGCCTATGATGAAGCGTGATCCGCATTTGTGGTTGGCGATGGAACCGTCGAATTTGAGACAACATCTCAACCTGAGAAGGACAGTTTTCATGGACGGCAGCCTCAGCGTCTAAGACTCTAATGGCCAAGTCGTTCCACATTACTCCCAGCTCGCGCTTTTTGAAGCCAGCCGCCCGCTTCCCTTGATGACCATCGCAAGGGCTATGCCGACTAAGAGACTATCATCTGAAAAACCGACCATCCAACGATCACGGGTTATCAACCCGTACTGCTCACTAGCATCGTCCCAACGGCTACTACTGTGCTATTCGCATCCTCTGTAATCATCATGTTCTCGAATTCCATGTTGTCTAGATGCCTGTGCAAGACCTAAAGTAAAATTTTTCGACTCTGGCTCCGTAGTTCTCGTTCTCCTAGCTCTAACTACAGCGAGGCTGCTGACACGCTCCGGGATTCTTGAGGCAACTATCATGCTTACGACCACACCGAGGTTGTGACGGACCAGAATAGCACTTTAAATCTCGAGCGTATCCATGACACCCTTGAAAACGTCAAAGAGAGACGGCATACTGATCTTGGCGCCGCTTTTGCTCAAGCTGCTCTGCCCCAACCTTGGCCAGTTACTCCGGACGAGAGTGTATTCGTCAACGAAAATCTCCACCAGAGGCTGGAATGGTTGGGTGCTCACATCAAATCCGTGCGTCAAGATCATTTAGGGACCACAGCCGTCGATCTCGATGAAAACGTCGTAGTTGGCAATGGTGGCGACAAAGGAGCGCCTTGCAACCGGTAAAGAATTCAGCACAGATTTGATAGTAGTCATGGCTCAGGGGGGTTGGATATGTTACACTTTGATCAAAGGAACGATACCTGGAGGCAATTTATAACAGCAGGTGAAACTGCTCCCCTGATCAGCCTGATAGACACACTCGGCCGCGGATAGCTGGATTCAGGTTCACTAAGTGCAATCGGCAATCATATAGCTGCCTTCAGATCCGACAGTGCCGCCCACGAGAGCCTTGTTTCACAGCTTCGAAGTGCCTGTCAGAGCCATGGCTTCTTCCAGCTCACGGGGCACGGCATACCTCAGTCCCTACTAGATGCAGCTTTGGAGCGGAGCCAAGACCTGTTCTCTTTGCCACTTGAGGTAAAAGAGAACTACGATAAGAGTGAGTCTGTCTGAGTGTCAGTACTCTCCATCCAGCACATATGCTAACCTGGTGCGACTGACACAGAGGCCGGCGGGTTCAACCGTGGATACGAATGCTTACGAGCTCAGAACTTCGAGAAGAAGACAGAAGGAGACTTGAAAGAGGGCTACTACTTTGGCCTGGATCTGCCTGCCGATCACCCCTTTGTTGTTGCTCGAAAGTTCAACCTGGGTCCCAACAAATACCCGAAGGAGGTGACAGACGCCGTCAAATTTCGGCAGGTCATCGACGACTACCATAGTTCTATGTGTCGCCTCGCCGAACGTCTCTTACGTGTTATCTGCCAGACCTTGAACGTCAGCGAGGACTGGGTCTCGAGATTTGCCGATACACCCATCGCCGTTCTGCGGCTGCTACATTACCCCCCTCAAGCGCCAGATGCCTCTGAATTAGAACGAGGCAAGCTTCTATCCCCCGGGTGAAGATACTGCTACCTAACACTCATCTATAGGCATCGGCGCACACACAGACTTCGGGGCTGTGACTATCCTGCTGCAGGACATGATCGGTGGGCTTCAAGTCTGGGACCGCGACGCCTCACAATGGATAGACGTTGTGCCAACCAGAGGAGCATTGGTTGTGAACCTAGGGAATCTGATGATGCGGTGGACCAACGACAAATATCTCTCAAATCTGCACCGCGTCATCAATAAGTCAGGCCAGGAGCGTTATAGCATTCCTTTTTTCTTTTCCGGAAATCCCGATTTCTCAGTTGAGTGCTTTGCAAGCTGTAGTGACGCGTCAGGTCCCAAGTACCCGCCTGTAACGGTTGAGCAGTGGATATCTGGGAGATATGCCGACACATACGGTACCCCGAACGGCAAGGCTATCCAAGAACTATCCTCGTCTCAGGCTACTACGGCCTGAGCAAGCTATTAGTTTATAGGAAGCAGTGCTCAAATTGATATTATGGACAGTTTCTCAGTCAACAGCAGCTGAACCATAACTATGGAATCTTCGCCACGTGCCAGAAATAAGGTCTAGAGTCGCAATTTCTATTAAAATATATCTCTTTTAAATAAGAGATATCTTATCGCATAAAATTAGCTATATTACTATCTTATACCTAAAACCTCGATATATTTATAATTATTCCTCTTTTAGCGAGGATCTTAATTACTTTCCTTACCCTAAGTAAAGTTATTATAATACTAATACTTAAGTTATAATTATTACTTCTTTTACCTTTTTATATATTATTTTAAAGATAAAGATTTAATTAAAATATTTAATTATATTATTTTTTTTTTATTATATTAGCTATAAATTAAAAAGTAAATAAATATAATACCTAAGATATAATCTAGAGATTATAATCCTCTTAAACCTATTATTACTAAGGAATTAATAAAGCTTTCTTTTTAACCTTATATATTAAATAAAAAAAGATATAATTCTTAAGGGTAATAATAATTTAAGAAATAATCCCTTTATTTTTTTTAGAGATTATTAGTTATTTATTAGGCTAAAAGACTCTTAGTTATTTAATATAATACTTTTATAATAATCCTTAAGATATTTTTTTTAGCCTTTTAATAAAAATAGCCCTAAGATTAATAAATTAAGAGGGTCTTAATAAATAAATTAATAATCTTAAAAAAATTATAATAAGTTTATTATAAAATAAAAGTAATAATAAAAATAATACTTAATAAAAATAATATTTCTTTATTTAATATTAATAACTTAAATTATTAAAAAATTATTTAGAGGTTTAAAATAAAAGGGAAGAAAATACTTAGAGAAAGTCTTTCTATAAATAAGATTATAACCCTTAAGGTATAAAAAGAGATCTTTTAAAATAATTTTCTTATTAGGTATTATATTTATTTACTAAGAAATAAGAGATTTTAATAAAAATAAACTAAAGCCTAAAGAAATATATTATAGCTAGGCTATAATAATAAGGAAATAAATTTACCTCTAAGGACTAAGCTAATTATTATTATAATTAATAGTCTAATATTAATTTTATTTTCTAAGAATAATTTAATAATCTTTTTATAAGTAATAAAGATTTTAGAGATTAACTTAATATCTTAGGCGCTATTATTTTCTTAGATACCTTAGTCTATAATAATATAATTTCCTCCCTGGGCTTAATAGCGCGCTAAAGGTAATTTAAGTAATAATAATATTATCTTAAATAAGGCTCTTAATATTACTTAGTAAAGAAAATATATTAATATTTCTTAGAAAGAAATAAGAGATATATTTATAAATAAAAAAATTAATTAATAATATATAATTATCCCTTGCCTAAAAGGCTCTAAGGATATTAAGAGAGTAATAATTAATTATATTTAAGTCTTATAGCCTTAGGGGCTTTAGCTTATAATATAAGTTATAAATATAATAAGTAGTAATTTAATATATATAGTTATATAAAATTTATTAAGTTCCTTAGAAATAAAAAAGGCTTAAGTAATATAAAAAATTAATTCCTTTTAGTAAGATTATATATTAAGGTAAGAAAAAGTTTAAGCTTAGTAAGATAAGTTATAATTTATTTATTTTTTATATATAAAATTAATTAATTTAAGCCCTTAGCTACTTAATATTAATTTTTTTCTATAGCTTAATACTTATAGCTTAATATATAGCTAAGTATTATAATTAGCCTTAACCCTTTAACCCCTCCTTTACTTATAGCTTTACTATTACTTAATATTATTATTACTTTTAGCTTTATTACCTTTAATATTATAACTTTTTTTATTATTAATCTATTATCTAATAATTATAATAATTTTATTAAATTCCTCCTTATTAAAGTTTTAATATTATAACTAAGAAATAATATTTACTTATATCTTAGTATTATTATAATATAATAAAATCTCTTTTATTTTTTATTTTACTACTTTTATTATATCTTCCTTTAATTCTAAGAGCTTTTATAGCTTTTAACTTCTAAAGGTATTAAAATATTTTTCTCTTATTATAATAAAGTTATATAAACCTATTATTATATATATAATTAGCTATTAATTATAAATATTATATTTAAAAGGACTTATATATAAAATCTTAAATTTTTATTTTAATTTATTAAAAGCCTATTTAATTTAAGATTATAGCTATATATAATAAAGGTTATATAGCTTTTATTTATCCTAGGGTATATAATTTTATCGCTAGAAGTTATTAAGATAATATATCTTATTAAGATATAAGAGGAAAATACTAAGATAAGCTTTAAAGCTTATATTAGCGAGGATAAAGTAATTTCTTTATATCTTATAAAATCCCTTTATTATTATAATCTAAAGAAAAGAAATATTATAAATTAACCTTTTAGTATTAACTAAGATAAATATAAAAAAGAGGTTATTTAGATTTACCTCGGTAAGTATATTTTATAAGATCTATTATCTTTAATCTTATTACTTTCCTTAATATAATCTAAGGATATATATATTTATATAAGTCTTATTTATTACTATATTAATATTATTAAATTATATAAACCTCTTATTTAGCTTAATATATATTAATAGCGCTATTAATTTTCTTATAAAGTAATTATATAATATATAAAAGGGATTAATAAATTAATAAAAAACTTAATATATAATAATTTAATTAATATAAAAGAAGCTTATAATATTCCTCTAAGTCTCCCTAAGGGCTAAGATTTAAATAAAAATTATAATTTTTAGCTCTAATAATATATACCTTTTATCTTATATTATAATATTAAGCCTAATTTATTAATAAAGGGCTTAAAATATTACTTTTTTTATATAAAATAAATAATAAAAGGTATTATTATTAAAAAGGAAAAAGTATTAGGTATATACCTATAATACCTCGAGGTTAATCTCTTAGGTTATTACTTATAAGGTTACTAAAGAGAGGACTTAATAAATTAATAAGTATAAGGTTATTATTATATATATTTAAGCTGCCCCTAATATTATTATATACTATTAAAGCTTAGTCTTAGTATTATTATTAATAATAAAATAATATAAAAAGGTAAGATTATATATAATAAATCTATAAAATATATTTAAAGTTATTATAATTAATATATATAATTAATAATAAGATAAATAAAGCTTTAAAAGCTCTTTTATAATAATTTTATTTCTAATAATAGAAAAAGATATTTATAGCGCCCTCTAGGCCTTATAGGGTAAGTCTATACCCTCCTATATAAGGGATATATTATAAAATTAATAATAATAAGGATTTTATATCTATTAATATATTAGGCACTTATCCGCGGCTAGGATTAGTGCTAAATAAGGGATAAAGCGTCTTAGTAGTTATTTATCTAAAATTAAATATTGAGATATATTTTAATGGAAATTGCGACTTTGGACCTAAATGTATTGCTTAACTTGCAATAATAGCAGGCTGTGACTCCGATATCGATCTCTAAAGGCAATGGAAGCTTATGTTCCTGTCTGGGAAAATGATTATATCCTTGTTATTCTCAAGCCGCCACATCGTTGATGCTATATGGTTGCCACGACGTAGCACCCCCTTAGTCTACATCAGCCTGTTGTGCATTCTCACCAAGGTTTGACTCCAATCTCTGAACCGAAATTACAATCAAGAAGTTTCTTACCATAATCTCACAACGCCGGAGTACCTTGGGGAAGCTCTTAACTTATCAGATTCATCTAAAAGATCATCTTACCAACGCAATCCGAAAGAGAGAGAGACAATCTGTTTCAGCTTAACGATACATCTTCGCAGTCATTACTGCCACTATGCCCTCGATTGCAACCCGTGAGATTCTAACAACCCAGCATTGGCAACATTGATATTTTTATCTTTCTCTAAAACATCTGGATCAAATTTTTTGAAGCCCTGGTCCTTGTCCCTAATCGAAGAGTGTGTCGACGCCAGACGGATCTCTCGGTATGCTCAGACAGGCGCAGGATGTTACCTGACTGCTTCTCAAAGTGAGGGTATCTGAACATCGGCGCAGCCAGACGACTACAGGGGCCCAGCGAGTCAGTGGTGCTGGGGACTCTTGTTCCGGCCAAGGCACCTGTGACCATGGCCAGCGGTTCCAGACTCGTAATGAGCATGTATCGGAGGCGGGTCCATTAACTTAGAATGCGGACAACCCATCTGCTCTGCCGATCATTGAAGCCGTCGTCACCTTGGAGTTCCTTACCCATGGTCGTCGAAACATACTGTGTCAGCCAAGCCCATCACACTGTGTCGTGGATGACCCGTCTCTTGCCTCAAGCGATACTCCGATACAACAGCGGCTGAGTACCACATGGGATACCGTCATATCCCTCAAGGAGGCTCGGGATCTCCTAAACTATCATCAGGAGAGGCTTGCATGGATGCACAACGTGGTTCACACGCTAACCATGATTCAAGAGCTGGAATCTAATTGGAGTCAAGCGAAATGTGACGAGACTTGGATCGCATTGTACTATGCTGTCCTCTGCGTGAGCATCTGACATGTACTTCTGGTCTCGGTCATAACTGACTGCGGCCGTAGACAACACTCCACCATGCCGATGAAAGCGACACCACGGGACTCGGAATAAGCATCACAGGTGAGTTGTTGCGTTTCTAGGCTGCAGAAACCGGGAAATTGTTCTTGCCTTCCAAGTGCTAACGGCTAATATAGCGGGTACAGAGTCGTCCTCCTTGTGCCTTGGGTGAATCTGGTGGGTCCTGTTACAGCAGACCAAGGTATTACACCTACAACAGGAACAACAATTGCAGTGGCAATCATCAGAAGTTCGTTGTGATTAACCTTCGCCTTGACAAACTGATAGACTACCGTGTCTCGGCGGCGGCGCACCAATGCATCGCCGAAACTGCTCCAGCCAGGATCATGGCCGAAAAAGATGGTGTGCACATGGAAATAACCACGTGGTCCGGCCGGATCGCTGGAATAAACTCATAGTAATCGCCAACAGTAGGGGCTAACCGAGAAACGTCAAGCGCGGAGAGGCCGATCTGGGACTTGAAGAAAACACACGGAGCCGACGTCATGGCCCCGCTGAGAGGCATTAGAGTTTCCTCGCTTAGTTTCAGTCCCCTGAGACGACCTCTTGCTCAGAGAAGACGGGTTTTTGTGTTACGTGATGTTGAGTTTACTGAGATGTCTGTAGTTAAAAATATAATATATTCTATCTAGACAAAAGTATAAAATCATCGCATTCTAATTAATAAGAATCAAGATTACTACAATAAAACCGAAAACAGTCTTCCAGCTATACGCAACACGCGACGAGATTGCTCCAGAGACCTGCGTTGGGAAAGATTCAACGTTTGAAGAGCTTGTTGGGTTGGTTCCAGCATCTTGGAAGCTCGATGTTGAGCTATCTAATGCAAGGACTTCAAGTGTCGTAGAGACTGCTGATAGTGATGTTTCATCACTCTGGGAGGGCGCTGATGAGACGACTGTCATCGTATCTGATGACGTGGCGACGGCCGAGCCTTCAACAGTTCTGCTGCTTTCTTCAAAGCTATAATCCTCGCCCGAACCACTTGCGATAGATGACACCTTACTTCGAGTCTGGGTGGAGAAAGTGATCACAGAGTGTGTCTGTGTGATCTTGGTGTGTACTAGCATTGAAGTCTCGGCGCTAATGACATTTAGCGGTACAGTTTCCGCGCCGCCAGAGGGTCGTGTGCTTTCAGAGGCTGAAGATGGCTTCAAAAGAGCAGTCGAGAGCGGATACTCGCTCTCGCCGATCATAGGCAGGTCTGTGTCGGTGTGTGGTGACGATTCGGAATGCACTTCTGGAGAATAGGTAGGCTGAGTGGGTGTGATGACAGAGACAGTTTGTGGTTCTGCCTTGACGAACTTTGCGTGCTCGTCTAATGTCAAGGTGACCCTTGGAATTTGAGTGGTGGCTTGAGATGGTGGGAGTATGATAGTGATAGTGCAAGGGTCAGATTCCGATGGTGAATTTGGCGCCATCCTTGCATCAGCTAACAGGATGAAAACGCCGGAAAGCAGGGGAAACAATATGGACTTGCTCATTTTGGCTGCTGAAGGAAGATGACAAATGGAGTAGATGAATATGGGATGTTTTGGAGGGCTGGTACAGAGCTTGAATGTTGATTCTGTTTGACTTGATCGGGTGGCAGATCTATCAGGGGTTTATATTTAATCCTTCTCCTTTTCACTCGCCACTTCCCTCTGATCAACAAATTTCCTTCATCGCGTCAAAGACCACGAGATGCTCAAATTCTTCCGATGATTCCGCTTCAACCTGGTAACCGGTAAAGGGGCCCCGTTCTTCGGACGTGATGCTTGTTTAGGGCCCGTATTCCAGCTTGGCTAGTTGAAATTTCTCTTGCTTAACGGGCTCACGGATTGTCGGGAACAACGAAAACGAGGTTCTAGAAGCCTTGTAAGAGAACTTCTCCATTTCTATGCGGCACCGCAGTTAGGCCACACCGTTTATAGCGTCTTGGCTCAGCTCGGTTGTCTCTGCTGTGGATGATTCGGCGTCGCCGTTCCAACGGCGGCATCAGTTTTAGACGCTTGGTAAACGGAACCTACCGCCACGTGGTCTTGACCTTGACAGCCTTGACAGCTGAACTAGACCTGTGAGTGGGGTGGGGCTGCTGCTACCGGAACACCAGGTACCTGACAGCTCGTGGGTCGCTTCCAGGAGGCTGGATTCATTTCATGAGGTCATCAAGGGTCTAGCCTAGCTACACCTTGGTCCCGGTACCGAGGTTTGGCAGATTCAACCAAGCTAACTTTGGTCTAGCCACAACGCCATGTTCCACATCGAGATCAAGCGAAGCCGCGAGTGTGGCGGACCCGACCTCGCAAGCCAGGATAATCAATACCCGTCAAAGGCAAAAAATGTTTGAAACCTTGTCGTGTGCTGGGACTGTCCGAACCTCCGAGAGAAATTGCGTCATATTGGTAGAGGTAGATGTTTGCGAGCAGCAGCCGTTTTACTTCAAATACATATAGCCCGAGATCTCAATCCAGTTTAACAATCCGCCATCAAGCAGTCAATTAGCACGCTTTGTTTTGTGCAAATCAATCATGGATAATAAACTTCGATTAGCACTCGCAGCCAGCACTTTGCAGTCCTGTCTGGCTTCTGCTCTCGAACAGCCTGCCTCGATATGCCCGACAGGGCTGGCTTATGTTCAACTCCAGCCTGTCCACATCCTTGTCGAGAAACCTGTTCAGCTCAGCGCCTACATCACTTCCAACACGACCATTGCTGTGGATAAAACTCTGACCATCACTGTAACCGATGCTCCGCTCGTGCTCGTCACAGAAATCACTCAATATGAAACCATTACCAGTCTTGCAAAGAGGTACGTGTTAAGTAAGCACTTTTAAAATTTATGTTTAAGTCTTTATTAACAAAGGTTAGCTTGTGTGATGAAAGGGGAGAATGCTTATCGGACCCTGGTTCTACAGAGCTAGGTCTATCGTATTCGACGTTCAACCCCTTGGTTTCTTATAACGGGGGAGACTCTTCAGCTTCAACCCTTGCATCTCCTACAAAAAGCTCCGGCAAGGGCAGTTCCGTGTCCAGCTCTAGCCCAGAAAGAGTCAACACAATTGTCTCGAGTAATCCGACTCAGGATACTACTGCAATAGCCTTTGCTCTTCAGCCAGATACTGAAACAGAGCGACAACGGCATGAGCAGACATCCCAAGGACGTTTGAGCGGCCAATCCAGCATTAAAACCAGCGACAATCTGGCTACTGCCGGGAGTGTAGTGGAGCTTAGCAAGGCTAAGACATCCCTACCAACCGTTCCATTCAGCAAAGACAGCACAAGTACAAGCTATCCGCAGAGACAGGCTTCCACCCTCCCGCTTTCCTCTACAGAGAACTATCGTTCCCAGAAAAACACCAATGCTGCATTCGAGGGTTCTTCCACCTACTCAGGGCGGCGTTCATCTTCCGGTCTCTCTCCTAACAGCGCACCTCAGTCTGAGCAGCCTGGACTATCCAGCCTTCTTTCGACCCTTTCAAAGTCAACAAGTTTACCCCCGACTCTTCCAGAAAACGGAGCACAGACCTCAACAAGTCTGTCACCTGCAGCACATCCGTCCTTCTCAACCAATGCATCACTCGATACGCAACGTTCGAAGACTGAGACGACAACAGGCTATGTTAGCGAACCACCATCTTCATTGACGTCCACTCAGTATACCACTTTCCCTCACAAATATGTAGAGCCAGAGCCTTCAGAGAGTGTCACTCAGAAGAATGCACAGTCAGAGACTGTTTCATTTTCAACACTACTTGCTACTGCCGCACCTGAAGTGTCGTCAGCATCTGAGAGTGGCAGTACATCGGATTCTGTCCTTCCATGGACCTCTTCAGAGGAGCCTGAGCTTGCTATAACATCTGGACAAGCAAATCTGTATAGCTCCTCCACCCAAAGCAACATGGCCCCAACTACACTACCCACAGCTGAGCTGCTGAAGTCGACTGCCGTTTCTTCAACTGATACAGAGCTTACATCTTTTTCTAGCACGACACAGAGCGCTCTGAGTTCATCCCGTCAGCCTGAGCAGAGCTCTCCAACAGCAAAAGACAAGGTGGAGTCTTCAGCGCTAGAGGCATCTGAGTCCCTGAGCATGCAAAGACTGAAGGGGTCCTCAACAACCTCAGCATCACCCTTGGCTTCTACATCATCAGAGATATCCAAGGTTTCAACAACAAGAAACGCACCCGAATCAACCACAGCTTTGACTGACCTCGAGTCTTTGACATCGCCTGAGCCTGCAAAGACATCAACTGGTGTCAGGTGGCCAACAATGCAACCCTTGGAGGCATCAAACATGACATCACTAGGCACCCCAACGTCAACATTGATATTTTCGGTTACTACTCGACCCCTTGGATCTCCGATAGAAGAGACTTCCAAGACCGAGAGTGAGCTTGAGTCTTCAGCGACCTTAGAGTCAGCACACAAAGAATTGTCAACAGCAGGCTCTTCGGTCCCAACTTCATCTACCTCCGAGTCAGGTGACACAGAGTCATCAGCCTCTGAGTCAGCCATCTCGGGACCGGAAACTTCAGAGTCATCAACAGCAGAATCATCAACTGTAGAGCTTTCAACTGCAGAATGGTCAACTGCAGGTCCTTTGGCCACAAGTTCATCTACCTCCGACTCGGCTAGTATGGAGTCATTAGCCTTTGAGTCAACAGCCTCTGAGCCGGCCATCTCGGGATCAGAAACCTCAGAATCATCAACAGCGGAATCACCGACTGTGAAATCATCGACTGCAGGTCCCTTGACCCCAAGTTCATCTACTCCCGAGTCGGTCAGTATGGAGTCATCGGCCTCTGAATCAACAACCTCCGGGTCGACCATCTCAGGACCGGAAACCTCAGAATCATCATCTGCAGAATCATCAATGCTACCAGAGACAGCGGCGCCAACGCCAGCAAAACTACCAACCGCATACTCTTTGACCCCGGAATCGTCAACTTTACAGCCATCACCCTTTACATCTACCACTTTAGAGTCAAGCATCCTCTGGCCGACAACTGCGGAGTCTTCAGCTGTAGCCACAACCAACTTGGATTCAGCCACGTTAGAGTCGGCTACGGCAGAGTCGTCGGCCCTCGAGTCAGCAACCACACAATCAAGCATCCCAGAGCCGCCAGCTACAAGCCTATCAACGGATGAGTCCTTGCTAACAGAATCGCCAACCTCAACCCCAATGACCTCTGAATCGAAGATATCCTCCACATCAACGACATCTATGGATGAAACAACGCCGGCTGCTCGTGTGCCCGAGACAGTCATTTCTTCAGATATCTCAAAAGCTTCATCTACCTCGGAAGAGATCGAGTCTTCAGTCGCCTCAGAGCCGTTGTGGTACTCAACCTCGCAAGTGACCACAATCTTGAGTTCCTCAGAGCCATCTGAGACAACATCTACGACCGAGGTCCCCATGCCCCAATCCACGACGGCCGACCTTGGAACTGATTCTCGAACTGATACGCAAACCACAGCGCTGACAACCACATCTCTTGAAAGTTCATCAATCGCCTACTTTCAGACAACAGCGAATCCTGAAGTCTCAACGACAACATCTTCGGCTGCAAGCATTGCTACATCTGAGGCTGGATGCATTTCCGACGCAGATTGCAACCAGGACGAGGTTTGCGACACAGATTCGAGACAGTGCATAGTCTCCAAGCCTGACCAGTCTTGCAGTAACGCGGGACTAGAGTATGCAGTGTACGACAACCCTTATTACAACAGTGATATTCTTGACTACGCCGACTTTGATGTAACTCACTTCCACGGAGCTACGCCTCTATTTGAGGGCATCACAGACCGCGTGGGGATTGCCCAAGGTCAAAATCCTTACTATCCTCCTATCAAGGTGTACGATGACTCTGAGGCGATGTTCTTGCAGTACAAGGCCATCAGCCACGTGGCACTGCTCTATGCACCATATTCCGGTGACTATGAGATCTCCGTACCTGTTTCGGACGAAATCACTCTCGTGTGGGTAGGCGACAAGGCTATTTCCGACTGGACCAGAGAAAATGCCGACGTCGAGCAGCGTTATCACTACGAGACGAGGGAACCACAGATTGTGCGAATTCGCCTAGAAGCTGGGTCTTACAACAATCTCCGAATCCTCTGGGCGAACGGACAGGGCGAATTTTCCTTCATTCTTTCTATCAAAGCACCCAATGGCGATGTTATTGTAGACGGGACCGAGTCCAATACGGACTATCTCGTCAGGTTCCCGTGTGGAGATAAGGCAGTGTTTTGAAGCGTGTTTATTAATTAATATCAGTGGTGCATTTCGGGCTAAGGCTAGCCACTGTGGTCAGTGGTGGCCGCGGGTCTTAGTGAAATTTTCCTCGCTTTGAAAAATCGGCTTTAAAAAGTTCTAGAAAAATCAGCTTTATAATACACGGGGCATGACCTATACTATTACATAGCCCTTTTTCTAAGCTTAATAAAAGAATATTTTTTTTATGATTTTATAACTAAGATTAGCTTATAATAAGCTATAAAAGGTTAGTTAATAAGGGGGGTATAAAACTAACTTTTACTTTTACTATTCATAATTATAAGCTAATTAGAGCTCTTAGGTAGCCTTATTAATATAATACCTCCCTTATTAATATTATAACCCTCTTATTAATATTATAATCTCTTTATTATTTTTTAATTTTAATTTTAATTTTAAAATCCTTAAAAATAAATTTTTCTATCTTTTAAAATCTTTTTAAAAATATTTAAATTTAAATTTAATATCGTTGTTGCACTAGCCACGAGTCTCGTCCTGTGCATCTCTGAGATCGTCTCTTCCGATGGAATCGCAAGCGGATGGCGCGTTTACTTATCTGGAGCATCGGCGTTGATGGAGCGTCTACGTGATATACCATACTCGCAAGCCGGATTCTCAGTAAACTTCCTGAAGAGGCTTTATACTTCCCTTAAGGCTGTATCTGTTGGCTGCGGTCTGCGGACGGGGAGACTTCTTGGTGGGAAACCTGCTAGTTGCTACAATGAGGGTGCAGCCAGCGACAGCGGCGAGACAGACTATATCGACGACTTTACTGGCTTCTCTACTGCCCTCATCCCGATATTTGAGCAGATCCACAGCATGAATCGACCAAAAGCCGCCGAGGCCGTCGATGAATATCCACAACTGCCAATTCACCCTCTCCCCTCCGAAGACTGGCGGGCAAAGATGGTTGAGAAGGTGGAACTCATGTTGATATCCCGGAAACCGCGGCCACCAAGACGGACTTTTGGCTACTCGGTGAGGCTTATCATCACATGCCACTACTGCGTCTGAGGAGGGGCTATAACTGTGATATGCAAACTGGATCGAATTACGGCCAAGGGAGAGAGAAGCAGTCGGCGTCCATTGAGCGCATCATAGCGTGTCTGAGCGCGATGGACATCACGAAGAAGCCTAGCCCAGGAGCGGCAGTGCTACCACCGCTCTTTGCTGCCAGCTGTGCAGCCACGGACGAAGCTGACATGATACGTTACTCGCCCTCTTACGTCTGGTAAGAGGCGCTTTCGAGATGGGAAATGTCCTTTCTGCCGAGAGGTTCTTGGTAACTCGATGGGAGATGCTAAAGGCGGGGCCATTGCTTGATCAGGGAGACGATATGCTGGACTTTTTACCTTACTGAGGAGGTGGCAAATTGGGGCTATGCTTGGAAATGGCTGTCCCGGTCCATAAAGTTGCTTGTCACTCACTTATCGATCATCCGGAACCGGATAAGCTGCCAGCGAAATGACTTAGGCTATACTAGCCCTTTGCGGAACTCAGGCCAGAGCTAACAACCTCAATGATAGGCATAGCTGAGTAGGATCACTGCACGCGGGTTAGGGATTCATGATCTACTCTACTTTCGTATGATACCATTCTGGCTTTGCCTCGAGCGATACGGTCTGGACCCGGTGGCGAGCGGACATAGGCTACCCGAATGGCTTTGTCTTCGTTGCCGGCGTGCTCAATGGCGCTTTCGCTATGCGGACGCCGGATGCGACCTCACACCTAGCCGAAGAGATACCAAAGCCAGAGGTCAACGTGCCAAAAGCCATAACCTGCCAATACGCGCTTGGCTTCGTGACGGGCCTCTTCTATTTGATCGCTATTCTCTATTCAATCGACGAGTACGACGCACTGGCCGACTCGGCGTTTCCCATCGCGGCGATTTACAGACAAGCCACCAACTCAGTCGCAGCGACGTCAGGCCTCCTGGTGGTGGTTCTGCTTCCTGTCCTTGCCTGCACCATTGGCCTCTACGTTACTTGCGGACGCGCCCTCTGGACTCTGGCCCGTATCGGAGCTACACCGTTCTCGTCACACGTTGGCCAAATCAGTAGCAGCAAGCACATGCCGCTCTACGCCACTTTCGAGAGTGCGTGCCTGGCTACGGTCCTGGGCTGCATCGAGCTAGGTAGCAGCACGGCTTTCAACGCCTTTGTCGGCAGCTTCATTCTGCACTCGACCGCATCATATCTGGCCGCCGTTGTGCTGTACTTGGTGCGACGTCGCAGCCCGGGATTCTCTCCAGGGTCCTTCCGTATGCGTGGCATCTTTGGCTGGCTGGTTCATGGCTGGGCCTGTGTCTATATGCTGGGTGAGTTTCTTATCTACAGCTTCCCGGCTTCTTTACCGACAGACGCGGCCAGTATGAACTATACCAGTCTTATCTGGGGTACTTTAACAGTTTTCGAAGCTGCCTGGTGGATTTTAAGCGCAAGGCACAAATGTTCACTGCCGACGCGGATGACACAGGATGAATAGAGGCTGGGCCAAGTCCCCTGTTAACAAGTGGTAGCTAGAGCCTGAACAGAAAGCTCTCTACTCAGATACTAGCTTGAGATATCACAGGGTCAATTATCGGATGCCTTTTCAAGTCTAAACTCTCGCCAGTCCATAATGAACTCATCCCCACTCCAAACCGGCATCAGACATCAAGTCCGTAGGGAAATCCAGTTGGAGGATATTCGTGGAGTGCCTAATACATGGCTTAGTCGTGGCTAAAAGCTGACTCTTAGTCTCCCCCTTGTTGAAATAGGTGTTGATCCATCGTTCGGCTCAGTCAACTCATGAAGTGCCGGATTTCAACTACAATGAAGGACCAATTGTCAATACATCATAGCATTATATCTTGATTAACGTAGTGGTCTCGACTATCAATCGGCTAGATTCAGAACCATGATACCTGAGTTTAGGTAGTGAATGGGTTCCAGCTCGTCTGAATAGCGGTAATCACCAAGAGTAGTCTGTAGCGATGATGAATCTTGAGGGGCCAAGTGTGCCTCTGGGATTTTATCATGATAGTATTTAAAACAACTTTGTGAAGAACTGGAACCTAGATACCTAAGGTAACTGTTTAAGAAGTCCATACTACTCCCGAACTCAAGGACACACCCTGATATAGCTTACAAAAGCTGCCCACGTTGAATGGTGTCTCTCAGTAGACTTAAATCATCTAGGTGGCAATACCTTGCAGAAAGCTGTCTGTCTGATGAGATGGGCGAAGGAACCGAGGCGCAGTGTTGTGGAAGGGAGGAAGGACCTCATGTCTTCCACTGGCATGAAAAGCTTGTGCGAATTTCTATTGTCTAAAGGACAGCGAGTAATGGACGACTTTGAGTGCTCTGGGACTGAAATAAGACGGCATTTTGATAAAAGGAGCTCTAATTTGTCACCTTGACTCTTTGATAGATCTAGATCTAGTTTCCTATTTGAAAACTTGTCTTTATGGGCCGGGAGAGCTATCCATAGTCTTATACTTCTCACTAGTCAGAGCTGTACATAATTTCATTCTAGCTGTGGGATGCTCTCTGAGCGAACTAGGGATACCTGGATTGCCCCTGCTTACTGCAAAACGGCTGAGATTAAGAGGTGATTTTATATAATTTCGTTCTTTTACTCTAAAGCCGTGTGCCACGCATCCTATTCTATCGATGCCTGGAGACTCGTCCTGTGAAGAATAAAGTCGGACTTGGTCCAAAAAAGATGACGTAAACTGCGAAGGCCTTATGTGCGGGCTGGGGTTGATTTGATTCGAATACCGATGGTGCGTGCTTCTGGACACCATACGAACAGTCCCTACTGGCAAATTCCCCACTGTTGGGCCAAAATTTCCTGCTATTAATGCCTTCTATGGTTAGAGGCCACGGGTGATCTAGCATAGAGATAGAGGACTCCTCACGTTTAGTTCGCTCTGCAGGGCTGCTGGATCCTGGGCAAATATGACTGGCGTCTCTGACTACTATTACATGGACGAGCGTGGAAAAGAATGCCGAGTGTTCAGAGCATATCAGACTGGCTTATTTATTCCTCGTTTCCGTCGGCGGGAGTGCGGAAATCATTGACATCTGTGGAGCGCCTATAATGTGTAGTCGTTGCTAAAAGCTGACTCTTAGTCTCCCTCTTGCGATAATTCTCGCCTTTTTAATGCGTGCGGTGCAACGTCATAGCCCACTAAGGCTCACAAACTCTAGTTTTGACGTTGTGATATTAGTTAATTGGAAAATAGTCCAGAAGCGTAAGGAATGAGGCGCCGTGGCTGGGGACAGGGGAGACTAAGAGCCGGAGGCTCGCCATGATGAAAAAGACAGTGCAGTTAAGTAACCTCGGAATGGGTTTCCGGGCAGCAATAGTTATGATACACAGTTGTCAAAAGCTTCGAGCTGGTAGTGGTACCCAAATTCAATTCCTGTGGCCAAAGGACATGACATCAGTGGTCCTGGTTTATATTCAGCATTACTTTATCCATGTACTGTTTGGAATGGTAAGGTTTGAGTGCCACCGCTGTCTGCTCGCCGCTGATATTGCGTTCTTTAATTTAGCTGGAGCCCAGCTCTTGATAGGATAACTGAGCCAGAAGACCGTTGCCTTTTCCCATGTTGAAGCCGGAGATACTCAAACTCAACTGCTGCGCATATTGCATGAGGTGGATCTTCCGCCTTCGCAGCAAACTTGGGTGATATCCCTTACTCAACAACACAGGCCTCAGACTCTGGTACCCTAGAGGTCCAAGTCTTGTCATGAGCGACGTCGGGTTCTGGCTCAAGATGCGAGGATATCTGAGTCGCCCAAAGCAAGCTTCTGACCCTCCCGTGCGGAAGAAGGCAGGCAGATGACTCGCTGGCGCCATGAAATAGCCACGAGCATTTCCGTCTTGGCCCATGCGTAGTGAACTCAAGGCCCTTGATGCAAAAGGAAAGGGTATACTTCCATGACTTCTTTCGAAGTGGAGTCTTTTTGTTGTGTGATATACCGTTGAGCTAAGAGTGTTTTGGCAGAAGAGTGTCTCACTATGTAACTTGCACTCCGGACTTTAACACGAGATCGCATGGCTCGGGAACTACAGGGCATCATCCTTGGTACGTTCAAAATGTCTCGCGACTTCAAGTGTGTTGAGGGCTGGAACCGGCCTTTCAAAAAAGGGCACAAGGGGCGCGGACTTGATTTCCATTCCTTGATAACATGCACAATATCGCTCACTGTGTTAGCAATAGGCTATGATGCTATGATGTGTTGACATTGTGTTCTTTGTTATAGTTGAAGTCCGGCCTTGGATGGGGTTATTGAGCTAGAACATCGCATATTATCAAAGAGCAAGGTACGCACAGAACAAAAGATGCAGTGGCCCAAGATTTGCATTCCACTGCCGTCTTGAATTGAAATATATTATTTGTCATGGTGAGTCTTAGTCGGAGACCATTCCGTACTGCGCCGTTGGCAGAGAAGACGACATGTGAGTTAGGCAGTGCTCCTCCGGCTTTGAACTTGTGAGACAACAGCAACAGCATTGCCACGCACTGTTTTTACTTATTGTTGACAATGGGAGTGTGCAGAGGCTTGGTCAACCTGAGAAGAGAGCAGGACTATGATGTCCCTATGCTCAGAATGCTGAATCCGCTGATATGTTCGATCGGTCACCAGTCACTCAGGCCCGACGTTGTACGGCCTTGCCAGCGAAAATGGAAGATCGCGCTAGCCAACGTCCAAAAGTAGCAATCTAATGCTGTCCTCGACGAACCGAATCGATGGCTGGTCACTGCTGAACATCGACAGGGAGTGTCGGTCCCGCTATAAAGACCTTCTCGGTCTTGATGTTTACTCTCAACACGGGACCTGGAGAATAGAGGCGCTCAAGCAGATCAAGGAGGCAAAGCCGACCTGAGATGGTTCGGTCAACACAAACAAAGCGACGGGACGAAGGGACGGGACAAAGCGTTGCGATAATAGCATAGCGACAACGAGCCACATTCAAAGCATGAAGTCATGAACAATACATAATTGCGCATAAAATTTGATAAAAAATCCCGCCACACGGGGCTTCATGGCGTGAGCTTTGCGGCTCATGACTCGGACTCGGTGAGTCAGATCGAGGGCAAAAAGGAACAAGTATGACTGCCGCCTCAAGAAGTTCCAAGATCTCGGTCGCTTCATTTCATGATCGGACGTAAATGTGACTATCAGGTTGCTATATGTGCTCCATATCGAATCAGCCCTTCCACTCAATCCTTGAATTGCGAGTATTTGCCTCATGGTATCCAATGGCTCTTCTTTCCCACTACGAGAGTTCTGAGCATTAACCTCGAAGCCAATATCCAACAATATTTGAGGTTGCTCACTAGAGAGCACCTGGGAAAATTGCACGACATTAGCCAGCACCCACGGCTCATTGAACCTATGGGACCAGAAACGTCCCATCTTATGGTACCAGCCGTAAGCGGCATTATAGGCCTCAACAGGAGATGATGCGGAGCATAGCAACGGCTTCTGGCGGCAGTCTATTGGAGTTTCTATTGGTGGGGAGGAAGACAGTATCATAACTCCAGAACATAGCTGGGGCAGTATTCCTAACATTTGTACCAACATGATGTGTGCAAATCAAAGGACAGCATATCACAACAATACTTCATTTCGTTTACATATAGAGGTATTAGAGGCCGCATATTAAACCGTCCATCTTAGATGCACGTTGGCTAGCCCCATCAAGAGAACAGATATAAAAAAGCCACGGACAATCAGAGGCAAGAAGCACTATTAGCAGACAATGGCCTTGATATATATTTCCCGAGTGGTCACCTTGGACTTACTCCTCCCCCATAGCCCATATGTTCTTAATTTACTTACAGCATCCATGGTACTCCAAGCCCGAGCAGGACTATGCGTTAATTGAGTGAGTGACAAACTAGAGTTTGTTGCAGAGTGTTGGCCGTGATGCCCTCTGTTCTGCCTGGCTCTTTGGATCTCGAGTATGCAGCACTAAGGAAGTTCTAAGCGGCAGAAAATAATTAATTTTAGCAAAGCTAGGGCAACACAAAAGGCAACTTCAGGCGCGTGATCATCCGCACATATGACACTGCATTCAGCGACATGAAGTCCCCCACGGCACCGGTGTATCCGGAATTGTGTTAATGATCATCCGAGAACTAGTCCAGAACTCTAAACTTCCTCCCATGCGGCAACTTCTGCAACGTTGTGAAATCTGCTGTGTACTGTGTTGTCTGCTGTGCCTATCCATAGGTGTATATCCTCTTTGGCCAGTCTTAGTATCACCAACAACCGCCTTAAGCATCGCATGTCACCCCTAATCTAGCAGCCGCAGTAGAGACGCCAATACGTTCTCACATTAGGAATGGTGATCCAACCCTTACTCATCTTGGGAGGCGAGCTCAAGACAAGGTAATGTCAAAGCCAGTGCTAGGCTCATTGTCTTTTAGCCACTCATGCTCCAACGCCTGCTCAGCCGTCAGTCGTCTAGCAGGCTCATACCGAAGTAGCTTGTACAGAAGATCAGCCAACAGCTTCTGCTGTATCTCGGGTGTAGTCATGGAAGACCGTGGAGTACAAGTCTCTGCTCCAAAAGTCTTGAGTTCGCGTTTGAGATCTTCCTCGAGTGAGGAGCTGCTAGAGCTTCGAGTCCATCTACCCTGATCATCGAAGAAGTCCCTGCGCGACTCCCACCGGTCCCACCACTTTTCAGGGAGCTTGCCGAAAAGGAGGACAATGTGGGCAAGTACGCTATCCGGGTCATTCGTCGCTTGGAAGAGTGAGAGCTGCTGTCGTATCTCAAAAAGTGTGCAGCCGAGAGCCCAGAGGTCAGCGGCTGGGCCGGGGGCAAGGCATTCGTCAAGAAGCAACTCGGGCGGGAGATAGTGATCAGGGGCTCCAAGGTCCTCTGGCGGAGATGAGAAGGGGTACGACTCGCCGAAATCGATAACTGCGATTTGGTCGGAGAGGTAGGCACTGAGGCCGGCGAGGTTGGCTTGGAGAACGAGGTACTTGGGGGATGAGGCAGGGAGATCTCCGCCGGAAACATGTCGCACCATGACAGCCATGGGCGCGCCGATGAGAGCGTAGAGCTCATTTTTAGATAGATGGTCGATGCTGACAAGCCTCATGAGGATGTTGGCCGGTCGGAAGTCTATTATACCATTAGTCAAAGGGGGTTGAAAGGTTCGTTACGACGGAAGGAAACAAACCACCGTGGCAAATCTGGTTCTTATGTAGGAAGCTCAAAGCTTGGGTAGCCTGGCGTGCTAGACGTGGAAGCAATACGTCTGGGTCTTGCTTCATGTGGTGCCATAGATCAGGCGCGACGCGAGGACCAAGAAGGGGGGTTACCAGGCACTGATGGATCCCATTCGGCCCATCTAGGGCGAAGTGATCGAGAGGGGTTATAACGAACTCAGCCCCAGGCGTATCGAGGTTCAGTTGCGATAAGCCCAAATCTGGGATCTTGTCAGGCGTGACCTCGGCAATCATGATCTTTACTGCGACATAACGACCGTGTTGAGTATCGCGGCATAGCCAGACAGTAGAAAACCCGCCGTGGCCAAGCTTGTGCTGAACGCAGTACTGGCCGGACGGGCCAAAGCAATCCCCGATTCCCACGGGATGATAACCGTTATCATGGTATCCTTCCAAGGGCTCGACGTCGTCATCTGGGCCGTCAATGTACAAGCCTTCAGCGGTCTCGGGTCGGTGAGACAGGATGCAGACTCGGTTTGAGGTCGCGTCGCCCCGGTTCACCTTGTCTTCGCTGTTGCTCTCCGGCGAGCTCTCAGGTGATGGTAGGCCGCTGGAGATGCTCGGCATAGTCGGATCGAATGTGGATGATGGAAGCAAAACAAAGTGTCGAGCGAGGACGGTGATGGGAGAAGAGACACGTGCTGGAGATGGAGGTGAGGGAGGTTGGAGGCTGTGGCATGTGAAGGTGTTACACGCGAGAGTTGGGCAGCCCCGCTTTTACTTGCGCGACCAATCGTGCCGTCTTCTATTCATTCTTGCAAAGGGCCAGAATAATCTCATCACGAACAATTATCACTAATTGTGAATATTAATCAAGTCGTGGCGCTTCATTGTTCAGTGCGCCATATACTTGCCTGATTAAGCCATCTTCCCGATTGGGACAATGGTATCGGACAGTGTTATCTCAGTTGGGCACTGTGCGTCACGTGAAACCTCTTGTTTCACAGAACGTCTTGGGCAGCCTTGAAGCATAAGAAATAGTGATTAAAAGAGCCTTGGCATCGAAAATGAGGGCACACTACCTAATGCGGTGATTTTGAAGGGAACACAGCCCCTGCAGTGAGCCTGCCATCACCAATCATATCATACCTGGCTGCTGTTCAAAACCATTTAATAAACTTGAGAAAGCAGACGGCGTCTTCCTCACGCGAGCAGCCAATACATTGTAGAAAGCAAAGGCGGAGGAAGGCAGCTGTAGTACAGGTGAAGCCTGTCCGACCAGAACCTGACCAGCTCCGCGCTTCGCTCCGAGCGAGACATCCAACTGGGGATTGATTGGGAGACTCTTCCAGCATTCTCGCTTGTTATTCTCGCCTCGCTGGCCACCGCATACGAAGGTATCCAGCTTCCGACAGATACGAGAACCGGGGTGTTACACAGTTGGATTACAGCAATAGTCACCGAGAATTCCAATACAGCAGCTGTATGGTGCCGAAATCGGCATCCCCTCCACGCACTGCATAACCGAGTACAGCGTGACCATGTTTCACTCGCTTGTTTTGTTTCAATCGATACGCTGCCCTCGAGAATCTTTTCTAGAAACAAGGCCAGGGATATGGTAGTGCGAGTCGAGAACTGTCGGGGTGAAGCGGATGCAATCCCTTTTCATTGCATACGGATCTGATGTCTCTGGATAATATTGGCGCAGATAGGCTAGATCTCGGCTGGTTCGATTTTTTGTACTACGTATCGGAATAGGCTAGAGTTGCGAACAATCGAGGAGCAGCTATGATTCAGGCGTAGATACCTCGTGGCACCGTAGTATAAGAACCATCTGTCGTGAGTCTTGTCCTCGAAGTCTGTCCAACCATACCTTCTTTTAGTTTCTTAATCGCATTACCAACCACACGGTCCAATTTTACAATGACAAGCTTCCAGGGCAAGCCTGCCTACAAACACGTTTGTGGGAAAGGAACAGAGGACGACCCCTCGGTATTCGAGCCTTTATTGACCATGACACCCTTGCTAAAACTTTTAGGTCATCTGGCTCCATGAGCCCAGAGATCAAGCTGCTATGAGTGGCAGTGAGGCTATCGCCTTGCTCCTCGCCCAAGAGAACCATTATACTCATGTTTGGTTGCGGTAGGACGACCCTCTTCCACTTCTATTGTTCTGTGTCATGCAACCTGATGCTAAGTCGCCCGGATTGTGCAGAAAAGAGACCCATGACACGCGCAGCAAGACAGGGAACAAACGAATACGCCTCAAGGACGACGACCACATCACCGTCTATTGCTGTGACAGCAATAAGAACACCTGGGAAGGCCATGTCTATTGCACCTACGAAAATGGGAAATGGCGTTTCACGGAGCCGAGTGAGAGGAAGGTTTCCCCAGGGGACAAGCCGATCCAACTCTGGCCATTCAAGAGAGAGGTACAACCGGTATTGCCGTTGACGGAATGATCAAGCTCCAACGCTGGGTGCTTTGCCGCTATTTCTACTCAAAAGGTCTTCTCCAGAAAGCATGGTAAAAGCTTTACTATATGAATGGATTATTGGGACCATAATAGCCTACTTATATTATGATGTTTTGCTTCTTGGGGACTCGGTACTCCAATCTGTTCCAAGCTACATGGGTAACACCAGCTACTTGAGCATTCTCCCAGGCTAGAATGCCCGACGTCACAGCTGCTGCTAGGATCCTGGATCTATCCTCCCTAGCGCTCATGGATGGAAATGGAGCTGGGCATCTTCTCTCCTCTGGTTGTGTTTTTGTTATAGTTGAAGCCTGGTCATTCACCTACCACAGAGCTTACTTAGCCAGGATTAGAGATAATCCTTAGCCTGTCGAGGATGATAACGGACGAGGTAATTCAAAGTGGGACAGTCTATGAAAATTATGATTTTACCGCTTATTGAGAGCAAAGTTTTGCTTCGCTAGATGATGCAAAAGGGGGCTCGTGCGTAGAGAGTTCCCTCAAGGCCTCCATAACTATTACGAGTCACCCTGGCCAGAGGACTTCAGGAGCCTGAAAGCTTATTCTAGAAACAGTAAGCGTTGGCTTCTGTTGTTTGCTAGTAACTCCGTGTTCAAGAAGTGGCAATTTCCTCCTGGCGATACTTCCGATATCGGCAGGAACTCAAGGCAGCTCCAGGGCAGATTAAGCCAAAAGTCTCGGTTGATTAGCTGAGTGCTGTCGCTAGGAACTGCTATGGCAACGTCTACTACCTGCGGACTATGAGGAAAACAAAACCAGGGAAATAAACCAAGGGTAAGCAAATAAATTACTTATTCCCCACTATCTTTTTATCATTCCCCCCCGATGTGAGCAGCTGGCCCCTCAGGGGGCCTAAGGTGCTCTTCAGGCCACGATATAGATGGCGATCCACTTGATCACAATAAAGATAAAATACCTCCTTTCTCAGTCAAACAGGCACAGAGGGAAAGTTCCCTCTATACCTCATGAACACACCCACAATATCGTTCTGACCATAACTGAAGAGTAAAACCAAGTCTCCTGAGTATACTCATTCAGTACGTGGGGGAAAGGGGCCCACAATACACGCAGAGCACCTTAAGCTCCCTAAGGGGATAGTGCCGAAGCTGTCCTGCGATTGTGTTGGTGGGTGAAAGGGGGGACGAAGGGTACTAGGTTTCGATGCCGTCATGTATTATATAACAAAGTGTCTTTTTATATTGTGGCTGCGGGCTTTTTCAGGAGTCGCCATCAATGATAACGAGAAGAGGGCGCTCCGGAACGAAAAGACGACTGATTTATTCTTCTGCACTAACGTCGTTCCACCAGGGTTGCTCGGATACCAACTCTAGAGGAATCGAGTAGCTTCTCGCCTGTCGTGTCAATGCTGTTCTTTTTGTTTGACATGTCTTGACTTTTCTCATCTGGCCGCTTCACCTACTCAACTAAACGAGGAGAACGATACGCACCCCTAATCATTGGGAACTGGCTAAAATGTCTGACTTCTGGCCGAGACATATCTAGGGATTTCCTTCTTCTTTCTTGATCCACTGGCCGACTCTGCCAACTTCGATGAACCTCCCAGGCTGATAGTTGACGCTGGAAGACCATAGACGGCCTCAAAAATCGTAAAGACAAAGTATGATGAAACAACGACGCGAGACAGGGACAGAAGTTAAACAGGCGGTCTAACCTGGGCGTCTGCTACATGGAAAGATGCACGCACATCCCCAAAAAAAGACCTTGGGTAACAATAGAAAAGGACAGCATTATCTTTTTGGAGTGAGTGATGCCAATGGTACGACGGATGATGTGGTAAATAATGATATCACCCCCGATAGCCATCCGTGGTTATCCCGAGTCCAGCTCACGCAGCATATCCCCCGTCTCCGTGTCTCGCCCTAGCATCGCCGCATGTGGCGCGCCCTTCATCCATTTCTGTCGCTGCCCTCCGCCTGAAAGTGGCCCATGTTCCTGGCATAGTGCTTCAGACCGTGCTGGATCTCACCGATAATCATTCGCTCGCCATTTCGACTAGACAATGTACAGGTCCGCCGCTGATTAGCTCGCTCGGCCTCGTTGTTTCGAGAAGCCCTGTCAACTTTGGGCCACCTGACGAATATTGGCAACTCTCCAGCACGCTTAACTGTAGATCAGCTCCCAGGTGCTGAGAATATCGTCGGGTGCTGGTAGCTGGACACAGGTGTACGATCGCCTGGAGTACGAGATCCGACGTCGGCAGCTCTTCTCTAATGTGCTTGGAGTTGTCTACAGTTCTTGATGGGGCCTGGTTGATGTTAGGTTTGAACTCTCTTAGCTGAGACTGAAGTGGTAGCGAGGCGTAACGGGTGTTGGATTCGGAAAAGAGCAAGGCGAAACAGATTGCAGAGAAAGGCGCATGGTCATTCGAGAATACCCTTGTTTTGGCTGAGCAAACAATGAACTCCTAAAGGTTAACTCAGTTTTCTATCGTAATACTCTTTCAGGGGTACCATAGGAGTAAATCCAGCTTCATCACCACCTCGAGACCCAACCTCAATGGCTACTCGACCATGCACCCAAAAGGGAAATACGACCACCATGGCTTCGCGTCAGGTCGCAGAGAGAGGTCACTGCCTAGCAGGATATCAGGCGGTTTCTTCAGCATCTGCATAACGGCTTCGCATCGTCCAAAGCCAGCCTGGCCCTGTGGATATGGAGTTCTTGACAGAGGTGACGGAACCGGAGAAATAGGACGGAGCGGACGCTATTGGTGGGCTCTCGGGAGCCTCTCTCACGTGCCATCAATGGATGTGATCATGGTAACTTGATGTCCGTTTCGGGAGCAAATCAAGGCAAATGAGACGAAGGTGTTATTTCTTATGGTCGAGACGCACTTCTACGATGTTTACCCGTCTTCCCTGGCTATGACCTGGATGGAAACCTAGTAAAGATGGAATATCCAGCTCCTACAATTTCCAAGTTCCCACGGTTCACTTATTAATAGCGTCGCAATAAGTTCATAATCCCAAGCGAGCCTTGAATACTAAAATTTATAATGAAACTAAAATCAAGAATCCTACAAGCAGAGGGAGATTTATTAATAACGCGGCGACTTGTCAGAATCCATCGTAACTCGGTCCGACACTCCATGTTACCCTACACCAGCGCTACTCGGCCTTTGGTTAAATTTCGGCTTAGCCACAATCAACCCGCATTGCCCCGCCACATCTCACCCACCCGTTTCCCCATCAACCACGACCTCAACTGTTTATCTCGACAACACTTTGACCTTTCACGCCAGAGTCGACAAGACGATTCACAACGCCGATAACTCGTTCTCATGTCTGCACGTGTAGCCATCGAGTCGAAATCCATTGCTGAGTGGTTGGAGGGCATCCCGGCTACTCTGGACGACCCGCATAGCAGCCAATTCGACCACCATAGACCCAAGAAACGCAAATATCACCATCACCCTCTTTCGCCACCCACTTCACTGTCGGGATCAAGGTCTATCAGCGACGACATGGCCCCGTCCCTCAAAACACCTAGCATGAAGCACAAGAAGCGCAAGGCAGATTCTGCCCACGATGCCTCGGATCCTGAGGGCAACGAGGAGGAGACACCTACCCAACCACCAAGGACCATGGATATCGACAGCAGTGATGCATTGTCTCTTTCTTCTGCTTCTATGAGCCAGGCTTCAAACAAATCATCCCCGACTAAGCTATTTCCGCAACTTTCCCTGGCCCCGCGAGGTCTCAAACGGGTACCCATGGACCTAAAGGATCCAGACTTACCCACTGACCTGGTGGATCTCATGATTGAGATGCAAGCTATCTGTAGGGGCCGGGGAGTCGTCCCAAGAAGCCTCAAGGTAAGCTTGCTGCTTGACTCGTTTCAGAGATACCAGCTGATTCTTTTCTCTTTTGGTAGTCCATAATAGAGGAGCGGAAAAGAGAGAGTCGGACCAACTATCTATTCTACAGCGAGTTTGACGACGTTGTATATGGTACTGATGATGGATTCTCTACGGAAATGGACAGTCTTCTCAACACTGCTCTCAAAACTGTTGATGCAGCTGTTGATTGCGACGCAACGCAGCAAGACGAGACAGGCTGGAACCATCTTGTCCATTCCCCGTTACTCGACACGGTCCTTGATCGTATTCCTCGTAATTTGGTTGGCTTTGCGCCTTGGTAAGCGTCACCTACACTTTACGTCAACATTTTGAGCTGACACGGCACAGTATGACGGCAAATATCACATCAAGATACAAAATCCCGTCGGCACCTGGGGCAAGAGTTGACTACGCCATGTTTGCAAACCCCTTGAAAGATGGGGACTCAAGACTTGATGATGCCATCGAGAATCTTCAACGAAGAATGCCCGAAGCATCCATCAACCACACACCCTTTACCCCATTCAGTAAACGCCCGATCAGCGTCAGCATTGAAACGAAGCGGCAGAACGGCGAGGGTGACAAGGCCGTGCTTCAGATAGGGATCTGGCAGGCTGCCCAATGGAATCTGCTATCAGAGCTCACTGGATCGCGAACGGAAGACCTGTCCTTCATCCCGGGCGTCGTGGTTGAAGGCCATGAATGGAAGCTAGTAGCGACGACGCACAAAGCAGGTAAAACGGTACGTGCCTCCTGGCATCCCTGACGTATAGTCTTACTCATGGTTCGATAGATACTTTGGACAAGCCAACTTTTTGGGAATACCTTATCCCCCCTCGGGTCTTTTCAGGCCATGGCGGGGGTCCGTCGATTGAGAAGATGGACGGCTGAAACATACTGGCCGTGGTATAAGAGACATGTGCTGAAATTAGATCCTTGTGAGGCCCCAAGGCCACCCGTGTAAATTATATTTCTCTTGTCCATTGTGTTCTTTGATACAGCCCGTAATCGCAATCTCGAGCGGTACGTGACCACCTAGATTAGCTCTTCTCCCTGGTACTCTTAACCCTTGTATCAAGAAGACCCTGCCTCATCCTTCAGTCCTTCTGTTCCTTCTGTGTCATTGAAAGTGGCCAGCTCTGTCGTGAACAGCTCTACTAACTCTATACGATGGTATATTTGGCCCCCGACTTCTAATCTAAGCAAGCAAGAACAAGGCAGGCTGCATTTTTGATGCAGAAGCCCAAGAGGAAAGTTCCAAACATCTCCAAAAGCCTGGAATAGCAGCGATCAGGTGACATTCTGCGATGTAGTCGATGAGTTACGCCTCTGCTTCGAGTTCCCTGGTTCCTCGCCCAACAATGGCGTATGGGATCAAATCGCGCTTGGGTTGATTGACTCGCCCAGCCCTATCAGCTCATACGCGGCCTTCTTCTCAGAAGAAGGCCTCCACCTCCCTGTGCCTAGACTCTCGACACCTGGCATTCGTCGACCAAATGTCTTGAGCTTCCGCATCGTCAATCATGCACCCTGCAACCTGCCTTCAAATTCTTCGCTGTATAGGCATTTTGAAGGTTTGTTGGTTTGTTCAAACGATCTCCCGCCCCCCCCCCAAGTGCTAACACAATCGTAGCCAAATGTGCGCAGTACATCCCGGCGACGGTCCGTCTGAGTGCAACAGCTGAACGGTTCGCACCAAGTCGCTCCTCTGCAAGTGAAGCTCCTACCGTGCTCGCCAAGTACAATACAAACAACAAGTCGAGGCACCAGAAAATAACCCGTTCTTTACTCATCTGCCTCTTAACCAGTATTGCTCTAGCAGCATGATACCTGAGAGCTCACCTGAGAGACACATGGTCTCAAGTTCTTACCATAGCATCAGCGACCACGTGACTACGAAAGGAAAGAGAAGAAAAGTACAGCCAGGACAATAAATAAACTCCGAGTAGAATAACATGTACTAATAAAAATATCAAGCGCGATTCATTAGGAATAACAACCCTCCTCAGATGATGAGGATTTCACTGTGATTAACTAAACTCTGGTTAAGGTCTAGAACGTCATTCTGAAGAGGGACTTCCTGGCGCATAAACAAGCTTTGCTGCCGTCCCGAACGGAAACTTGGTGATGCGTAGCGAGAAGGATGTCATAAATGCCAGTTGAAACCTTCGTCGCCTTCTCTTTGACCGCGAGACTGTCCCATCAGTGCCCACAAGGCTCCAAGCCATACCTTGCCCTAGTGTTATGTCATTAACCATTAGCTGCTTCTCCCGATCGCATAACTGCTAAGGCTTTAACATCGCGATACTTCATTCTCAAGCGGATGATAGAGAATGATGAAGTATCGCCGCCACTGAGAGCTCTGATTGGACCCAACCCCCCTTTGTGACCTGCTTGGAGCCTTGTGGGCACTCGTGGGATAGGACTTGTCGCTCATTGAGCCAGACCCAGACCAAAGTGGGCGTGATCCATTGTCGCCAGGTGCGACTGCACCGCCCCAGCTGATGAGGGAGAAAAGGTACGTACCTAAGAGAGCCCCACCCTTCTCCCTCGCGGCCTCGAGGGGTAGAAGTGGAGCCCGACCACCAATCTCAGTCCTCGTCACGCTCACGTGCAATTGTGTACATCTCAACTGACACTCCAACTTCCTCATCACAAGTCCATACCTCTGGCATCAGGCAGCATCAACAGAAGATCCTCCATGGCGGCGGCAAGACCGTCGAACAATGAGCAAGCCGAATTATCTCCGCCTCGTGCAAACAATGCCGCGCCTTTGACACCCCGAGCCCCAGCCTCACACACACCATCAAGCCCACTGATTCAGCGTGCGCACCGCCTCAACAGAAGCTCGACATTTGATGCTGTCGTGAATCCTGATGGCGAGCACGCATATGTGCATTTTCTTCCGGTCCAAAAAGCTGTTGATCCCTAGCTGACCTCTCGGTACAGACCAAACACATGCTCTGTGAGGCTGTCGATGCTACTCAAGACCCTCTCGAAATCCGGCCTTTCGTTGACGCGGCGATATCATCGTACCCCTCTTCACGCAAGCCCGAGATCTATGGTGACCTTGTCAAGCAAGGCCCCAAGCTTCACGCACTCGTCAGTGAAGTTCGTCAACGCCTGAACACGGCTCCAGAGCGCGCGGCAGAGATGGACCGCAAGATTGTCGAGCTCGATCAAGCGTGGGGCGCCAGTGACCAAGTATGGCTGCCTGTTGAGTTTCGTGCTGGGAAGGGAGTTCGAGACCTCGACAAGCTCAACAAGTTACTGCGTGTTACGAAGCTGGCCACGTCCAATGGCGTTTCCTTGCGTTCTCTGTGGCAGCCGGGGGGTCCTCTTTGGGAGTCTCTAACGGGCAATCCGCCCAAGTTCACCCGCGAGGCCGCCAAGTCTGCCATTGAGAGATTGCGTCAAGACCTGTTACGGACTCATGGAGTCAACAGCCGAGCCAGCGAGCTTGGTAATGAATTGAGGGACCTGGCCTCTGAGGCTATACTGGAGGACGCGACAGAGGCTGTTGCACCAGACGAGTCGCTTCAGCGACAAGTCAGCCCCTCAGATTCGGGCGTGCCAGACCCTGAAAAGGGCCGTCGAATGCCTAGGTTCTCGGTGGATCCTGATATTTCTCTGGACGAGGATATTGCCACTCCACACAAGGACGCCCGAGATCAATCACCAGCCACAACAATCCGCTCTTTGGACGTGGTCAACTACCAGGACATCTCTGATGATGAAGAAAGGGAAGACCGGGGCGATTCGCAACGTCAAATAGCCCAGCATACCGCCAAAAGGCTTCTTGACCAGCTCCAGGGTCATGTCTGTCTCACTGACGATGTTCTGAACCTCCTGTGCTGTTTCACCCTGGCAAGTCATGATGTTGACTCTTCTGCAAGCTCGCGTCCACACCTCCTCGACCCCCTCTGGTTTCACACGAGAACACCGCCACCAAGGATGCCAAACTTTCTTCTCGGTGCCCGGAAACAACACACCCAGATCGTATACCTTCCCATTCATCTCGATTACAACCATTGGGTCCTCTGTCGGGTTACCATTGATGAGTCGCGAGCCACTATTCTTATCTACGACTCTCTATTGCGACACCCGAGCAAGGATATCATTTCCAGGTCATTAGAGAAGTGGTTTTGTCAAACTTTACCCTCTCTGGAGCTCCAGATCACCACACCGGTACGCCGTCAGGCCCCATCATTGTTGTCCAAACTGACCAACTGTAGGCATGCTCTCAGCAGTCGGACTATACCAGTTGTGGGATTTTTGTCGTGATGACGCTCGAGCGACTCTTGACAAAGCAATCCGTCACCGAAAGCATTCAAGTCATGAGCGCGCGGCAGAGGCTGCTGCGGCTCCTTTTGTCCGAAGACAGTCGATGCCTTCCACTCAACGACTTCCACTTGGAGACATTATCAGCTGCCAGAGTGTTGAGGCTGACCCTTGAGCCACAATGGTGCGCACGCGACAGTTTGATCAAGTCAACGGCACACAACACTGAGGCTTCTCCGATCGAGCCGGCCCGCCCCGTTGAGCACCTTCTGGAGATGGGAGATGAAAATGAGCCAATCGAGATGACCACCTGCAACGATTTCCATCCTTCCACTGGCGATAACCCGATGGCAAGTACTGAACCAAACCGAAAGTCGTTCAACAGTCATGACAGTGTCGAGCAACCCGTTCCTCAAGGCGAGTCGAGTAGCACCTCGACCTCCTCACTGCAAGCACAGGTCAAACGGAAGACACCCCAAGAGAAGGAAGATATGCAAGGAACGGACAACAAAAAGCTTTGCCGTCTAGACTTGACGGATCTGCCGACCCTCAGCGATCACTTCCTGCGAGCCCTCCATGGAAAGACAGAGTCAGCTGTGTCCTTATCTGCCGCCCGTCTTCAGGATGCCGAAATAGCCCTCTCCAAAGCTGAGGGTGCTCTCCAGGAAGCCAAAGACGCCATGGAAGCTGCCGAGTTGCTCCAGCATAAAAGTGGCGCCCGAGCCGCGAGGTTTCAACAGTGGATGGACGAGGCTCCTTCAGAAGAGCAGGATTCGGATTTTGAAGACGCAGTTTCGAGCGCTACCAGAGCGTCACAGGCATACCTAGATCAATACAGCCTTCGCGTCTTGAAACGTATCGAAGCAGCAAAGCATGGCTTGACTGAGGCCGCTCAGGAGGTGGAAAAGTGCTCCTCTGTCGTAGTTGAGCGTAAAAGGGACCTTCAAGTAGCAAAGAGCAAAGAAGAGGAGTTTCAAAACATTGAGGGCGCGGTCAGAAGGCTTGTTGAAGACTAAAAGATAGACATTTGAAAGTTCCGGAGGCGTGTTTGAGCCCATGGCTACTAGTTCAACAATGGAATGACCTTCCCCTGAACTCCTCAACAAACAATCATGAGTTACATGTACCTATACTCCGGGCTTTTCTTCATCCAACCTTGTCACTGTCTCACTCCTCCACAAATTCCGACCATCGACGTTTGGATCCTGTACTCGTTTTGGGGATGGTGCTGTGGAAGTTCTCTGGGTAGTTGTCATTCACCCTGGCCTCCTTGCTGGCCACAACACTGAGCAACAGCTTCGAATATGCTGCCGCCGTGGCGGCCGCATAGTTCTGCCAGTCGTCGTTCTTATGTATATCACAGTAATCACAGATGCCGCGGATCACGAGGCAAGGAACCGCGTTGACCACGCCAGCGGCCTCCATCTCGAAGCACAGCACTCTGTGTTCGCGAGCCAGCTCGTCACGGCGCATGGCATTTTTGATAACGCTGTTGCCTGACCCTATGGGTCCGTAATGAATCGCTGTCGGGCGCGGGTCACGCTGCCGCACATGATAGCCTGGACACGCCTTTTCCGATGACCGGCACGCCGTACAGGTCTCGTACAGGACGTCCTCCTGGGCTGGGCGGCGGTATTCGGACACAATATTGGTGATTTTGTCGAGGTGTGGCTTAAGCGGATCGGATGGCGGGTTAGGGACCGAGCGGAGGGCACTGATGGCGGAGGATAGAAAGCGTGGTGGGCCTCGTAGCCTACCAGTCGGCTCGAAGACGTTGCTCTCCTTGTCCTTACCAAGGTCGTACTGAACTACACCGGATGAACTACCTGTAGGGATTCCAACAACCACATCTCCAAGGCGGATGTCATTCTGTTCCGAGGGCGCGCCGCCAGCAATGCCAACTAGGAGGCAAAACTGGAGTGCTGGAAAGCTGCGTACCATGTTGGACGCGACCGATGCAGCCGAGTTGGTCCCGTACTCGCCGGCCGGGAGACATGCGGTGACGACCATGTGGTTCGCCATTTTGCCGAGCGCATACTGATTGTCGTCGCCTTGGATGCTCTTGATGTTCCCGTGCTCACTGTCAAAGAGCGCTCGTACTGCCTTGAGTTCTTTTGGCAATGCGCAGAGGATTCCTATTGTGTATTGGCTTCGCCCATACGTTTCGCTGTCGACGGAAGCCCAAGAAGCTGGCATCCCATCGTCGGCGCGGAACTCGCCCGGAGACGTGATTGAACGTCGAGTGTTCGACCTTGATAGAGACGAGACTCGGCCTTCAGACCCCGAACATGTCAAGCTTGGGCCGATGCCACTATCCTTGAACAAATGTGAGTCCACCTCTGCTGCACTGTGTGAAGACGTCGCTTCTCTCAGTTCGCCTTCTTGGGGATTACCAGTATCCCCCCAGACCCACGAGAAATTCGAACTGTGTCCGAAAACAACAGCCCCGTAGCCTTCTAACTGAATCGAGTGCCTCCTGGGAAGTAGAATTCTGGACAGCGTCGATGGGAAAATGGTTTGTACTGGCTCGCAATGATCTTGTCCCAAAGTACCTTTGCAATGACATGTCCCGAAGACGGTCGTCGGAGTGTGCCATATCAGGTTATCGCTGAGCCGAACATGATGATCATCACAACTGCCATGGCCTCTCGTGATGTCGCCCAGATCAGAGAGGCAACTTGCAATGTAATATCGCTGCTTTGGCAGCTTGGCCCAGTACTCACAGAGATTCACCCCAGCCGGCCGGATGATATCGCCAAAACCCCGGCCAACCAATGTGACAGCATGGATTGCCCTCGTGAAATCAACCCATCCTTTGCCCGCGGCGCCTAGAGTAGCCACGCGCGGATACAACGGGTCACGGTTTGTCGCCAGGTCCTCAAAATCCCAACCCTCAAGATATCTTCGCGGCTGTCGCCCGGATTCCGCGCCGCGGTCTCCGAAAATATTGGTCTGGTGGTCGATGAGCTTCTCTAGCACATTGTAAAAGTGATCGATTCGGCTCTCGAGGAGAAGGTATCCGTCTTTCTCTGGATATAGCTTCAGGCCCAGGTTCTCAGAGTTGATGAGTACGTCAATGGCGGAGTCGGCCGTGAACGGTCTCGGCGATTCTTGTAGGTCTTCGCTCTTGAAAAGAAACGCGGATCGAAACCTATCTTTGCTGTCATGAGCTAGAGATGCTCGCACGACGTGCAATAGAGCGCTTGTGCCGTTGATGAGCCATCCTCGTTTATCTTGCTCGTCCCACAGGAGGACGAATTTGGTAGATATCCATTTGAGCCGCGGGATGTAGCCGTTGCGAGAGATCTGAGCGGGCGTGTCTTTGGCGCCGATATGAAAAGCCGGGCCACCCATTATCATCCGTCCTGAGGACACCTGTGCTTTAGCGAGGGCACAACCTGCGTGAGGTTTAGGGAGCCCCGAGTGGGCGACAGTATAGTGCGCTTGGGCTGAGCCTATCAAGTACCCTAGGTCAGCAACAATATCTTCAAGGAAGGTTTACTGGAACAGTTTGTACCAGCATAGAACCTGGCCTCCGAGCACCATCCCAGCACATGGCGAAGGCTCTCCAAGTCCAGACGGCCAACATTCTGTTCTTGGTCCATGTAGTCATCGAGGTAGGATATCCGGCCCCCATCCTTATTGTAGATCAAATGCCAGCAAAGAATGTCCTTGTTCCGCTTGGTCGGGACCAGCATTGTCGAAAAGCCCTTGATATAGACCTTGCCGTCGAATCGGTCAACTCGTCGAGTCCGAGCCAGACCCGCCATGATATTGAGTGGGATCTCCAGACCGGTATTCCGCTCTAGTCTCCGACGAATAGGATACCCCTTCACAACAACCGGGTTCTTGAAAATGTCGTGCCAGCACTGGCCATTGGCAGCGCTGAGAGGTTCCGGGACTTCTTCCATTGTGAATCCGATCTCGCAGGTGATATCGGTTGATGATGGCCGGGGCCCCCATGAGTACAACGGGGCGCTGTTCTGAAAGATATTAGTGATGACTGGCGTGCAGTGGATAGGTCCTCTCTGTCGTGGCGAGTTCCTCAACGCAGCTCCAAGCCAGGCAAGTTGCTCTCCAGTCTCTGCGATGGAAACTGCGACTCCATAAGCTTCCACGGTGAACTTCGGTCTGCTGATCCATGCGAAAAGTGTTGTTTCGTCTGATAGTTCCCCTGGAAGCACGTTAGCCGTTGCTCAGTTCTTTAGAGCCAGACACATACATAGTTGCCGGTAGCCCTCCTCGTTCCGGAGAACCTCTTTTATTAGCTGAACCATCGCATCTCCTGTTAGCGGCCAAGTCTGGTGTATGTATTGGGCACAAGATGCCGCCTGCGCGTCTCGACATGACCCAGTCAGTGTGATGACGCCCTCGAATATCTGGTCTGGTCGGTCCAAATACCCCTGCGTTTCGAAAAATCCAAGTATATCCCAGTCAAGCTCAAATCTCGAACTGCAGCTTTGAGAAGACACCTGTCTACTAATCCTCTGAGATGATGGGAGCCAAGACAGAATCTGACCTCGGATCACTCCAATGGTGTTCGGTTCTGTTGGAACGAGGCGGAATTCTCTCTGCAGCCGAGTAAGGAGCCAATCATAAGCGTCAATGCCGAGGACAAACTCTCGATATGCGAAAAGCCAATTTTCGAGCATTTCTTCATCCTCGTCCCCAGATAGGGGATTCATTTCGAGCTCTTCCTCAACTGGAAACTCTTCCAAGTCTCTGTTCCTCTCCCAAAGGCTCATGCGTTCCTGTAAACTCATGTCATCCGAGTTGGATCTGCTCCCTCCGAGGTCCTCTTCATCTTGTTTGCAACAGATGTCCGCAAAGGCTGCCTCAATCTCACTACAAAAGTAGGGCTGTTAGATGACTAGAATGTTCTTGATCATCAGGGCAGCGAGTATACCCCCAACATATAATGGCCCACTCACCGTCTATGCCTATGCACAAAAACCATTACGTCTCGATGCATTTGCGTTTTGCCGTTATGCCCAACCTTGAGCGCAAAAGCTTTGAGAAGGTCAGGCAGAATCGCCGAAGCTCTTGATCGCGTCTTTTCGTCCACCGTCAACGCGCCGATCTTACTGAACAGGTCCTCTGCAAATTCCCGTATGTAGTGTCCCTGCCTCGAAATGGCTCTGCTCGACGTGTTTGAATACTCTGTAGCCGTGTCTTCAACGTCTTGCTCGACCGGGTTCTGCTCACTCCGTGCAGCACTAGCAGTCTGGTAGCCATGCTTCCTCAAGTTATTAATCTCGCTCCTCGTCGTAGGTGCGGATCCGTATCCGGAGTCAGTGTAGGGTGCAAGGTGTGGAATCGCGGGCATGGCGGCAGTATCAGGGAATAACTGATCCGGCTGGAAATTCTCCCATATAGACTGTGACAAGTTCTGTGAATTTTCGGTTACGAAGTAGAGATCGGGAGGCGTCGCCGGCACCAAGAAGGATGGACTGAATGGCGTCTCTGGTCGGGAAGCCGGAGGTTCACCTCTTGCATGAATGTTTTCATACACGTCCGACGTAGATTCTCCGGCAGGGTTAGGCATAACGGTGGTCGCTGCCGAGTTTCCGATCCTCGCACCGCTGTCACTTGTTCTTTCGTTGAGCAGCGAATCGGTGGCCTCCTCTTTGTTAGTAGCCACCGTCGTTGAGTAAGGCGGCTCGATGGGGGGTCGCTCAGCCTGCTGCTGGGCAAGCTGATATTGGGTCGGGGCGGGGGTGCTTGCCATGGTCGCTGTTCCAGGGCGGTTTTGATCAGTAACATAATATCCCTGTTCAGGAATGTGGACTGATGGATTGGTCGCATCAAACACGGCGTGCGGGTTGAAGTGGCCCTGTTGGAGAATACGAGGAAACGAGCCATGGGGGGTCATCCCGGAGTGCTGAGAAGTCGAGGAGGGTTCCTCATCATCAGGGTCAGAGGAGCAGTCGTCCACAATATCGTTGGGGTTCATTCCTTGCTGGTGCACTTCACGCTGATGCTTGACCATCGAAGATTTGCTACAGAAACTGCTTGTTCGTTAGCTGGCAGTGTGTCGAACGGGTCAAGTCGCTGACCTTTTCGAGCAGCCATCGCGTGGACACTTGTAAGGGCGTCTTTGAGAGTGAATTCGACGGTGTCGGGCGAGACTTGAAGACTAGTCAACTAGTTAATTGTCGTGGGTATTTCCGGCTCTAGGAACAACTTACGTCGGAGAAGCGCTTCCCACAACCAATGTGTTGACACTGGTGAGGCTTTTCACCAGTGTGCGTTCTCATATGAACAATCAAGGCGCTTCTCTGAATGAACGCCTTCCCACAACCAGGGACATAGCAGGCGAAAGGACGCTCATTCGCATGAAATCGGTAGTGCCTCTGCAGCTCAAACTTGTGATCGAAGCTCTGCACCCGAAATGTCAGGCTTCCAGAGAGCTCGATGAGGAGGAAGTGCACGAACCTTGTGGCAGTTTTGCCAATCACACTGGAATGGGCGGGCCACAGGCTCGTTCTCGACAAGTTCAAGTTCCATAGCGGATTCGTGAATGTTGACTGTAGTGGGATCAGTTGCGAGAAACTACCGTATCGAAGAGCCTCTAAACGCGACCATTTTGTTGGGGAGTGAGTCGAGAGAGGAAGTGTGGAACAAGCAGCGGACGGGGATGAACAGACGGTAGAGCTTTGGGACAGGCAGGTTGGTCCTGAAATTCAGAGATGAGCCAATGAAATATGAACACGACCGGGAGCAAATATCAGAGCATTGTGCACAGCCGCCCGCCTAATGCAGCCACATGCGAAATTACAAGAGCCTGTGGCCAATCCACGCCTGATTGGACACAACTCGGGCGGCCTGGCTCCTTCCTTGGCTCTTAATTTTCACCGAGGTGAGAGGTGTTGGACGGATATCAAAATCACAGTTTACAGGGTACGTGCCCCCTCACGCACGCATGTATCAACTAAGTACTACGTAGTATCATCTAGGAGGATCTCGTCATAGTTTATTGACCACATAAAGCTCTACATGGCGGTGACAACATCTAACGTGAGCGAAGATATCCTAGTTCCTGTAACTCCACTATGGCCGACGAAGAGAGTGCCAATTCCGGCCTGATGATGGTGTCGTTCATCTCTAACCCGCTCAAGTCCCGTCATCCATCATCACATCGGGGTAACCTCTTTTCTAACAGGATGTGCCGTTGATGCTATGGTGGCAAGCCTCATCGACTTGTTCCTGTATTATTGAGGCTTGAGTATGAGTCTTGGTTTTGCTACGGGTGTATTATTTCTGTTAAGTTGCTGCGAGGCTCCCCCCCCTGGCCTTGTGCAGCCTTTTGACCAAGTGCCGTTGGTGCTCGTCGTCAGTCGAGGCAACTCTATCGCCCACAATGGCCCGTATCTTTTGCGATATAGTATGGTGGTTTATTCACAATAAGTCTCGAACCGTTGAGCATCCCGAGCCCGGAACTCCTGGGTGCCGTCCACGCCTTGGATGCCATGGCCTTCTGATCCACCTCGTCCAAGGTTACACGTTCCGCATGTCCGCCTCCATGGGGCGGGGCCGGGTACCTTCGTGGTTCATGCTGGGAGGCGTGCAGCGTGATGGCGGATAACGTTAAGAAACTCCGCCGCTAGTAAGCTTGCATGTTGGGCAGCCCGGCCTGATCCACCTACCTAGGATAAGATCGTCCACATTTTTAGCTCTTTCTGAGTCAACAATAACGGCATCGTCTGTATTACCAGCCCACTATAATAGCAAATCTGATCATTAGTTACGTTAAGTGGTAATAATCTCATAGCTAAAAAGAGCAGCCGGAGATAGGACTAAACAAGCCCATGGCATTGCATTTCGGTCATTATAGCATCCTAAATCCGATCGGAGGCTTACCGGAACCCGTTATTGGGAATATACGAACTATAAAATATCGCGCTTGTAGCTAAAGCATTGTTGTGTACCAACGCTAAAGCATTACTGTGTACCAACGTTAGAAACGAGACTACCGGAATTCCGCCGTGAGTGTTCATGCATATATCTTTACTGGAGTTGGCTGTTCAATGTTAAACTATCTCCTAGGTCTGCCATGACATCCAGTTCAGATCACGAACTTATCCGAAATGCAATTGCTCTCAATTGCGTGGCCTTCGACACTAAGAACTGGTCTCTCGTAGACCAATGCTTTACGGAAGACTGCGTGGTGAATTATCCGGAGCCTTTGGGGTTGACAACTGGAACAACCATGTACAAAGAAAGGCTTCAGAAAGCTATCGGGCACCTACAAACACAGCATGCCTTGACAACGCAAATCATAGAACTCACAAGCGACACAACTGCGACGGCAATGACCTATTGCCGCGCAATCCATTTCCACGATGGAAAGCACTTCTTTGCAGAAGCGAGATATGATGATACGCTAGTCAAGTCTTTCTTTGAAGGAAAAGAAAGATGGTTGATCAAGGAAAGAAAGGTCACGACAATGGGAATACCACGGGGGGATTGGGCTCTTCTCCGTTGATAGAGCAACTTGACACTATGTGCCGGACTTCCCATCATGTAACAAGCAGGTCTGATTCCCAAGGCACAACCTGGTTGTGAGTGGTTGTGAGTTTTGGCAGATAGATCAGGGAGTTGTCATGGAGTGGAGGGCATGTGTTAGGTAGCAGGGTCAATTTGCCTTTCAGAACGAAAGCTTGTCTATTTAGGCTTCGTTTGGACCGCATGGCGCCCTGATCGCGCTTCGCCATGCCAAGCCACGATTCATCTGTCTGCTCCGTGGCGTCTGCTCGATCAACGCACTGCACTGCTGCTTGCTGCTCATCCTTTCGATTTTGGCCTTCGTTGGCCATGATATCATGGTGAACATTGTGAAATGGCTCAAGAAAATCTTGTGTCTCGACCAAAGCGGTAACTCGTGCTGCTGTTGCCGGTATGATCCTGAAGGCCTTTGCTGCGAGCATGGCGTCATAATTTTTCAGTTCATCACTACCATCTTGGAGATTCCCAGACACAGGCGAGCCCGTACCATCACAACTCCGACGACTCATTCAGACGAAACATTCGGGGTCTACGTCAGGGCTGACGACCCCAGATCCATCCTGACAATGGCCACTGCCATCACAAAAGCCCCCACCACCACAGGGTCCGCCTTGGTTGATATTACCCCCGGAGGAAGCCCCACCGTTTGCATCATTGCCGACAACTACCGCGCCACCTCGACCGCCTCGATTGCCGCCTCGAGTGGCGCCTCCACCAACGCATTCAGGGTCAACGTCGGGGCTTACCACCCCGGACCCGTCCTGGCAATGGCCGCTTCCATCGCAAAAGCCTGCACCGCCAGCACAAGATTGTGCCGTCACTGCCCAAGTGTAAGCTAGAGATTGCGGAGCCAGGGGAACAGGGCAAAGGAAACGTACCAGTCATGGCCAAGGTGGCGAGAACAAAGACTGACAGCTTCATAGTAAGAGAATTTAGGAATAGCCTAGTCTTGCCGGATCGATAGACGAGTGAAATTGAAGAGCGAGTGAAAGAAACGATAACAAGCAATCTGTGCCAGACGGATTAGTGAGTAGGTAAGACGAAGATAATGGTCTAAAATCACGGCATAGGTATGTGAGCATAATCACTGATATTTATACTAGGACGATGGACTCATATTGCATAATAATAGAAAAGTGCGACAAGGTTGTCTCCTGCGTTTTATCAAGTGGTTTCTATAAGACAATACTCTGACAGAACTAATACTCATGCTGAAACCCACTTACATAACTTTATCTCTCCTGTAACTCCTTATGTCTCGTTACTGCTTCCCAAAGAGTCTATAAGACAACTGCGATCATCAAGGAATAAACCAAGAGCCATACTTAATATTTCTCTAAACGTCCCTTAACAGATTGCCACAGCCTATGCTTTCTTTCCCCCTTCTACTTAGTGAGGAGGGGAACCTTCCCAGCAATGCGACTTCGCTCTGGCTCTTTCTCATCTATCTTAGTATCTAAAACCTAGGTTTCAAGTCCCAGACGACTGCAATAATCTACTAACCTTGAATTCTTTTACTAACCATATTAGTTTTATCTCCGAAAAATTATTTACGCGATGTCGCATAAGTTTCAGACCCACGTCTCCGCTAGCATACTACGGTATCAGGCATATACCGTATCGACTCAACACGTCCCAACTGTGGGATGGCCAATCGGGCGCTATAGAGGAGGAGGCTAGCAAGGATGCTTCGAGTCCGAATGTATTGAGTCGATACGGTATTGGGGCCCTCCTTCGCGAGCGTCCCCGCGTTTAGATGCGAAACAAAATCCGGTTCAGCCCCCGTGGTGATGAGCTAAGCCGGGCACGGCATGCTTGGACAGTCAGTCATTCATGCCCAGGCACAACAGCTGTAAGATGAGCCCGTCTGAGAAAGGAGGCAGCCAAAGAAGGGGTCAAGCCAAACGGCGGCATGTTGCGGCTTTCGGCGACGCTATAATTAGACACCACGGCAGTAATAAGGGGGGTGCTCTCTTAGCCAGCTGAACCATTGCGTACAACTTCACACAGCCAGATTCAGCCCTTGTCTTGCCATGAGATCCACCTAAACAGACGCGACGTCGTATCTAGATCAGGAAGGTCTTTCTGGCACGGTCTCTCCCGATCGGGAGTGGGATGCAATCAATTTCGACGGATCCTGAGAATCAGGCCGCACTATATTGTATCCCAAGTAAGTCTAGTGAAACGAATTGACATTGTTCTACCATAGTATGTTGCGTGCCCTCTTTCTTAAATGTCACTTGCTTCCCTTTCTTTTCCTTGGGGCGACTGGCAGGAGAAATATCTTTACCCGTACTCAACACTCATTATACGTTTTTTATTTCCCTTCCAACCCAAGCTCAACCTGATATCACTCCGTTACCACTATCCACCCTGTCCTAAGGAGCTATTATGGAATTCTATTCACCTACTCACGGCTTCAAGCAAGGCATGGGCTCACGAATAGTGAAGCTCGTTGTCCTCACTATAGCTGTGGTCCTGGGTACTGCTTACCTTCCCATTGCCGCTCTGACCACATCTGAGCGCGCCGACAGCAAGCTGAAAGTGGAGATATCCGTGTCCAAAGGCCTCTGAGGCAGCGCCGTGGACGGTCGAACTGTTTTGATGTTTGCCTCTAAAGGAGTAGATCCTTTGAGCGACATTGATGTATCCAGTACGCTAAACCTATTTTTCGGGATGAACGTGCTCGATTCGGAAAAACATACCTTCACACTTTCTGGCGGGAAAGAAGAGAACACGCTGGAAGGTGTCCACGGCTGGCCTGTCACTGACCTGGATGCCATCAACGATGAGCTGATTCCATATATCGACACAGTATTCAACACCATTCCAAAGCCATATGCACGCATTCAAGAAGGTGGCTCAACAGGCGGCTGGATCTCGGTCGCGAGTGTCATCTTCAGGCCAGATCTATTTGGGGCATCCCTATCCCGATTCTCTGGACTTCCACAGGCCCCAAGATATTACATGGTAACAGAGGAACTGCTGCCATTCAAAACCGACCTTGTCACCATAGAAGGAGAAAGCTTCCGTGTAGGGGCGCACAGTATGAAACAAGGCACGAGTACCTCGACGGCCACGTTACTGTTCCTCAGCCGAAAGATGGCTGTCTCGACCGGAAATGGGTTGCCGTAAGCAGCCTCGCTCTCATATAGTGGTGAGGCGGGAGGCCCATCCAGTAACTGAGCCATCCTTCCATGTCCTGCATATGACTCCCCCGAGCAAAAGAGACTTGTCCAAAGTCTCCGCGACGATAATGTTCCTGCACCATGAGGAACTCGCGCGTGTACACAGCCGTTTCCATCATTATGTAGGTCTTTCCCGTTTCGCGTTGAGCAGTGATGATGTCGTGAAGATCCTGAAGCGATGTAGCCATGGGAACTGTGCATGCGCAGTTCCTGCCCGCTCGCAGGACCGCGATAGTCTGCTCAGCATGTTGTGGAATGGGTATGATGAGATGAACAGTATCAATGTTATCTGCTGCTAGAATCTCATCGAGGTTCTTGAAGCTTCTAGCCACATTGAATCGGTTGCAGATTTGCTTCGTCACCCCGGGATCGCTGTCACAGACGGCTACCGAGGATACATGAGGGTGCGCCTGATAGATGGGGACGAATTCAGCCCCAAACCCTAGACCAACAAGGGCAACGTTGAACTTGTGAGACTTGAGCTCAGCCATGGTGCCTTGGATCGAGTGCTGGAAAGAAGTGACAAGAAGTAAGGAGGAATAGGATCAAGCAGTATCGAGAAGACGAGGCGTCAGCTGAACCGTGGTGGAAGGTGAGATGAAGAGACGACGAGGTTGTAAGGATATAGAAACCTTGACGATTCTCTAACTCGAGATCCTTGGCAACTCGTTTGGCGAGATTGACGATTTGTTTGCTAGTAGAATCCCAGCGCGCAAATTTGCTGCCACCAAGGCAAATGTTGTCGCTTCTATAGAGAGCAGCTAAGTTGGTGATCTGCTCACGTCAGTCACACTCAACTCGAGGGTGAAGCACCTTGGAGCAGTTTCGATATGTTTTGGTACCGCAAGTAGGCTTGGTGGCTGGGATGGTAGCATTAGTTTTATCTGGAGCTACGATGACCTATCAGCGGTTCAGAGCATCATACTCATCACCCGCTGTCATCTTCACAAGACTAAAGATTCTGTATTAGTTGAATTTATGCCGAGAGTATATGGTAATCTGCATATGAACCCTAGTAGGACTGCTTGTGCTGGCAGCGACACTGATATCTTGGCCACACTAGCCTGCCGAGCTTATGATTCTCAAAGGGAATCTACTTTACTTATTCATCTTCACTGCAAGCATAATAGCCTCTAAAAGCCGTTGTAGATGAATATGATCCATGTCTTCCAATGACTTGCTAATATCATTCAACTCTATATCCTGGCGGTCAACTTCTTGTCTCACATGTCTCAGATGCCGAGCCATAACAAAGTGATGAAGCCTCTCCACCAGGGTGCGGTACTCATGGAAGCGAGGGAATTGCCGCCCGACAGTCTCGAACTTACGACAAGCGACATCTATTATTTTCTCGGGATGCTAATACGTGTTGACCTGCTGCTGCTGCTGGTATGTGCCCTGCCACGTCATGACGCTCTCGCTGTTCATTGTGTTCGGCAGGGGCGAGGTAGGGGACCAGAAGATGGACCTGAGGTCAAGTCTTGAACCAGTTGACGATGCCGAGTTGACATGCTCTCTCTGCCCGGGTTCTTCAATCACCAGGCAGTAGAGAGACGCCAGCGCGAAGGATAGGCAATTGTAACCCGTGATGAGGGAGAGGTACTGCCGGCCAAGGAGTCGCGTGCGGTCGAACATCCGTGCCGCGGCAGCGCAGATATCCAAGAGCTTGGTGTGTTTAAGTTGGCCTCTCTCAGAATCCTGGAATTTTAAAGCCTGCCTGCTCTCGGCAGCCTTGCGTGACCCCGGTTGATTATGTTCAAAGATAACGTGAACCAGCTAAGAAGTTTAGCAATTCACTGAGATATTATATTTAAGCTCTAATTAATATATCTTAACCTATACTCCTCTGCTATTAAACCTTTTTATCTTTAGGACTAAAACCTTTTTTCTTATAGCTTAAGTTAGCACTATAACTTAATAACTTATAAGTTTTAATTTATTTACCCTTAAGTAATATATCTTTTATAATTTATTCTTAATAGCTAATTTCTTATTTTATTAATATTATTTTTTTTATATTTATTATTTTTATAATTCTTTAATTATTAATAATAAGCTATTAAGCTAATTTATATTTCTTTTTATAGCCTTAATAAAAAAAAAGCCTTTAAGCTTTATATATTTAAGCCTTTTAAGTTATAAAAGGTTTTTATATTATATAAAATATATAATATCTTAAGGTATTATTAAATATTATAATTTTATATAAAAAAGATTTTATTTCTTAAGATAATAAATTTAATATTAAGCCTTAACTTAATAATTTAATTATTAATAAATTTTAATATATTAAATTTATAAAATAAGAATAATTATATATTTTATAAAAAATTAAATATTTTTTTAATAAAAAAAATAAAAATAAAAATTCTTATAATAAATAATAATAATAATAAAATTAAGGATTTTTATTATTATAACTTTTATTATTATATTAAAAGAAATTATAATTTTATTTTAAAAAAATAAAAAAAAAAAATTTTTTTATATAAAAATTAAAATAAATAATTAAATTATAACATAATTAGGTGGCTTGCCAATTGAGCCAATAATCAAAAGATCAAGCAGTTGTGGCACTTCGTGCCACATCTGAGCCACACCACTGTATATAAGGCTCTTCCGTGGTCACGTGATCAGGCACGTGACCCACTTCCTTACATAAATATATTATAAAAGGCTTATTTTTTTATAATAATATAATTAAATATAATTCTTTTATATAAATAGCTATAAAAAATAAAAAAAAATAAAAAATTATTATATTAATATTAAGTTATAATATTATAATATTTTAATAATCTATTCTTTATTATAATTAAAGCCTACCCCTTAATAGGTTAAGCCAGAAGACTATGACCCCGGTTATCTAAAGACATATCGAAGCTGACCACTCAAGACGGGATGGGAGCCGGGATGGAGACTGTCATCATGCCCATTAGTCTGACTCTCCTGGTCCCCGGCGGTGGTGTCCGGTTTGTTACGGATGAAGCGTCGAGAAATATCGATAATTGCTATTCTCAAGAGCAGCGTCTTGTAGAGCAAAGTGTGATACTGGTAAACCTGTCTGACACTGGGGTCTTGGTGGGGAGGAGTGTCACTACGCCACCGTAGCGCATGGCCAAGGTAGTAATCGAACCCTGTCTCCTGTGTGGCGGCATCGGTGTCCGGGAGGTTCTGCGCTGTCAGAAACAGAAGCGTAGCGTAGCGGAAGTGGTGTATGTAGAACTGCTCCCTGAGCGTCAGTGGAGGTACCGCGTTCTCACTGGTTAAGATGCCACCACCCGACGCCTCCGGACTTGTTGAGGGCATGGGAGTGCTGATGTCCCGATCATCGATGGAAAAGAGTCGCGCGAGAGCGGCGCAGATAAAGCGCTCGATGTGGTAACATCCCCAAAAATCCCATCGACGCTGCTGGATATCGGACGGCGAGAGAGGTGCTACAGACCGGGGGTTCTCACGGTGGTAGCCCAGAGCGATGCACTTGCTCATGGCAAAGCCTACAAGGTGCCATGCCGAACCTGCGGCGGAGCAATGGAGTGCAAGTACTACCAGTAGATGGAGACACTGAGTCACGTCAACGCCGTCGTCTTGACGGAAGACCAGCTCCAGGACCTTGAGGCACTTGCCCAGTATGTGAACAGATACCCGCGGCCCTTGGGCGAGAGGCTGGTTCTCGCTAATGAGAGGCGCTATGGCGACAACAGCGTAGGCCATGAAGGTGGAGGCTGGATCTCGGGTAAGCACCTGGGGTCGGAACTGTCGAGTCATGGCCATCGGTCGACGCCGGAAAAGAGGAGAAAGTGTTTGGTGCCCAGCACAGTCAAGAGAGATTAAGAGTATACCTGTGCATCTGCTCATGAAGAGAAAGAAGAATGCCCAAGAGAAAACAAGACCTAGCAACCAAGTTCACCACTCGAACTTAGACAAACCACTACTGTGAAAACAGCTCACGCCACCCCCCTTCCTCATCATGGCTCTATCCCATTAAAAACTCCCCACAGAGGATTTCACACCCGTCGCCGAGTCCAACGTTGATGACAAGACCAAAAAGGTTGCTGAGCCCACCCCAATCACAGTATCTGACATTGAGTAGATTGCGGCAACCAGGTTCGCCAAACCAGTCCTGCGATACTATGTCGATGGGGCTGATGAACAGATCACAACCCGTCGAAACAAGACCATCTATGATGAGTGAGTGTTCTGTTCGCATACTTACATTAAACTTGTCTCCATAGGCTATCCAACGTCAGAGAACGGGGCTCCCAGCTAACTCTTGAATCTCCTCGCCAGACTTCTGCTCTCTGACTACCTTGTCGACGCGAGCCTAGACTAGCGTAAGGTCATCCCCTGGCTCCGGTCCCAGACAAGCCTCAAGATTATCCTCAAGGGGATCCTGACGGCTGAGGACGCCGCGCTAGCTGTGGAAGCTGGTGTCGATGCCATTGTCGTCTCTAATCACGGCGGTCGTCAGCTTGACGGCGTGCCTACTACCTTAGAGGTATTACCAGAGATTGTCGATGTTGTGCGCGGCAGGATGCCTGTAAGCTTTGATGGCGACATCACCAAGGGAACCGACGTTTTCAAGGCACTAGCTTTAGGTGCTGATCTCTGCCTTCTTGGTCGTTCAGCCCTTTGGGGTCTTGCTTACAACGGCCAGGAGGCATGTACATAGATAGCAGTCGTTTCAAGGCTTGTCATTATCTAAGCAAATACTAAACACCACATTTTGTCCCTATTCATATTTAGGTGAAACTTCGGATCTAACCATCTTGTACCTAATACTTGAGTAAGCGTACTTATCCTTTTGCTTTGGGACATGTTCCCTGTGGTTCTTGATAATGACACCATCCGCCTTATGGCTCGTCTGTCCCAAATATTCTTGTATTGCGAATAGTGAGTCCTAGGTAAACGCACTTAACTAGAGCACGTTCGTCCATAATATCCTTTTCTCATGCACTTGATTCTGAAGATTGCAGGACATGTACTTCCCAGTGGCGGGAACTAAATTTTGTTCTTGACAAACCCGACTTCCTCCTTGTCAAAAACGATCTTGTTCCTAATATGCCCCAGTCCTGTAATACTGACATCCACAACATCACCATCATCCATATATTTTGGCCCTTTCACGCCTATCGCCACTCCTGACGGTGTGCCAGTCAGTATAACGGTACCGACCTCTGGCGTAGTACCCTGGCTAAGAAAGGTAAGAATATCTTCAATGCCAAACAATAGGTCATTGGTACTGGAGTTTTGGCGTTCTTCCCCATTTCCGATGACCAATTGAGATGCCTGCACCGGACTTAGGGGCGCGAACTTATCGAACCCTTTGCTGAAGCACCAATGGGGCACCCCGCCAGCCTTGCGAGGATCGCTCTGCCAGGCCCGGGATGAGAGATCATTTGTCACAAGATATCCGGAGACATGCGACAGTGCCTTGTCCCTGGTGATATCCTTGCCACTCTTGCCAATCACAATTGCCTAACACCGAATATCAACGTCTATTCCTGTAGTTAGGTGGCACGAGGCTCTGAATATTTACGAGTTCGCCCTCATAGTCCAGGAAGCCATCCTGGGCTACCCTAGGGATGGTAATGTCCTCCAAGTAGCCAGCCACTGAGGCTGATGGTTTGATGAAGACGGAAGGGTACGGCGGCGGAGTCCTTCCCCCTTCCCTAACTGTCACGAGAGCTGTATCAGTATTCACGAGTAAGAGACAAAAGATTCGACGTACCCAACTTGAATGAGTGTACCGCCAACCTTGAGCAAGGAAAGGGATTCCGTAAGTGGCATCTTACTACCCGAAACGGTATTGATGATAAGGTCGAGGGAGCGGAGATTTTTGGATGCCCAATCCTTGTCATCATCGGTCGCGATGTACTCATTCGCTCCAAGAGAGAGCACTTCCTGCTTCTTGGAGGACTTTCGCGAGATCCCAACCACTTTGTCGGCATCAAGAGCCTTGGCAAACAGAATGCCAAAGTGGCCAAGGCCGCCAATGCCGACAATGCCAACAGTCTGACCCGGGCCACAGCCATTATGTTTGAGGGGCGAAAAGACCGTGGCACCACCGCAGAGCATTTGGGCAGCAGCTGCAGAAGAAAGTCCTTCTGGGATCTTGAAGACGAAGGGCCCTGGACTCCGATTATAATCAGCAAATCCGCCGTAAGAGTTACCGGTCCCATCAGGGTAAGGCATGGCATATGTCTGCACAAAGCCTCGACCACAATGGTTTTCCCTGCCAGCTGAGCACTCGGGGCAATCGGGTTGTAGGCAGCTCAGGGCCTGGGCGCCGACACCAACACGATCGCCAAGCTAAACATGTTGGACGTTTTGGCCTACTCGGACGGCCTTGCCAACAATCTCATGACCAACGCAGCAAGCTATCGGATGGCAGATTAGTTTTGGCTGGGTCACTTAAAGCAAGAGATGAATGTGAGGTGGAGTAGCCGTACGATAAGGAGTTGGACCCCATCCCGAACGGAGGGTGTGAAGATCAGACCTGCAATCGCCGCAGTGTGTGATTTTGATGTCTACGTCGTCTTCCGTCCACTTCTTCGGTTCGAAGGAACCCCATTGCATTTTACCGTCTGCGGAATCTGGAGCATGGCCGAGCCATCCCACAAACTTGTAGTCCGTCATGATGGGTGTTGATTGGGTTGAGAGTAATCGTAGGGAGTAACTTGTAGTCGTGGGAGTCGTCAACAAAAGGTTATGAGTAGAAAAGGCAATGGAGGCATAGTCAAAAAGGAGGCAGATGGCTTCTAAATAACATTGAACTTGAAAGGTGAGGTATCGGCATGTCCGGACACCTTCCATCGGATCATGATTCTCAACTATGGAGTGGGGATGTGTTCGGCCGATCGAGGTGGGGCATTTCGGCTCGGCGTAGGTACACTGATGATGGGTGATCGGGCCCGAACAGTGGAGCTTCTCGGGTTGGGTCTCTCGGCCGACGGCGCCTGAGTCCACCGCGGTTCATAGTTACGCCGTTATTGGTTGGAGGAGAGGGAGGAGTCCAAATTCTCAATGGCTCGTATGAATGTCCCAGCCATGTTTGCAACGAAGGGGATAAACTTGACTGTACGTAAATACTTAAGCCATCCCTCCATTGATACTATAATACTATCTATCTATCCTCTTAGTTCTTGGTAACAGTGTTATCATCTTAGCATCCTCACCACGCTTTGTAAGAACATAGAACCGCTCCATATTCAACATGCCTTCCCCTTCCCGAGTCATCTTCGCTTCTAACGGCTTTGAAGTGGTCGGAAATCTCCACGCTCCTACTGTTGGCGCACCAGACAGACGCGGTGCAGCAATCATTGTCGGGCATCCTTATACCGGAGTCAACGAGCAGAGAGCAGGTTTCTACGCCGCATACTGTGCGAAGAATGGGTTCTACGCTCTTGCCTTTGACGCCACCTATCAGGGTGAGAGTAGCGGAGAGCCTAGGGGCCTTGAGTATCTATTGCGTCGGTCGCGCTGCACGGAACGGCGGTCCGGACGAGGATGACAAGCCCAATTCCGCTGCTATGGCTGGCATGTTAAAGTTCTCGGCTGACACCCGGAATGCTATTGCTCAAGGCAATGTGGTTGAAGCAGTTGATTTTCGGCCTAAATCAATTGAGGAGATACCCGCCGATATGGGCAGCTTCATGAAAAAGGGCGCCCATTACTATATGAAAACTGGCTTCCATCCTCGGTCGACCGGCAAAGTTCACCCAAAGAGTTGGGATCTAATGGTCAACTACGATTCGTTTGCATTCAACAGCCTCATTTCACCTCGGCCCTTACTTGTCATCGGCTGCGAGGACGCCGAGACACTTCATTTTGCCAAGGAAGCATACGAGGCCGCATTGGAACCGAAGGAGATTTTCGTTGTCCCCAGCAAGGGTCACTTTGACATTTATCAAGATGCCTCTGTGACTGCCCCTCCTGGCCACCCGCTTGCTCTTGACAAAACTCATGCCCGTCAATTTCAAGAACGCCCAATAACACACTTAGAGAAAAGGCAAGTCAGGACCCAAATCTCCCACTTCATTTGAGAACCCCACGTAGAATTCGTCCGATAGAGTTGTTGAAATAGAATTCTTCAAACATATTGACGTCAAGTTGGTTATCAAGAAATAAAGTGCTTGCACCTTTGTCTTCCCTTGTTGCTTTACAGATGAGGTATGCATGAGGAGACGTTCTAAATGCTCACACTGGCGCTTAAAGATTTTACTAAGCTGCCCCAACCAATGACAACCCGACAGTGCCGCAGACGTTTGATACTGCGAGAGCGCTTTCATATCCAAATATGGGGACAGTGGTGGAGGGAACACCCTTTCCGAAAACGGCCACACAAAGTCCACTACTGTTTTGAGAGAATTATTCCATAACGATTAGACGCTTTCTGAGCATCGTATCTATTGTATGGAATTAGTTAAAGATTTTTGACATTTTACTTTTTTTCCCTGCAACGAATGATTGCTCAGCAAAGGTTGGGTAAGCGCTTGAGCGAAAGAGGTTGTAACGGGATAAAGATGATCCGATCATGCCGGTTGCCCCTGGAGTCTCCCCAAAACATCCGGGTATTATCGTCATGACGCACCAGACAATCCCCCAGCAACTGCATTCCCAATGGTCCGACTTCCTGCGATTTCTGTGCCCAGGTCTCGTACTTTGCGGAGCGATAACATCCTCTTCTATCATCCAGGCTATCCGACCCCGGTCAACATTCTCTTTAGCCTGCCTCGTGTTGACCAAAGCCCGTCGCAACCCGACCTGTTTGGCGTCGATGCTCAAGTCGCCCTCCTAGCTTGTCAGATTGTTGCCAGCAATGTCTTCACCACCGGGTATCTTGCGAGTGACGAAAAGGGTCTTCGTCGTGCTGACACTGGCCTTGATTCCGTCCTGACGCAGAGTGAATACTGGTTTTTCGTCGAGGGCGATGGTAAGCGCGCGCTGCGAGTTCCTAGCAACCGCTAATGTTCATCCGGTATAGACGAGTATCCCGTCGTTCCCAGCTTTCGGGATTGGCAGTTCCCCCACGGTCGACTACCATCATTCTGGCCCTTGCGAGCCGCAGAATCTCTCTCGACCTCAAACCGGTGCCCTGTGACCAACACATCCTACGCCTTGACGGAAGCACACATCATACCGAAGGAGGAAAGCGAGTGGTTTTTAATCAACGGGATGCATCGGTACGGCAAGGGACGATATGACATCGATGACCCAAGCAACATTGTGACGCTGCGATCTGACGTCCATATCTGTCTCGACCGCCGAGTTTTCGCCTTTGTCCCCAAACCAGATACACATCAAGTGCAAGAATTCGTTTTACACGTGCTTGATCCTCGCTACGCGGACTTTGCAGCGTCCTACCAGAATAGGACCGTACACCTGTCTGATGTGGTTAGCCAGGAGTACCTCTTTGCGAGGTTTGCATGGGTTGTGATACACCTGGTCAAACCTTTCATCGTCGGCGGCGTCGACCGTCGCATTGCAAAGTTTGGTCGGGTCAAGACAGGGTCTGACGAGAGTAGCAGTAAAGGACTGCCAAAAGCCAAGGTAGAGTTGCTCGAAGGCGCCTCATTGATGGCACTTTACGGAGGCGGTGGCAGTAGGAGTGCCAGTCCGCGCAAGCGAAAGGCCTCAAGCCCAAAGGAAGAGTGGGACTTTGACAAAAGTGACGAGGAATCTGCGAAGGAGACGTCAGACCATGACTGGTATGCGGAACATCTTGAACTGGTGTTGGAGAGAGAGAATCCAAGAGGGAGGAAACGGGCGAGGTTGAGTGACCATTCGCTTGCTACAAACATGACGACGCCCCCTCTGTCTTTCTCGCCCGCTTCAAATGATAGTATTGGCAGCCACGACGGGTGTCATCTCAGCAATCCAAGGTCGGCGGTTCATTCCAGCAAAACCGATTTCGATGAGGCAACGAGCGGCAAGCCTCTGAAAGACATTACGAGTATTGCAAATACGGAAATATAACGTATTTCAACGCGGTGAAGTTTATTTTGGCCTTGATTGCACCAAGCAACTCAGACACCATATTGTGCCACGCGTATGTTGACTTCGGATCCCCCTTTTTGGGCTTTATGCTATTTGCCCACCCAAAGTGCTCCCAAATCTGTATTGAGGTGACGGTCCAGGCCGTCGTAGGTGTCCGGACCATGGGAAATGGACACGGCACAACTTGTTACCTGTATGAAGACTTGCACTGCCAGCAAGAGATTGCTAGAACGGGCTTGGCTATTGCCATCACGCGGGAGTGTATTTACCGTTACATCGCTACGCTACCCCCCTGTGACCGGCAGTTCACGTGTTCCCTCCCCGCGTTTCTACCGGATCGGCCCGGGCGGGTATCTCGCTTGTGTTTCTTCTCCTTTTGAGCACGATTCCTCGGAGACGGCACCTTACTTGGCCTTGTTGGACACTTCTGTTGTTCTGCATCCTCATCCCCTAAAAAAAACCCGGTTGGCAATGGCATGCATAACCTGTCGAGCTCGCAAGATCAAGTGTGATCGGACCCTACCGACTTGTCTTAACTGCCGCCTCCGATCAAGCCACTGCACGTATGCCGGCGAACGTCGCAAGCGTCGCTGGGCGAAGCCTGGACCGGATCAAGGACGCCCTCCCATCTTGAGCCATTATCATCCACCAGGCAATGACAGACATAGTCGGTCCCTCGAACCGTCTGAGAACAGGGATGCACGGGTATCAGAGCTGGTTGGTCGCATTGACACCCAGCTCGATCAGAACGGCGACAATACTCCGGAAGCTGGTTCAACCAACAGCACATCGAGTGCCGTGTTCGAACCAGAAGAATCGGTTGGAACTCAGCCCAGCTTGCCGTCGTCCAACATGGACTGTCAACCAAGCGTCCGAATTGGAGGTGATGCCCACGAGGACTATGTCGAGACCGAGGACCTCCTTTTGGACACCATATTAGACAAGAGCGTGCTTCAGCTACCTTCAGTTGCACGCCTGTCTCTATGGATGAGAACCATGAACGGAGACGAGTACACCGGTCCATCCTCAGGTATTTCGACAATATCAGATCTAGGCCTAAAATGGATCCGACAAAACGTCCCAGACTCCGAGACGCTATGCAACAGCATCCTTGAAATCCGCACCTCCATACTGGCCCATCTACGGCAACCTAAATGCGTTCCCCTAACTCTATCATCAACCCCAGGATCATCTCCAGCTCTGAAACCCATCCGCCTCTCAGACATGGCCGAATACGTGGACGCCTACTTCACCACTACGCAAACCCTTCTGCCGATCCTGGACAGAAGCCAATTCGAGGACCAAATGAGAAAATACAGCACCCACACCTCAGGCACCATGTACTCCTGGAACGCCCTCTTGAATGCCGTCCTCGCTTCAGGGTGCCGCGCCGCCCTCTCCGACGAAACCGCAGAAGCATTTCAAACTTCCGGCCGCGAAGCCTGGGGCTACTTCCAAAACGCCATCTACTACGAGTCGAAAATGATGAACGCCCCGACAGACCTACTCGCCGTGCAGGCGGTAGCTGTCATGACGATCTTTGCGCAGGGAATGTCAAGTCCTCAACGACTAGAATTCACCATGTCTTCGGCGGCTGCGCGGCTGGCCCAGAGTCTAGGCCTTAATCACCGCCCGCCACCAGAATGGGAGCATTCTCAACAGGAACAAAATGAGAGAAACAGAGTCTTTTGGGTTGTTTATTGTCTCGACAAGTCGATTGCTCTTCGCTGCGGGAGGCCACCTGTGTTGAACGACCATGAAATCAGCTGTGCTTTTCCACATGGAGCTGAATCTGTACTTGGTGGCCTAGGTCTAGCAGGAAAGGGACACAAAGTCGACGTTCTCCTATGCGTCGTCAAACTTGCTCGCATATGCGGCATGGTCGCGGACAAGCTGTATTCTGCCTCAGGTCTATCCTTACCCGCCTCTGCCCTCCAACAAGCCGCTACAAAGATCCTCAACAGTCTGGAGTGTTGGAGGACGAGTCTCCCAACCGGAATCCGACCATCCAAACCAATTGCGAAAATCCGTGACCTTGGGCATTCTTCTAAATTACAGCTTCTTGTTTTGCACTCGACGTACTACTATGTTCTCTGTGCCATTTACCGACGCTTTACCCCCATGTTTGCCCAAGACGGCAAGGATTATCGGCACCTTGTGTCTCAGGCAACTACGGTATCTCATATAGAAGCTGCAAGGTCGATTATCCTACTCACAAAGTTCTTTGATATTGAAAGCTTCACTCCGGGATGGTAAGTACCCCTGCCCCCCTGCTGAATCGTCGTGCCTGCGGACGAGACATAAAACAAACATGGCTGATACAGTAACAGGCTTATCTTCTACTATCCATTTACTGCTCTCACTACCGTCTTCTCTCACATAGTTGCAAACCCAACTGACAAGTCAGCCCGGGATGACATTGCTCTGATGGAGATTGTCGTGGGCTTTTTTGGCCGCGTGGAGTATATCACTTCGGGGGAAGCCGCTTTCACCAAGACGACTGAGTTTGTCCGACAGGCACGGAATGTTGTTGCGAGGGCATCCGACACAGCTACACCGCCACAACGATCTGGCATGAGCATCGCGCATGACTTTACCGTCGACCTCGGCGCTGAACTTGGGGTACAGAGAAACGAGATGCTGGCAAATGGAGACCTGGTATTATCTGAAAATGTGTTGGGAGATTCAGTTGCCGGGAACTTAGCCCCGGGCTCAAACTTGACTCAGGAGACTGGAAACGGAGAGTCGCATCGAGCCACCCCACCGGCAACACTCTCACAATTTAATAGTGCAGTCAATGTTGATTCAGAGGGAATACTTGATGAGTATTGGTTACAAGACTGGCTGATGCCTACCGAGAATGTTCCCATAGCACCTTAGGATAATACTACGACACTAACGACTCTCTTCGAGATATGGCCAAGCCGGCATCCATATACTTGGTGTAGTTGACTTGGCGGTGGCGAACCCGAGTAGAACATGTGTGTCCATTCGTCGTCAACGTTTTAGCCCGGAGATAGAAACCTCAAGTCTAAGAGCTATGCCGAAACGCTTTGGAACGTTCTCGGAACTCTTCGGGCTCGGGCTCGGGCTCGGGTTCGGGATTGGCATCGGGCCAGTAGGGCCCAGGGTCAGTGTTTCCCGCTTGGGTTGCAGGGTGGGAAGGCTTGTGCTACCTACCCTCTGGGGATGTACTGAGTCACAGGCCACTACGGCATTCGACCCATCGTCCTTTGCCCTGCTTCTCGCGTAGGTATTCTCCTATCATTCATCTTTATTTGATACGAATCACGGTACTATACTTCTATCCTTTAAGTTCATGGCAAATACCGAGTTCAGCCATTTTTACAATGGCTTGATCTGCAGTAAAGCAGAATACCCTCACGACTGCGCCCGACCAGTCACCTTAAAGTACCCCCTATTGGCTCCCAGTCCTTCAACAAATGGTTAGTAATGTCCCCGATACCGAGGTGAGGTCTCCTCTTACGACATATACACGCATGAAGCTTGGCCGGGCCCTGCCTTGATCGACACTTGATTCTGTCAACCTGGAGGCGACACGCAAAAGGAGTAAAGCCAGATTCTTCCGTCTCTTTCACAATGCTCACGGTTCCGCAAACCATCAGGTTCCACTCCCTGGAATCAGCGCAGAAAACTCGGGACACGCGATGTTCTCGAGTGACTATTCCGTTCCATGCGTGTCCATGCGTGTCGGAGATCTCTGTTCTTATTAGAATACCTGATGGATCAAGCCAAGTGCACTAGCTCTGGATGTGACCTGCATCGGTTCCCTTTGAAGGCACCAGCAGGTGAGATTAATAGAGCACCTGCTATAAAAATCTCGACCCTGCATCATCCTCCCTAGAGGCTGCAAGTTTGCAGAAGCTGGCGATAACCTCCTTAATTCCGTCAGTGATGGCCTGGATGACCCACACGGTGTGCCTTACGTGCCGCAGCTCATGTTCAAAAATACAAGAACTTGCTATTGTCTTGCCGCAGATACAAGAAGAGCAAGCGGCAGCGACATTAGGAGATCCGGACTGGACTTCGGGGCTGGACAAGTAGATGCAACATCCGGGCTCTGATTCGATCGACCGCGAGCGGCTTCGGCTTCGGGCTTTGACAGACACCGCAGATGAAATGAGGCATTCTTGGTGGTATATATGACCCCTTTCGATCCTGTCTCCACGCAACTTATCACCATCGCCAACACGACTTCTTTCAATGTCAGCTTGGATGAACTTAGCCTGAGTTTTATCTCAAAGCTTTCACACAGCCAGCGATTCTATCTCACCATGGCAACTTTGATCCCAAAGTACACCGGACCAAGCGCAAAGGTGCTCCCACCCGCTGCCTTAGCCCACTTGGTCCTCCGGACGGCAGACCTCAAAAAGATGTCCGACTTCTACCTCCGCTTCCTCGGCGGCCGTGTTACCTTCAGCAATGAAGCGGTAGTTTTCATCACTTATGATGACGAGCACCATCGTATCGGTCTCGTGGGGATACCTGGAACAGCTCCCAAGGCTCGTGAGACGTGTGGCCTGGATCACGTCGCGTTCACGTTCTCGAGCTTGACAGAACTTCTCCATTCCTACCGCCAGCGCAAGTCCATCGGCATCAACGCAACGTGGTGCGTTAACCACGGCCCTACCACTAGCATATATTATAAAGATCCAGATGGAAATCTGATAGAAACTCAAGTCGACAACTTTGACACTGTCGAGGAGGCAGCTGTCTTCATGACGAGTGACAAGTACGTGGAGAATCCGATGGGTGCGGATTTCGACCCGGAGGAGCTTATTGAGGCCATCAATGCGGGTACATCTGAGAATGCTCTGAAGGTCCGCAAGGAGATCGGGCCGCGGGGAATGGACACTGTGCCTATCCTCTAGGCCTACGCAAACAACAGGAGTCCTGGTTATGGCAAAGGACAGTTGGGAGAGTAGGAGCGAAACCGGGACAATGTATTTTTAACATCAGGTAGCATAATCCTCAACACTGGTTCCCCTGACCTCTGGTGCCTCGATCCAGCACAACGAAAAATGATGACGATCCTTCTCTAACATGGAGCATATTGACAGTTCTGAGGACAGAGGTTGATCCCACAACGTTAGGCTGGTATGCCATCCCTCAAGGAAGACAGGGCTAACAGACTAATACCGCAATCAGACTACAGAGCGGCGACCCTAGGAGCTGTTGTCAACTTCGTGGATAGATGACGGTCTTCTGGATTAACCCATCAAGGGGCAGGCTCTAACTATAATAAAGAACAGATTGTCAAAACCTCATAGCATCATGACTGGATAGATGACACTCTCCCTATCCACGACCCCGCAGATAAGTCCGAACCCGAACCCGAGCCCGAAGCCGGAGTGGACCCCGGGATTCCTCATCCTATCCACACTACTTGTACGTTACCGAGTAAGATTGAGAGTGCATTCCATATTTATCCCTCATCTATTGCTCCGTGTTCCCTCGAAATATTTATGGACTGAGACCCACTAGGGAAGAGCAATACGCGTTTAACGGCTGTAGTCTGCAAATGGTGTGAAGAATTATGAAGGTTGATATCAAGCTGTTACGTAGCTAACTCACATAACTGTCAATGAGAGCCTACTTCTGGAAGTCGGCCATTTTTTCAAGGACAAAGTCATCCACCTGAGTCACCTGTTTACCAGACAGTTGAAACGGGGCTTTGTTGTCCCTGCCTCTCCCACTGGCAACTCCATCTCCTTCTGGGCTTGTCCACCCAGTCACCGTCCGTAGGATCTGGTCAGCCGCCTCTTCCCCCTCCAGTGAGTCGTCCCTCCAAGATACATGCTGATCAGGCCGAACCAAGACCAGCTTGCGTTCGTAAAGCTTCTTGGCAGACTGCTCTTGAGGAAGGTTGACCTGCTTAACCGGGACTGACAATCGCCGTGCAGCAGCCATAATCAGCTTCTGTCCCACTTCTTCCTCCGTGAAAACCAGCAAGGCCCAATTATCTCCAAACAAGTCAAAGATAGCCTCCCCATTGGTGAGGAAGATGTGAGGCGGTCGGCTTCCGGGCCACGTAGATGGAGTATAGTGGCGTGCCGCCCATGCAGGCTCAGGGCCATCAGACTCTTGGCGAAGGATAACCTGAGACGTGTACCTGTAGTCCAGTTCAACCCCGAGGTCTTTGTTTTCTCCGTCGTTCGTCTGGTAATGGTCGCGAACTCGACGTCGAAGCTCCCTCCCCTCCTCGGTGTCATGATCAATCACATGGGGGTCAAGCCCGGCCGTGATCTCTTTCAACTGACCGTGGACCTGGAAATGACTAGTCGAATAGCCAACGTTTCGAACTGCAACCGGCTTGCGCTCTTGCTCGAATGACTTCAGCAATCCCGGCCCGGCTTGGCCCTTGATGGTAGCCGCGAGCTTCCATCCCAGATCGAATGCATCACCGATACCCGTGTTCATTCCGTAACCGCCCGTTGGAATCTTCTGATGCGCTGCGTCTCCTGCAATGAAAACACGGCAATTCTGGCTTGTCCAAGTCCGCGCGATGGCGATGCTTGGCCTCCACACGGAGCGGACAAGAATCTCGTCAATCTCGATGGGATAGTCACCCTGAAGACCCCCGAGAACCTTGTACACTGCCTCCTTGGAGTCTATCTTGTCTGGATCAGCGTCTAGTGGCATGAACAAGTGGATTGTCCAAGTGTCGACTTCGTCCTGTGCGATGATGGATCCTTTATAGCCGCCGTTTTCTCCCATAAAAAAGATATGCCAGAATCGCCCTTGGGCGTGAAGCCGGGCCAAGTCGCGAGACTTGAAGTGGACGAGCAAAGCACAGCTTGGTCTGAAATCTCATTAGCTTACATTCTCTTGATAGAGTGTAGGAGGTTAGCTGGGACTTACACTTCCTCTGTATCCAAAGGCAGATGGAGAGACTTGCGAACCTTACTCGATGCACCGTCACAGCCGGCGACGTATTCCGATCTCCAGGTCCATTGGACTCCAGTATCTACCTCGTTGACCCTAGTAAGAACACCGCCATCCTCCACCTCCACAGACTCTACCTTGTGACCGTAGCGAAGGTCGATGAGAGGGTCCTTGTCACACTTTCCCTTTAACCACTTCTCAAAAATGACCTGAGACAGCCGCTGCCAAGGCTCAAGTGGCTGGACACCATCGTTATTCTCCTTTATGATCTTGCGGAAACTGTCAACCCCAGGAAGATCCCACGTAGTGATGGGAGGAGAGGCTGACAGGCCCGTTGAAATGAGGACATTCTGGTCAATGTGGGCGGGGACCCCTTGTTCGCGCAGTTCATCTGCTAGACCCAACTTGCGGAAGAGCTCCATAGATCGTGTATTGGTCAAGTCCATCTTTGGCCAGGCGGTAGTGGTTGCGTTTCTTTCGAAGAGGATGGATTTGACTCCATAGAAGGATAGGAGCTTGGCCAAGATGAGACCCACGGGGCCACCGCCGGCAATCAGTACAGTTCCGGGTGCCAAGAGCTGTACGGCCTCGCCGGTGCTAGTCTTATCGAGAGTCATGGTTGAATATGGTGGAGGGTGAGAAATCGAAGGTGTTAAAGATATAAGTATGTTATGTAGGAGCTTAACGTAAGAGAAATATAACTAGGCTGCGAGAGGAGGCTTTTATAAATAAGACAACTTCTTTAAGATCTTTTAGAGTTAAGGCATGCTTGTTTGATTCTTAGTCGGAATAAGATATGCATCCCGAAGCCGCGCATTTGTCGTGCAGCACTGAACGCCGCGGGGCCGCGGGTTTAGGTTTAGCATTATTATAATAGGGACCTAGCCTGCGACCCTATTACTTATAAAAACCGTTAGTTAAGCTATTAATAGTTTTTTTCTATAGGAGAATTTTTTTATGCTAGTAGATTATAAGGTAGCTAATAGTTTTTTTCTTAATTAGCTAATAGTTTCTAGAAAAGAGAGTTTTAATAGGCTTAGGGTTATATAAAGGAGATATATATAACTTTAAGCTATAAAGATTTTAAAAATAAAGTCTTTTTTCTTAGAGTATTTTTTTAAAATTAATTATTAATTTTTAAAGTAAATTAAAAAAAATTTTAATAGGGTAATTAAGATAATTAGCGCTATATTAAAACTCCTTAATTATTACTATAACCTAGCTACTTAGCTATATTAATTACCTCGCTAATTATAACTAAAGTAATTTTTTAGTTAATAAGCTTTAATTTTTTTTTTTTTTTTTTATTTATTTTTCTATAAAAACCTTAATTTTTCTTAGCTATTTACCTTTAACCTCTATCTCTATTTATATCTCTATTATCTATAAGCCTTATAGCTATAAATTATTTTACTTATATTTTTTTTTTTTCTTTTTAATTTATAAGACCTATAAAACTATAGTTTTTTTTAACTAAATTTACTAATACCTCTACTAATAGCCTTATTAGCTTTCCCTCTAAGAAATTAAGCCTACCTTAGAGTAAGCTATTAAGCTTAATTTTCTTTAGGGCTAAAAAGACCTTATAAGGCTACCTAAGCTTATTCCTCTAGGCCCTTTTATCTTATAACTTAGAGAGCTTATATAATAAGGCTTTTATTATACCTTTAAGCCTAGCTATTTTTATATTAGCTCTAAGCTATAGCGAATTAAAAAGTACCTTTAGGTCTTTTATAAGGTTTAATAAAAGGGCTAAGATAGCTAGCCTTTTAAGGTAATAGCCTTATAGCCTTTTATAGCTACTAAAAGCTACTAATAAGCTAATATAGCCTATTAATAGCTCTTTAAATAAAGGCCTTATAGTAAATACTTTAAGGTCTTATTAAAAAGTAATAGCTTTAAAGCTCTTTTTTTTTTAAAAGCTAAGGCTATTTTTAAGGCCTAAGCCCTAGCTATTAGAAGTAAAAAAGCTAAGGCTATAAAGTAGCTTAATAACTTTATTACCTTTAACTCTTAGCTTTAAAGGCTAAGATTAATAAGGTATTTAATTAATTTTAATAGGGAAAAGAATTTCTTAAGAAAGCTATTTTTTCTTAATCTTTACCTAATTAAAGAGTCTCTAAAAAAAACCTCTAAGCTAAATTACTTTTTTCTCTTATAGGCTTTTAAGGAGCTTTTATAAGAAGTTATAAGTCTTATAGCTTTTAATAAAATTTCTCTAAATACTCTCTTTAAGGTTAACTAATAAGATACCTTATAGCTAATAAAGAAGCCCTTTAGCTATAGGTATAAAAAGGCTATATAAGATTACTATATTATAGTAATAAAATAGCTTTTAGTTTATACCTTTTATTACCTTAACTTAGAGCCTATAAAGAGGCTACCTTTTAAAATAAGCTAGTAATAACTAATTAGCTATTAGGCTCTTTTTAATAACCTTAATAACTTAAAAAAGGCCTAGCTCTTAGCTAGAGGTAATTTCTTTAGCCCTAGGGTTATAAAGCTTTATAGGGGGTTAAAAGAGAGGATCTTAGTATTTTTTATCTTAATCTTAGATTATTAGACTAAGGATAGCGAGTTTAATAATATTATAATTTTTTTCCTTATTATACTTAATATAACCCTTAATAGCTCTTAGCTAGGCTTTAAGACCTTTACCCCTTTTCTTTTTACCTTAATATTTATTTCTAAGTTACTTATCTTATAAGAAATAGCTAAAAAAAGAAATAAGGCTATTTAATAATATATTAACCTTAATAGCTTTTTTTTAAAAGCTTAAAAAGCTAGCCTTAGTTACTTTAAGCTAATATAATAGCTTATAACTAAGTATATACTAAATAGCTCGGCCGGGGCTAATATAACCCCTATATAATTTATCTTTTAGCTATATAGCTATAAAATAGCTATTAAGGCTAATATAGCTTAGCCTAGCTATATTAGCTAAAAAGGGGAAACTATCCTCTATAAAGGCAATTAGCTTAGCCTTCCTAGCTTATAATATATATTATAAGCTACCTTAGATAAAGCCTAGCTTTTTCTCTTCTAAGGGCTTTTTATATAAGAAAGCTATACCCTAGAGGATAGCTAGCTAGCTTTAATACCTTTTATCCCCTAGGACTCTATCTAAGATAACCCCGCTAATAATTTAATAAGTTATTTTTTTATAAATAGCCTCTATAAGGTAGCTAAGGAAGGCACTAAGAACTAGCTTTTCTCTCTTATCTAAGAAAACCTTTCTCTTAAGGCCTATTAATTTAAAAGCCCTAATAGCTCTTTTATAGCCCTAGAAGCTAAGGTTATATCTTCTTATAGCTAAAGTATTAAGAAGCTATTTAAGCTATTAGCCTTCTTAATTTACTTAAGTAATAATCTTTTAGCTAGGTTAAATAAGCTCTTAATTCTTTAGTATTATAATATTACTATAAGAGGTATTTATAATATCTTCTTAGACTAAGGGCTAATTATATTAATTATTAATATTTATAAGGGCTTTTTTAGGTTAAAGAGACTTAAGGTTATTTATTATTTTTTCCCTTAGGAGGTTAATACCTTTTTAGTTTATTATCTCTAGCTTATATTACTTTTCTAGGAAGCTATATAGGCTAACTTTAATTTTAGCTCTTAGGGCTTTTTTTTTTTTTTTTTTAAAAAACCTTTAGCCTAAATAATAATAAGGCTTTTAATAAAAAGGTAAAGGCCCTAGGGAATTACCCCTAGCTATAATAGCTATAAGCTAAGCTAAGCTTTTATAGCCCTAAAAACTCTCCCTTTATAGCCCTAAGGGGTAACTAGGCTAAAAGCCCTAGGCTATATATAGGGCTTATAGCTAGCTCTTAGAATTTAATTAAGCTTAGCTAAGTCTTAAAGCGCTAAAATAAGTTAATTAATATTAAGTCTCTTATTATTAATAGCTAGTAATATATAGCTATTACCCTAGGCTATTATTATATTTATAATATAGTTATTATTAGCTAGGGGCTATATAGTAAAATTAATTATAGAGATAATAAGAGTAGCTTTAATAAAAAGGGCCCTAAAAAAAGAAATATTATTCTCTATAAGTAGACTAGCTATAATAATATAATTTTTAACTTAATTTATAGCTAGTAGCTTATAGAAGCTTACTTTAAGACCTATTAATATAATTTATTAAAGAAATAAAATATACTAAACTATATAGCCTAAGGAGACTCTATATAATATAAACCTTTTAGGGTCTCTTTAAAAGAGGGATCTTATATACTTTTTTATAAGGTAAATATAATATAAAATAATAAGAGTAATTAATTAATTAATAGTAATAATAATATAACCCGCAAAGGAGCCTAAAAACCCTCCTCTTAAGGCCTATCTAAAGATAATAATAAGGTCTTACTTATAGCTCTAACCTCCCTTTTTTATATATAAAATTACCCTATAGCTAAAAATAGCTTAGCGTATTTTTCCCCTAACTTATAGCTCCTTATAAGGCTTTAATACTTACCCTTATAGCTCCTAAGAAGCCTTATTAAGAAAGAATATATAACTCGCATATTAGCTTTTACCTTTTATATAGTATACCTATTTCTTCCTTAAATATTATAAATTATTTAATTATTTGCCTTAGCTTTTTTATTACTTTTTTATTCTCTTATCTTTATTTTCCCTTATTATAATTCCTAGTATTTATAGCTAAGCTATTATAGCTAAGATCTTATCTTATTATAATAGCTTTAATATCCTAGCTAAAAAATAAGTAATATAATTCTTAGTTAAAAGATATTATATAGGCTAATACCTAACCTCTCTAAGCTAACCTTTTACCCCTAGGTTAATTAATATAATCTTTATACTTAATTTAACCCCTTTTTTAATTATAGCTAAGTCTTTATTACTCTTATAGGTTAAATAATTAAAGTCTTTAGCTCCCTAAATCTTTAAGCTCTCCTTTATAATATATAGGCGCTTATCCCTTATCTTACCTTAGCTATAATTTATAATTATCTAATTAAATATTATTAATATAGCCTTTTTTTTCCCTTTACCCTTATTATCTTCTAAAAGGGAAAAAAGTTTAAATTCTAACCTAATAATTAATAATAAATAACCTTACTTTAAGGTATCTAAAAATAGCAAGCCTATAGGTCCTAATAGGGTTATTAATTAATTAGTTAATTAAGAAGGTCTTAGGGTTATAAACTTATCTCTACTACCTATAAAGGTAAAATCTATTAGCTTTATAATTAGCTTTTTTTCTTTTTTTTTTTTTTCTTAGAATTATTAAAATTAGATATTATTTCTTTATTTATATAAATTAATAAATTACCTCTAATTTTAATCTTATTATTAGTATATTATTAGATTATATCTATAGGGAGGTTAAAGAGAGTAACCCTAATTATTATAATTATAAAAGGACTAAGGGTTAGGGTTAGGGTTAGGGTTAGGGTTAGGGTTAGGGTTAGGGTTAGGGTTAGGGTTAGGGTTAGGGTTAGGGTTAGGGTTAGGGTTAGGGTTAGGGTTAGGGTTAGGGTTAGGGTTAGGGT